>CM077522.1:39262541-39862541 GCA_039654895.1 Mongoloraphidia duomilia
TGCAACTGCGGCAAGCATCTTCAGTGGTGTGTTCGACGTGGTCGTAGTGTTCTTCTCGGTGTCCTGCTGTCGAGTGTGACAGACAGCAGGACACCGAGAAGAACACTACGACCACGTCAAACACACCACTGAAGATGCTTGCCGCAGTTGAAAGCGAAACGTCTGGAAGAAGAAGAAGCCATTCCAGTAGACCACGGCTCATAAGCCCGAAAGATTCTTATCTTAATTCCATTTTCCTTTTTTCCTACTACTTTTCGTTCAATATCTCTGTCATTCGTATACAAAAATTCGAGATATACCTAGCTGCCAAAATTAGAAAACATCAAAGGTGAGAAACAGGAATCAAGCCCAATATAATTACATCAGAAATGCGGTATCAAGCAAGTCATCAAAGTTTCAAATGCAAATTTAATTTAGCCATTTGCTTTGACGAGTCGACTCTGAGTTGCCCACTTAAAACTATAGTATAAAATACACCCGACGGATATTGTAGGCCATCCATAACCCTCTCTTATGCTATTGAATGCAGTCACGGCATAACTGGAAATATACATAACTTATATATTCGCAAAAAATAAATTACTATGCTTATACGGCTATAAGGATGGTAAAATCACACACGAAGAATGAAATATTTTTGGAGTAGAAATATAATTTCATTTAAAAAAGTGTGCTTATAAAGAGTGTGGGTCTCGGGACCCCCGACAGATGTGAAACATCAAAAAAAACGTTATTGAACTCGGTGGTATTCTCTATGTAGTAGTATATATTTTTTCAAAAGCAGCAAATAACTGTTATGCTGACGTAATCCTATATACTGCACTGTAAGACACGCGGTTGCGGCGTTTGAGCACGCCTGAGCCAGAAAAGCAACTAAATACACAGCGAAGGATCTATATTACATACCTATACGTGTATACATATACTTTTGCTTTACAGTACGTTCGTATGTATACTCTCTCTCTCTCTCGCTCTCTTCCCGTGCCCGAGCGCGCGGAAGCCGAGAGAGAAGTGCCGCAGTAGTGGGGAGAACAGCAGCGAAGGAGCGGACCGGAAATTTTGTTGCATATTTCCCCTCACGCGGCTGTTCACTGCCCGACATAAGATGTTTCACATCAAAAACGGGTTCCGTACCATTATAACAATTTAATAAAAAACCGGTCAAGTGCGAGTCGAACTCGCGCATTGAACCCTCAAAATTAATTATAGTAGTTTGAAGAAATCTTCATGGCATAGGAATCAAATAAAACGTAACAGTGTTAAATTTAGCGTTAGATTGAATAGGAACCGCTAAATTTAACAGTGTTGCGTTTTATTTGATTCCTATTCCATAAAGATTTCTTCAAAGTACTATAATTAATTTTGAGGATTATAAGATTAACTGAAATGAAATTCGTAGGCTTTGGGAAGACTTTTGGTTTATTAAAAGTTATAGAATAAATCAAATTAATTTTAAGTGTTGCAGGGTAAATTTAAAAAATCTGGGGAGGTTTGAAACGAATCGTGTTAAATTTTGAGAACTTCAAAAAGATTTTAGGATAAAATCGATAATTTCGAATTTTTAGGAATATTTTAACAAATCAGGTTTGATTTAACCTTGCAGTAGACGTGTACCCGACGTGTACCCTTTCGTAACAAATGTAGTCGCGTGAGGTCTTTTCGACGTATTAAATTGAAATCAATTTTAAGAAAAACAAATTGTATTGATATTATTTTTAACTTCCCGCTAAAAAAATTTAAAATTTTCAAAAATAGGGAAGTTATTGATTTCACACCGATATTCGAAAATCGAGTTTACATCAGATCTCGACGTTTTGTGATCCTAGGAAGCTATTCTGACTATTTTTACGACGATGTATGTGAGTGTGTGTGTGTGTATGTTTTTTTTTGTGTGGGGGTGTGTGTGTGTGTTGTGTGTGAAAGTCTTGTCTTATCTAGATGGCAACACTACTTTTCGACACCACGCGAACCAAGGCTATAAGGACAATTAGAGAATGAAAATAAAACAATTATAAAATTGCAAAATGTGTACATCCATGGTTTGTGTTCATTTGCTTACATAATATATTATATGTATTTACGTAGAATGTACCTACCAACATAAGAAAATAAACTTTTTTTATACGGAAACAATTTTCGTGTTCACTGTCTGTTCACAAAGAGAACGCGATTGTCACTGAAAACGTTCAACATATCGTATTTATTGTAAAATCCCACTAATTTCTGAACTAGTTCGTTCAAACCGGTTCAAACTATAGTAAATATTATTAAATTCTATTTATCAAAATATAATTTATGATTGATACATATTGTCAGGTTATTTTCTACAGACAAAATTAATGTTGATTAATCACGAACTATGATTTTACTAAAAGTGAATAGATTAAAATACTTTTTTGTGTTAACCTTATTGAGTTTTCCGTCAAGGTCTAGGGTCGTACCAATAGGAGAAAGATTTTAACTTTAAACGAAAATTTACTTGGACATATTGATAAAAATACAATATACTAGAGGTAACTTAGTTCCAAATATACATATTATATTATTTAATTGAGAAAGTGAAGTCTGTCAAAATACGAATGTATTTTTGTTTTATTATAGTAGTTCGAGTGTTATCATATCAGATCAAAGTTATCTTCTGTTGTTAGTTAACCATTCTAAAAGTTAATATCTCTATCGATAAAAAAATAGATTATGAATTTCCTTCAAATATTTCCAAATCAATGTAGTATGTATAAGTATTGCACAATTGAGGTATATAGATTTGAAGTGTTAACGAACTCACTATGAATGATTAATATTGCAAAGTCAGATAGTTATTAAACAATAATGTACTTAGAACTGTACTGGCTTAAGAACGCAAAGCTAATCAAATATACTAATATAAATAACAATGACTTTTGGTCATACGGGGATATAGATGGATAGAAGGATAGGTCCGTAGAAGTAATAAATTATAGTTAATAAATTGTATATAAGATTAATAAAATAAAATAATGAATAAATCGATAAAGTTATTTATTTTCTAAATTATATGTTAAGGAACCTATATAAAAAACCAAAACTATTACATGGCGACCTTGCCAGTTGGGCATTTCATTTTTTAAAATTAAGTAATGAAGTTGTACACCCTGTAAAAACTACCGACAGCACAATTTGGGCTGATCAACTAACGTTATTAAAGTCTTGTGGATAACACTGAGGTTAGCGTAGCGGCCTTTGGATCACACTACCGTGGGTTCGAATCCCACCTCCGCTCATGGGTGTTTTGTGATGTCATTTAATTTTAAGTTAGTTGTTATTTAATGTAACTAAGACGCTAATGACCTAAGTTGTCGACGCGTCTATAATTTACAATAAATAAATGGACAACATTGAAGTGGATTTAATAGATAATATTATGATGGAAAACATCAAATTCTCGGTTTCTGATACGACTTTCATCTTTTAATCTAGAGTTAAGATTAAAAGATTTATCACAATTAAAGATGGTCCTAGATTGACCTAAAAGGTGCACCACATCCTATAAAGGTTTTTGTGCTTCCCCTTTTTACTGGATCTAGTCAGCAAATAATCTGGACCTTCTTATGAGCTCCAGAAGATTGGCCACTAGATTATCCTGTGTAATAATTCTGTCCTCATCAATGTCACTATAGGCTAGAGCCTCACATTTGAACACGATATGGGTGGCTTTTTCAGCCTCCTTTTCGCAGATTCTACATAGTGACTGTGTTCATTCCTGATTAGGGAATTCAATCTCGATCTCGCGAGATCTCGAGCTATTTTTCGAGATTTAATCTCGTGAGCAGGCAATCTCGTTTTTGAAATCTCGTTCGAGATCTCACAACTTGACTAAACTGTTTAGTCGTGGAAACAATATTATTGCTTATTGGGATCCGTCAGATAGGTGGAGCTTCAAAAACATGGCGCAGATGTGGGGAAATTTCATATACGGGGTATACTTTTGCGTGTAATTTTATGATTTTCAAAGTGATAAGAAATGATAAATATAAGTGCAATTTGTGATTGAGCCGGTACGAATCCTAAACAAAGGAATTTCGTTGAAGGAGAACGGATTCTCAAAGCCTGGCATATTATCAAATGTCGGAAATATAACGAGAAAAATGCATGAAAAATGAACTGTCAAAAGTAGTAATCTTTACGGCATATTGCTTAAAAACATCAAAATTAAAAGAAAATCTCCACGAAATTAATCATCCGCGTTCAATGCGCTTTTAAGGCTGGGTTAGGTGAATAATGTAAACACATAACTGCAACATAATAAGTTATATTGTAATAAGTAGGCAAGTTACTAACCTCAAAATATTTGTATACGAAGTTAATCCTGTAAATTTGTTAATCATCAGGGATTCAACTATTTTAGTGCAGTATGATAACAAGTACATCTTATTATTACTATAAAATATTATTTAATTCATAAATACAGTTTTTCCACATTTCATTAGAAAATAATTCTCTGTAAAGTAAGTTTTACAAGGCAATAACTGACAGTGTTTATTGCCATGATATTAGAAAACGTCGCGAATTCCATTTTCGATAAACTTTTTGTTTATTTTACTTGTTTTATTTTTGTAATAAACAATTTCATGATTAATTTGCACTGTTAGCATGTAAAATTTTCCCTCGTTTGAGTACAATTTTCTGCCACCAGATGTCAGATGTTCATTTGACGGACCCCAATAGCTAAACATTATCTTATAAGTACTTAATTTAAACTAAATTTTACTCTGTAACCTTTGAGTTATTGCATTAGAAGTTGCACTTTCTTCGAGTATCGCAACACACAATTTTTTTTATTATTTCAATTTGAAAAGAACGTGACATTTTGATGTATAATAATAGGAGCGTTTAATAAAAACACAATTTAATAAGGAATAACATAATATTATATCAATCAACTTGACTTGAAGAAGAGTTATACGTCCCGACAGGTGTCGGTCGTTTTCATTCATTTAAATTAAACAATACAACAATGTGTCAACTTGTCAAGGTCAGAAGGTCGTTTATCAAAACATAAATTATATTGATATACACATTTCATATCCAAATCAAATTACAATTTCACGGAATATTTCATATTATTTCATTTGATTAAATTTTTTATGAATAGATAATTTTATATCTTGTAGGGTGTTTGTCAGTTAAAAATGTTACAAAAATGAAAATACGTTATAGGTACATGTACTTGATAAAAGCGTAAAGCCTATAATGCCGTTATTTATGTATCGTTTCCACTGCTTCTCTATAACAAACCCTCAGGTCCCAGGTTTTAATCCAAGAATCTGTAAAAATATGAATTGGATTTTCAATTTTTTAAGGTCACCAACAGCTAAGATTATTTGGGCCCAGTACCAATTCATTTTTCAATTTATCATTTTTTTAATAATAAATTGAAAATCCAATAGACTACAGAAGTAGGCGGTCCTAATTTGAGCACGAAATTCAAAGTGGGGTCGATTTTTCAAAAATGTATTGGGGTTTAACAGAATATTCATTACTATTCTCTTAAAACACATTTCTTACCAAAACAATGGCTGTTTCATAAAAATAATTAAAAAATCCCGTCATTATTGGCTACAAAACTTTATTATTTCGTGTGAAATAATTTTTTATTTGAAATTAAAAATTTATGAAAAATGAATGTTCTAACTTGATTCAGCCAGTGACGTTTATTCTAATCAAACTTAACCGCGTTGACAATTTAAGCAATTATAATTAGAAATTGAGTTTGTTCTTTCCATTTGGAGTTGATAAAGTGTTCTGAAGTCGTCTAAGCTATGCTAGATCAAGGAAGGGCAAGCTAAAAGTATTAAAAAAATGTTTTCATCAATAAGGTATTAGATTTCTAGATATTATTTTAGCTTTTTCCTCAGTCGGAAATTTAAAGTTTGTGCAGTCATAATTTTCATTATAACTGCAGTCAAGTAACAAGACACCATTCCATAACAAATTGCTATAAATATTAACGACGACGAGTTTAAAACAACGAGGTTATGTCAGTAGAATGAATGAATTTGACATTTGTGTCGTGTCAATTGGTGAACGTATGTTTAACGCAGATTCTAGTTAGAAGGAGACAGTTGCGACTCCGTCACGCCTTCCTTTCCTAATCTATTGACACTTTTTACCAGCTCTCGGCCGCTGGAACCTAGGAACTAGGGGCTTTTAATAGAGTGAGCCATGGAAACTCCTCATATAAACAATGGCATTGTTACACGCTCGGCTATTATCAAGCCAATCAAACTATTGGATTTTCAATTTATAATTTTTTTTATTATAACAAAATAATGTGATCATTATCAGTACCTACACCGAAAAATACAATGCTATAGTATCTAATATATTAAATAATATTTATTATTAAAAATAATAAATTGAAAATATGTATTAAATGGTTCTAGGCTCAATTAATCCTAGATGTTGGTAAAATAAACAAAAACGTGTTACAGTCATAGAATATAAAGAGATTGTATATTTGGAGATATTGCATCAATTTCTGGATATCAGATTTCACTGTTTATTTTATTATTATTATTTTTTTTTTCATTTCAATAATTAGTGCTTCGGACAAAGCCATAAACATAAAAAATATTATTTGTTTTGAAACGAGTTGGTATGTCGCTGATTTAAGACGTGTTTACTGTTTATAGGTAATTATTTGTATTTTTAATTTAAATCATTTAATTTTATTTCGAGCATTTTCCTCGAGATCAGTTACTTGATAGATAAGCCTTCTGCTTGACTTGTTGTCACAGTGTTTAAATCGTGTAAAAAACGACATCTATGGTTCGTCTTTACACTATCCTCCTTCTAGCTAGTTCTCCATTACGGTTTCCTGTGCGACGCGTTAAACAGTGTTTTTACTTGTCGGATACTAATTTTTTCCGCTTGTAGCACTAGACATGCTTCCACTTCCCTGGCAAGCAGACAGGGTGTTAATATTGATATCATAAGAAAGGCAGCAGGGTGGACAAGATAACCCTGTACCTTTGCAGAATTTTATAATGACCCATCACGGGCGATAATTTAGAATTCGCCAAAGCAAATTTTTTCAATCAACCTTAAATAAGTAAGGAACGGCGCCATTTATGGTATTTTATATGATAAATATGTGATTAAAATACTAGGAAATCAGAATCAAAGCTATTTTCAAATAGGAATGTTAATTATTTTCATAAAATAAAAATACACCATAATTGTTGTGGTCTATTAATGGGTGTGAGGAGGAATAAAGTATTCTCTCTCGCCTTATAACTTTTTGCTTTCAACATCTATCAAGTAACTGATCTCGAGGAAAATGCTCGAAATAAAATTATATGATCAAAGGAACTTACCTAAGTGATCTTCGATCATAATTTTATGAGAGCATTTTCCGAAGAGATTAGTCTCCCTCCCAACCCAAATACATTAAATATTATTTTGTTCCCAATGAAAGTTATAAGGTTACATATCTTAGCTTTCAACTGTAATGGAGAACTAGCTAGAAGGAGGATAGTGTAAAGACGAACCATAGATGTCGTTTTTTACACGATTTAAACACTGTGACAACAAGTCAAGCAGAAGGCTTATCTATCAAGTAACTGATCTCTTCGGAAAATGCTCTCATAAAATTATGATCGAAGATCACTTAGGTAAGTTCCTTTGATCATATAATTTTTGACGTGACAGTGTCTCACTATGCAGATAGGTATTTAAAGTAAACTTCCCTCTCCATTCAAGAGATGTCGCGAGAGGTAGGTAGTCTTAAAGATAGTAAGCATACGTTCGCGACGCACTTTATCATGATGAAACTTTTTTCGTCAAACCAGCCGTTTATAAGATACTCGCAATAATTTTTCGCAATGCAAAAATAACTGTCCTTGGCTTTGAGCCTTATAAGAATAAACAGAATCATGAATAAGCCATTTTTTATTTTAAATTTATTGACAAATAGTTTTAACTATGTTCACTTTTATCGTCAGATGAACCGTTCGGAGCCTAGACGCGAGAACACAGCGATGAGCTCGTTATCAGGGTTGGTTTTTCACCAAAAAGACAACGAAGGAAGCATAGGAGACCCTAGGACTTTTAATATGTTTTTCCCCACTCTCTATACAATATGGTTCCTGTATTATAAGTCCCCAGTTCCCGGGTTCTAGCCCGAGAGCTGGTAAAAGTGTCAATTGGATTTTCAATTTATTATTAAAAAAAAAATAATGAATTGAAAATATGAATTGGTGCTAGGCCCAAATAACCTTAGCTGTTGGTAGTCTTTAAAACACAATTCTCAATACAATAGGTATTTGTACTAATTTAGACACAAATTTTTGATGTCTGGGTTTTAGTAAAATTTAGTCAAAAACCCTAAACTGAGGCCTGAAAATTGAGGACGCCGACATGAGAATTTCTGAAAATTTTAATATGTTGTTCCCTGTGGTCAATAAGGTCACAGCTATACAACAATTCAGCTTTGCACAGAATATTTCGAGGTTTCATAGTTATTTCACCTATAATGTTTGGACTAATTATTATACTATATACTTAGAGCGTAAATTAGAACGAAGACGAAATTTTTCTTAAGAACGAAACATATCTTTCAACAATAATTATAACTAAATGAATGCCTGAATGAATGAATTGTGGATTATAGACGCTCGACAACAAAGGTCATTAGCGTCTGTTAAATGAATGCATAATGACTGCAAACAGTATATGAAACACATGTTGTAAGAACAATGACGTAACACAATGCTGTAATCAGAAAAAATTCATTAAATCAAACCTATGTCACCGTAGGGATTTTAACTCTAAACTTTCCACTATCGCGGCAGACTGAGTTGACATTACTCATACAGTGACACATTTGCAAACGATCGACTTTCTCCCTTTAAAGCATTCTGTCACTGAAAAACCACTACATGCGAGAGTCAATATTCCAACACCACTGCTAGACTACAACCGACTCAACATGTAAAGTTTGCAGTCATTATGCATTCATTTAATTATGTATTTGGTCACGACTTGTATTTAATAATTATAACCGTTGTCGGGCGATTTTAATCTGCAAAATCTCCCTCTCTGTCTATAACTTATATATAAGATGAAAATGGCGCCATACCTTTGGAGATCACAAGTATTGGTATACAGTAGAGTTTATTCTTTAATATTCAATACACAAATCCCAACAGCTGTTAATTGAGCGTCTTTTTTCTTTATAGTTATACGATGTACAAAAATAGTGTCTGAATTTCTAATCAGTTAATTTATTTTTAAAAATGAAATATTTAATTATTAACAAAATATTGAGAGGGATTTACATTTTGATTTAATTTTAACATATTTCAACAATAATTTCATATCCAAGTGTGCAAGCTTTCACGGCCGGCATTGTTCCAAGTCTTCATGGTTTCCGGGCTTGTAGGCCGTGGTCCGGTGGTATTTCTACCTGACGTTTCGTCTACAACTGCGGTAGACATTCTTAAAGGCGATGTGTCACATCGCCTTTGAGAATGTCTACCGCAGTTGTAGACGAAACGTCAGGTAGAGATACCACCGGACCACGGCCTACAAGCCCGGAAACCATGAAGACTTGGAATAATTTCCTATATTTACCTGTGATAATAATTTTTACAATCTCATGACAAATTGTTGACTTACAAAAAACTCTTATGTATTGTAGATTTATTTATACTTTTTTCTGAAGATGGGATAAATCCGAAACGATGGTCAAGAATAAATTTTATTTTTAAAAATTATTCGGATTTTTGGTCTACCTTACTTACAACTATCATTATTTATTCCCCCCAGGGGGGACATTGGGATGTAGTTGTTATAGTAATTGCATTTAAATGTTCTTTGGGAATTAGCGCTCCCAGGGATCCGAGCTCGTACCAGTCGGTTTGTATATGCCGGCTGGCGGATTTTAATACACAAATATGTTATTTGTTGTGTAGAAGACGCTAATGACCTGAGTTGTTGACGCGTCTATAATCTACAATAAATAAATAAATAAATATTTATTAATTTTAAAAATGCTGAAAGAGAAAATGCAAAAATGTAAATGAGATTAACATCATTTTTCCTTACTGTACCAATTCACTATTTTAGTGAAATTAACATAAAAACATCAGACGATATTATTCGCCATGAAATGCACTTATTAATTATTATAGAAGGCTACATAAGAAAAACGTAAATGCACCGCCGGGAATCGAACCCCGGAACTCCCAATTTCGCGTCGGGAAAGTTTCCAATTACTTCACAGTGCCCAACAGCATACACTTAAATCTTCCTTATATATAGCAACGATACACCGCAAATCCACAATCTGCGAGAGCTATTATTATTTTTATTTTTAAACAACATTAGGTACTTACAATGAATGTTTCTCAAATTTGGCCAGACATGCCTAATGATAATTTTTCAATTATTTGCGAGAAACTGCTTATACAGTATTTATTAACAATGAGTTAATCTCATTGTTAATAAATACTGTAAAGAGTTTCTCGCAAATAATTGAAAAAAAAGTAAATATATGAAGTATAACTTCGACCGTGCGCTTATGTAGATGAGACGCATACCCTTTTTTCCAATCTTACAGAGTCGACATACAACGCGGTAACTATGGCATTATCGATACTATTTTCCCTATGTGTCGGTCAGCGATGGTATACAGTATACACTATATACAGGATCCGGCAGAAAGGACTTTACACTTTTCTTTTTCAATTAAAAGGAAACCAAATAAGAAATTGCGATGGTTCTTTTTTCATATCACACAGGAGGCTTTGGAAATTTTATTGTCGAATTTGACAGTTGTTCAAGAATGCAGTGGACAATACCACAACGTGTCTTTTGTGTAGAACAATGTATCAATGCAAACTCGATTACCGTCATTCAAAGACGGTTCAGAGCAGAATTTAACGCTAGAGATAGTCCTTCACGTCCTGCTATTTATTCCTGGATAAAGAAATGGAAAAATGAAGGGTCACTTTGCAATAAGAAACCACCAGGCAGACTACGTTCTGTAAATAATGCCGAAAACCAAGAGATAGTCAGACAAGCAATTATTACTTCTTTGGGGCTACTTGAAAGAAAAAGTCTACAAGAATAAGCCCAGGAACTTAGAAGAACTTAAAGTGAACATTACTACTGAAATTCGCGCTAAGTATTTCCCCACTTGTGCTCCGGTCGGTAATGGATAATTTCGTAGGTCGTTTAGAGGAGTGTGTGGAAAGCGAGGAGGGCATTTGCGAGATTCAATTTTTGGTCGATAAATTTTCTATATAAGTTTGTAGTTTATTAATGTATTATTAACACGCTTTTATTAGCTTCACCTGTATGTTTGCTTGCTTGCTTGCTTGTTAGTCAGTTTGTAACCGACTTCTTTGAACTTGATTTTGACCAACTTTGAACGGTCAGATTTAGTTTAAACGTTGTCGACTTATTAAGGACCGACGACAATACAATAATTTAATAAGTTTGTCCCATTATCCTGACCAGGATCTCCAGGACTAAAAAAAAAGCAAAAAACTTCAGATTGAACTGAAACTTTGCACACTTATCAAGGACCGATGACAATACAATAATTCAATAAGTTTGTCCCATTATCCTGACCAGGATCTCCTGGACTAAAAAAAAAACGCAAAAAACTTCGGATTGAACTGAAACTTTGCACACTTATCAAGGACCGATGACAATACAATAATTCCATAAGTTTGTCCCATTATCCTGACCAGGATCTCCAGGACTAAAAAAAAGCAAAAAACTTCAGATTGAACTGAAACTTTGCACCCTTATCAAGGACCGATTACAATACAATAATTCCATAAGTTTGTCCCATTATCCTGACCAGGATCTCCAGGACTAAAAAAAAGCAAAAAACTTCAGATTGAACTGAAACTTTGCACCCTTATCAAGGACCGATTACAATACAATAATTCCATAAGTTTGTTCCATTATCCTGACCAGGATCTCCAGGACTAAAAAGCAAAAATAAATTATAATTTAAAAAAACTAAAAAACACACTTTAATGAACTAAAAAGTAAAAAATAATTAATTTTATTGTAAAAAAGCGTGGGGTAGTATGAAAATATGATACAAAGCACCCCACGCTTTTTTACAATAAAAGTAATTATTTTTTACTTTTTAGTTCATTAAAGCGTGTTTTTTAGTTTTTTAAATTATAATTTTTATTTTTTTTCTAAACATTTTCAATAAATTGTTAAAGCGATGTCAAAGTGTAAAGTCCATTCTGCCGGACCCTGTATATATATATATGTATGAATATAATATAACATATATATATATAACATAATTATATATACGGATACATAATATATGATATCAGTCAAGTCGAAAACATGTCTTTGACGTGGTGTTTGTCGTTGTTCAGTTTCAGTATGCCAGTGGTGCGAGCGCGGCTCGAACGTCTCATGGGTTCGAACACGGTTCGACTCACGGACCGGAAGTATATGATGCGACTCCAGGAGCGTATCCGCGAGGACTACGTCGATGCATTACAGAAGAGAATAGCGGCCAGAGAGGTCAGTGAATAAAACGTTATTGTACATCTATAACATTTTTATTACTGTCTATAACAGTTTATTTGTTCAGACACTTTAACTGTATTAAAAAAATCGACTGGAAAGACAATCCTACACATAGTAAACAATCGGTCGTAATTGAAAATTTTCCCAACAGAACAATTTCCTTTTTATTTTATTAATCTAAGAAGCATGACCGCCATTGATCTACTAAAGATCAACTAAAATAATAGACATCTTGATTAGGCAGATAAAAAATGATTTACCTACGTGAACTTTTTAACTTCCCATTGGAAGTTATTGTAATGGGTCCGAAAATCGAAATCAAAAAGGAAAAAAAATTTTTATGTTTCAAGGTCACTACACTATTTTTACACTACTTTTAGAAAGATGTCTGTGTGTGTGTGTGTACGTATGTACGTACGTACGTACGTACGTACGTACGTATGTATGTGTCCATTTCTTTCTAAGACGAAATCTCGAGAATGAAAAATGATATCGACTACGTTAGGGTGCCAATCGACGCGTATTAACGTAAATATGATCTGAAAGAAATTTTTTCAAAATCGGTTCAGCCGTTCTTTTTTCTTAACCAAATAACCTCCAAAAAAGTAGATTTTACACAATATCTCGCGAATAAAAAATTATATTGACTTCGTAAGGGTGTCAATCGAGGCGTGTTAACGTCATTTTGATCCGACATAAATTTTATAAAAATCGGTTCAGCCGTTTTTTTTTTTTTTTAATTATTGTTAAAAATAAATAATAATTATGTTTTAATGATTAAAATGATTACTTTTCTGTGTAATATCTAATTTAATTATTATTATTAAATATTTATCAAACTGGGAAGTTCGTCGTGTGGACCTCAAGGGTCGCACTTTAGTCCTAACAAACGACCCACCTCACGGCTTGTTTAGAAAACATTTTTTCTCGAAATTTGTAGACATATTTTAGAGAAAAAAAATTATAAGAATTTATCATCTAGAAATCATTTATACTTACATACGTATACAGGGTGTATCACAGGAAACCGAACATAGGGAAAAGTACACAGTACAAATTAGTAAAGATCAGAGATTGCTCTTCCCTCTATTCATGTAAAAAACCATGATAATTAATTTATTTAAGTTAGCCATGTGTATTCTATCTTTGTCACGCTACTCATTTTGTTTATGTTTTCCTTGTTGCTGCACTCATTACTTTTCTATGTATTCAATCCTGTGATACACCCTGTATATATTTTACTTAGGTACAGTCGACTCTTGTTAATTCAAACCTGCGATAATTCGAACCTCTCTATAATTCAAAGTTATCACGAGTTCCCTACAAAAACTCTTTATATTTCGAACTAAATCAATACATTTTTATGCACTTGGTAATTCGTACGAAAAAATCATTGCTATATAACAAAACGACGCGTTAATTCGAACTCATCGGCGTCCAACACTCGACAATTCAAAGTTGCAGAGAGAAAGAGGCGGAAAGATTATAAGTACATACATACATTTTGCGACAAGTTCAAACTTTTATCAACGTTTGTTTGTTGAGCCTTTGTTTCGAACCATTTGATATTTCAAACACTCGATAATTCGTAATATTTTAAGAGTCCCTCGAGTTTCGAATTAACGAGAGTCGACTGTATGTTAATACGTGACTTTGAGAACATTTCTTTAAATATTTAAGAATCCAATGAACTGATTTTGCTCTAAATATAAGATCTAAGTTAAATGCTGACAAATACAACAGGAAAATAAGAACTGCGAACGATATCAAAGGAGAAAATACACAGAGAGAGAGAGAGAGAGAGAGAGAGAGGGAGGAAGAGAGACATCAATCAAAATGGTTTCAAAGGATTCCTAGAATATCAAAGTGTAAAATCTCGAGAACCAATTTTCGAATTTATTCCAATAGCATAGTAGAGGTGGAATAAAAATTATTCTAACCTTCCATTGCATTATTACTTAATTTATTTGTTCCGGGACACTTCCTAACATTAAAAATTATCACTAAGACTGTGAATCATAAGGATACAGTTGATGCTGAATTGTTCATCTGTAAAATCATAAAATTAGTATCCAATTTCCTGATCTCCTGATTTTTTTAAAGCAAAAATATATCGAATGTTGTTTATTATCTATGACAGGTCACTTAATTAATTACAGAAAATTCATATATTTTAACTTTTTGATTATTATTAATTTGTCAGAAAAATCTATTGTTGATAAAAATCTGTAAATGCTCCAAAACCTTAAGGGAGCTTCTTTTAGGTTTTAAAGCCAATCAGAATCGAAATAGCTCTTCTCGTGTACCGGGGAATGTGAAACTTTGATTTGGTCCAAGAGTAAACTGCAGGCCTAGCTGACTCACCGTTCGACGGATTCATACCAAATTTTAAACTTAAAGTTTTTAGAGGATTCCTCAGATTTTTTTATACGACTTAAAAAAAACCTGTGCATGCGTTTCACATGAACCTTGCGCCTTTATTTCCTTACTTTCTTGTTTCTTATTTTCTTGTTACTCAAACTTCCCTAAATAAAGGAACAGTTCAACAATGGGTTTCATGTTGTCACGTGGCAAGTTTTCACACACAATTCATTTATTTCTAAAACAAATAAAATATAATATAAAAGTGAAAACTTGGCACCCACTTAGATTTCAATTCTTTTTTCGGCGAAACTGTTCTTTGTACCAAACTTGGCCTCTTTTTCACATTTATGTTTTTGGTGGGGTATCAATATTTTTTGTAAAGTTATTACATTCCACTTAAATATTATCTAGACACATATAGTTACTTACAAATTTTTAGTCACATAACATTATACTTACATATTAAACTACTGGAAACCCGCTTTCTCGCCAATCAAACCGTTACTTCCACCACATTTTTTTATTTTCGTATTTTTAGCTTGCTATTTAGATAACTATAGTTTTCAGATTATTTCCTTTGTATACGCCTAATGATCTACCTTGGTGTCAAATTTCAAGTTTCTAAGTCACCTAGAAGTGGTCTAGGTTTTTGATGAGTGAGTGTAAAAATGGCACTTTTTAGACCTTTATAACTCAAGAACTATAATAGGTTTATTCATGAAATTTGGAATTCTAGGTGTTCAAGAGGGCTTTAGGAGACATGCGAAATTGCAATAATATTTTTTTAGTTATGAGGGGGGATCGAAAGTAGCTCGAAATGGTTCGTGTAAATATACACACACAGTCAGTATTTGCCGAACTTGGCTGACACACTGCCGTGTGTTTAGATATTATATTTTTTTTCTTGGGTCACATAAATACGTTATTTATGTGACCCAAGAAAAAAAAGGTTGAGTATGGCTAGTCTAGTTCATTCTTTATGAGGCGTTATTTCGGAATATTAATAGTTTTTTTATACGGCTGAAATGCAATTGAAAGATTTTTTCGTTGGAGAGCAGCCAATTATATAATTGTTTCGAAACATATAGGAAAAAATCATTTACCAACCAGTGGTCACAATCAGGATTCTAACCTGAACCTTTCCACTTTCGCGGCGGAATGAGCTTACAATACTCAATCGTAACAAGCTCATTCCGCCGCGAAAGTGGAAAGGTTCAGGTTAGAATCCTGATTGTGACCACTGGTTGGTAAAATGATTTTTTCCTATATGTTTCGAAACAATTATATAATTCGCTGCTCTCCAACGAAAAAATCTTTCTTTTATTTCGGAATGTTCCGCTAGAACGATTTTCATAAAAATCGAGGATAATATCTAAATTTTCGATTGTGAATCAGTTCACCTTATTATACCGAAAGCGGCCACTAACTCGTTTCCTAAACGACGTTTTGCTTACTAGACTCTCGCTTATTATTATTATTTTTCTAAGTGAATTCGATTAAAAATGTTATCAGCCAGAAACATTTTTGACACGTACTGTATGTGTATACATACAGTGTGTCCCACCGTATCTGAAACAGGATTTTAACATGGGATTACGATGTTTTGTTAATATGTGCTCCCCGTTAACTGTTTTTGTTATTTTTATTTTACTATCTGGTTCTAAATGTCCTCAGTAATAATTTTGTAACCGTATTTTTATTTAAATCTCTTTAAAAATTAATAAAATCACATTTTTTCAAAAATAAAATACAAGTTTTGCTTTGTATAACAGTTTTTAATGGGCAGCTGCTTAACCTAGCTGTATAGACTAGTCGGCTGGCGCATTTACCAGCAACAGTTACCTACACGTCAAGTCCAGGTTCGAATCCCGAATGTTTATAATTCGGTATAAGTCGGTTTTTGCGCTTTTTTACTTTCCGGCTAGACCCCTCTTTAGAGCACTCATTGACAGAGCTAAATGTATTTTCATTATTAAAAAAAAATTATAATAATTATAACTACGACAATGAGTTAAGTTTTTGTGGTTACAATATAATAATTATTAAATAGACAGTAGCCATTCCACAAGCAAATACTTTTCTTAACGTAATCAGTCGGCAACCTGCCATCGTGATGTTAAACGTCAAACAATTAAGATATACAAGAAAAAAATCAGAAGCCACTTGTATATCTTAATTGTTTGACGTTTAACATCACGATGGCAGGTTGCCGACGCTACTGTCTATTTAATAATTATTATATTAATTATAAGGTTTTGGGATTCGAACCTGGGCCTGGCGTGTAGGTAACTGTTGCCGGTCAACGCGCTAGCCGACTAGGCTATACAACGAAGTTGAGCTCGTGCTCGTTAAACTGGTAGGTATACAAAGTAAAATTTGTATTTTATTTTTTAAAATATGATTTTATTAATTTTTAAAGAGATTTAAATAAAAATAAGTGTACAGAATCATTACTGAGGACATTTAGATTCAGATCGTAAAATAAAAACAACGAAAACAATTAACGGGGAGCAAATATTAACAAAATATCGTAAACCCATGTTAATATCCTATGTCTCAGATACGGTGGGACACACTGTATGTAAGAAGAGCTTAATTAAATGCAAAGCTCTCTTTAGCATCTTCTATAGCTTTAAAGGACATTCTACCTGGATCGTTATAAACTTTATAAAAGGTAATCACTTTAATATAGCTACGGAAATTAAATTCAGATTATGGTTCTAACGATCATTTAACACACAAAAATATTCAATGTAGGTACGTGGGAAATTTATTTTCTCAACTTAAATAAAAAATTCAATGAAATTCATAATTTTAAAAATGCAGTATATGTATATCAATAATTGATATATACTGCATTTGAACCACGGCCGGGTTTAAGGAGGAGTAACAGAGGATCGATCGCCTTGGACCTCGTAAACTCAACCAACGATTTTTTATAGAAATAAAATTTTAATCAAATTAAAAAATTAATTGATAAATAAAATATTTTTCTCTATCTCTTGGATTTTTTTGAATCACTACATTTTTCTTCGATAAAGTTGACAGAAAGTAAGATCGTAGCTTTCACAGACTTGGGTTGCAGAAAACATTGTCAAAAAATCTTACTTGAAAATGACTTTAGATTGTGATCATATTGTAGCAAACCCCAAGATGTTACGCCACTGCCTCCAATAGAATGGTATCGAAAATTCTAGACAATAAGTACCTGCCGGAATGTTCTGGAGAGCACGAGAACGTACTAGGTTAGGCAGCGCAAGCGAAGTACGAGTGAGCCAGGGCGTCAATCACCGTAGGAAGACAGTCAGTGTAGTGTGTAGTGTCGAATACGCAGTCCATGGTGAGGCGTGCAATCAATACAGTCAGTGTAGTGTCGAATACGCAGTCCATGGTGAGGCGAGCAATCAAGACAGGCAGTGTAGTGTCGAATACGCAGTCCATGGTGAGGCGTGCAATCATGTCAATCAGTGTATTGTGGAAAACGCAGTACATGGTGAGGCGTGCAATCAAGTCAGTCTACGGTGACTCACGCAAGTAATCAAGTGCATCTGATATAAATATTAGGCAGTCATTAGTGACTCGTGAAATCAAGTGCGTCTGATATAAATATTCGGCAGTCAATGGTGACTCGTGCCGTCAGGTGGATATAAATATTAATCAGTCAATCAGTCAGTACAGTGATATAAATAGTGGAGTATATATAAATAAATAGTACTGAAGTAACTGGGTAAATGCCTGACCGAAATAAATCTGAAATAAATACAGTGATGTAAATAGTCCTTGTATATAGTTAATTGTTACGAATTATTGTATATAGTTGTTGTATTTATTGTTATTGTATTGTTAATTATTGTAAATAAATATTTATTCCGCCAGCTCTGAAGAAGAGTTTTGCAACAATATATAATCATATTTATGCAGGAACAGTCTAGATGAATAGGTCTAATATCGCTTCATTGGAAATTAATATTTCTTGAAAACCCATCTTATTAGGGTCCTTCGCGTCAAGTATTTCCATTTTTAGTCAAAAGGCAGTATTTTGATAAAATTGCTTCTGTAGGGTGGCCTCTTTGATTTTTTTAAATTTTTTTAACGCAGTTAGATAGCCCAAACGTTGAACATTACAAGTACCTACCATCAGGTATTTACAAATGTTGTCCAATTAGAGATGTACAGCCTAAACTTGCACTATTTAGAGTATTTTTCATGATTTCAGAAATTTGCCCTTTCTGTGAATCTGTGTATCTTGGTGAATATTTGGAGTAAAAATGACTTTGACCAATGAAAATTGTAGGAAATTATTCAGAACGTTTTGTCGTAGGATACAAGAAAAAAAAGTTATAGAGCAAAGTTTCAAAATTCTGCGGTTTTTCGGCTCCCCGTAATTTTCCACAGGGTTCTTGAGGTCGAAAACTTGGATTCTTTACTACATACCACCCACATACAACATATCAAAATTTCATTAAGTTCGGACTCAATGCAAGGTACCGCCGTTTTTTGTGCCTGCCGACTGGACTTATAGATTGTACTTACAGAAAAGCAAATTACAGATCTATATAGAAAAAGATCGCTTTTCTAGCTAAATTTTGATCAAAATACTTAGAAAAACGTTATGTCGAATTGAAAATTCTACAAAAAACTATGTTAAATAGATATACACGCAGTTTAAAAAATTCGACTGATGACCATTTCTATACTTCCCTCCTAGTAAATATTTGCAAAAAATAAACACTTTTTTTTTTATTCTTTGACTAGGCCCAAATAACCTTACCTGTTGGTGGTCTTTAAAACACAATTTAATTTTTATTCTTTGAAAAAAGCATGGCCCTCTTTTTTGTTTGGTGATCTACTGATGGCTAACTTAATATAGCAAAAATCATGGTTACCTTGATTTACGTACAATTTTTATTTTTTTTAGTAAAATATTTTTTTTCTCGAAAACTATACATTTTAGAGAAAAAAAATATTTACATTTTTTTCATATTATAACATCTAGAATTCATTTATATTTTTTTTTACCTATGTTAATACGTGACATTGAGGACGTTTTTTTGAATATCTCAGGATCCACTGAACCGATTTGACTCAAAATCTAATCAGATCTAAGTTAAAGGCTGATAAACACAATAGAACAATCGGCATGCCCGTATGTTGTTCCGTTCTTAAGATATCGAAGGCGAAAAATTGACCACACACATACACACACACATACACACACACACACACACACACACACGCACACACACACATACAGACATCAGTCGGAAAATGATCTTAAACGATTGATAGGGTCTCAAAACGTGAAAATCTGTTAAAATCTCGAAATATTTTTTTCGAACTAAATCCATTACTTCCCTACCATAGTAGAGGTGGGAAGTAAAAATATCATTTCAACCGATCAATTATTTTTCGAGCAGGACAGAATTAAAATTCTACTAGCTTTTCTTATGGAGAAATATGTGTGATCACAGACTAAGGTATTGTCAAACTAGATTTTCTGACAATGTCTTCTACAACCCACCAAAAGTCTGTTTAAACAAATCTCTTTCATAGTCGACCTTTTAATGTGCAAAAAAAAAATTTTTTTCATGGTGAGAAAACGAGGACAAGAGATATTTCATTTTTTCAAAGACCTCCAATTTCTCTTCGTCTCGGGCCCCCCAAATCCTTTAAATCCGGCGCTGACTAGAACACTTTATTCCAGGTAAACTGCGTTGCTCCGCTTGCGCAAAGTTCCACTTGAAAAAATAGGTAAAAAGATAAAAAAACTCGGGTCGCAGTGCCAAACCCTGCCGACAATTAGTGTATTTGCTAATACAGGCACTGTGGCATTATTATGTGAACTTAAGTTTGTTTTTTGACAAAATAAAAAATTTAACCCCTTAATACATCCCTTAAAATAATTAAATTTTTCTAAATTTCAATATTAGACATGGATTTTATCTGTACACCCAATTAAATACACCCTTCCATAAGTAAATCCGTATCAACAAACTAGTGTTTTCATAAAATTTGAAAGTCCGGTCCTGTCGGGCCGATTTTATTAAAATTTTAGCACCACATTTTAATCTTTACTAAAGAGTTAAATTTCAATTTTGAAACGATTCTGATAAATTTTTCGATATTTTTGGGCCCAAAAACTTTTTGGAACCCCTAAATACAACCCTGAAAATGGTCCGATCGGGCCCATTTTAAATAGGCTTCTTGCGGTAATGGGTTCCAATGTGTGTACCAAATTTCGTTTCAATCGATTAAGTCTGTCGAGAGTTATCGTGTACACACATATATATATATATAAATATATATATATATATATAATATATATATATATATATATAAATATATATATACATACATATATATATAAACATTTTTAAAAATGGTGCCAAAGTGTTCAGGAGGCTATGAAACGTCGAGAAATTTTGGTCCGACCCCTAGGTCCCGCCATCCGACCGACGCCAATAGTGTATGTGCCATATTATGACAAATACACTAAAAACAAAAAAAACAAATTACAATTTACTGAGCAAAAAATATATAGTATCATGAATGTCGGAATAAACGGCACATGTTTAAAAGAAAAATATTTACGTTACAAAAATTTCAATTTAATATATTATTAAAATTATAAGGAGTATTTTTATTACTTTTACGATATTTTATTTTAAATATCTATCTCTCTATTCCAGCAATTTATATGCTATTTGAGAACTTAAACATTTAGTAGGTATATCTACATTATTTTATTTAGTTGAATTTTTAAAATCCTTTTTTGTTCTGGTTTATTGACATTATAATACATATAATATTATTCTGTAAAGAAAAAATTTAATAAAATAAAAATTCCAACTTTATCCAGATCCGAAAAACTAACAAGAATGCATGAATATGTTTGCTTGTATGATCTGGTCCTAAAATTGACATTATTCATAATAATTTAGAGGTTTATTGGTAGTCTTCATGTTATGAAAAATGCCAGAAGGGTTATTTCTTTACACAAGGTATTTTTACAATATTTCTTTAGAAAAGAAAAATTATTAAATATCTGCGTACAAATTCTCAGATGACCTGGATGATTGAACCGGTGAATAAATGCATACAAAATTATTTTTTAAGTGAACCTTCTATTAGTATGTGAGCCAGTGATGATTTTCATACGTCTAGTGCTGATGACAAGCGACTAGGCCCTGCAGTTAGGGTCTATTCTGATTGGTCGAATATCTCATCTTGATGTCGTTTGACACACACACACACACCTAAACGAACTTAACAACTAGTGAACTCTGTACTAATATGGATAGTTGATAGCGATTAAAAAATGGGTTTTGTATGTGGAGAATGTTCAAATACATATTCTTCAAGACAAGGCATTAATGTTTACAAAATTAGAATGAAAACTTCAGATAAGGCTTGTAATCTAATTCTTTCTATAAAAGTCGATCAATTTTTTGACATTTCAAAATAAAACCTAATTTAATATTTTTATTTGAGAAATTAGGATGTCCAAAATTTATACAATAACAGTGTTCATGAGAAATTGGAATAGAAAAATAAATTTTTATTAAGTTTTATTTGTAAATGTCAGAAAATTATCGATTTTTATGTAGAAAGAATTAGATTACAAGCCTTATCTGAACTTTTCATTTTAATTTTGTGAACTTTAATGCCTTGTGTTGAAGAATATGTATTTGAACATTGTCCACATACAAAAACCATTTTTTAATCGCTATCAACTATCCATATTAGTACAGAATTCACTAGTTAGTTGTTACGTTCGTTTAGGTGTGTGTGTGTGGTGTCAAACGACATCAAGATGGGGTTTCGATCAATCAGAATGGACCCTGACTGCAGGGCCTAGTTGCTTGTGTGCTGATGCACCGTTTGGGGGGAACAGATAGAGGATATCGAGCACATAATGTAACTCTGGCTAGTTGGCTCTAAGTGGTTGCGTTCCGCCCCTATCGATATTTGAAAGTGACAGAATTTCAGGATCATTTACGTCAACGTCATATTGCTGATAAAAAATTTTAATTGCGTATGAAAGTTCAAACTCTGCAGATAACAAAAACGACTGGTTGCGGTTGCGGTTGCGGTTGCTATCGCCATCTGTCAGTGTGTCAAAGCTGCACAAATTACACATTGTCATCGTCATAATGGGAGAACCGTTTTGGATACGACCTTCAATTTTGGAACTCGTTCGTCACTAATGAAAAGCTGTATTCTTACGAAATTTGGAGAAAAACGGCTCACTGGAAATAGACCAATCACGACACTTTTGATACTATAATGTGCAATATATTTTTATCATTCACTAAATTCTAAAATTGAGCACACGCGGTAATAAGAAATTTAAATATCAATTGAAAATGTAAATTAACAAGCCGTGAAGTGGGTCGTTTATTAGGACTCAAGTGCGACCCTTGAGGTCCACACGACGAACTTCCCAGTTTGATAAATATTTAATAATAATAATTAAATTAGATATTACACAGAAAAGTAATCATTTTAATCATTAAAACATAATAATTTATTATTTATTTTTAACAATAATTAAAAAAAAAAAAATGGCTGAACCGATTTTTATAAAATTAATGTCGGATCAAAATGACGTTAACACGCCTCGATTGACATCCTTACGAAGTCTTTATGATTTTTTATTCGCGAGGTATTGTGTAAAATCTACTTTTTTGGAGTCTATTTGGTTAAGAAAAAAGAATGGCTGAATTTTGAAAAAATTTCTTTCAGATCATATTTACATTAATACGCGTCGATTGGCACCCTAACGTAGTCGATAGCATTTTTCATTCTCGAGATTTCGTCTTAGAAAGAAATGGGCACATACGTACACACACACACACACATACACACACAGAGACATCTTTCTAAAAATAGTGTAAAAATAGTGCAGTGACCTTGAAACAAAAAAAAATTTGTTATACATTTTGATTTCGATTTTCGGACCCAATGGGAAGTTAAAAAAGAAACATCAACCATTTCGCATAATCTTTTAAGCCGAACTTGTTGAAATGCTTAAGAGACCCCCCAAATAATTTAAAAAACAATGGATTACGGGATCCCTGTAAAAAGTAAAATTTTACTGGACTATAGCGTAAATGGAAATTAAAGGACATGCAAACTATAGAAAGCGCTTAATGAAGCGTATAAGGATGCCGGCGTTTATACCTTGTAATCGGATGCCTTGTATATCGCTACACAATGTAATTAACCGCACTCAGACTATACTCAACAACAACCACTTCCTGATTATCTTTTTATCCAGTTTTCTTGAAACCCGGAAGTTGTGGATTTTATAAAATATATAATATATACTGTAAGTAACTTAATTTTAACTTTGTTAAAAATTAAATGAACAGTGTTATATCATGACATGAAAAGTTGTAGAAAAATTGTACGCTTTTAAATTACAAATTATTAATTGAATTAAAGTAATTTATTTCTTTTTAATATTCATTAGATCTATAAACTAAAACGACATATTTTTGGAAATTATGTAAATTATTATAAATTAGTACCTCTTCTGAAAATTGTATTAAACAAAAACACATAATACTTATTAGTTTTTTAGCTAATAATATCTTTCAATTTCGTAAGGCAAAAGAAAAATTTAAAAAACAGCAACAGTTTTATTATTGGATGTATATTTCGAGAGCTATGCTGCCATCGCAAAAATAACTAAATTTTATATAATAATTATTAATTAATTCAACAATGAATTTAATCCACAAGGCATCCACTAGGTAGTGAATAGTATTTCTTAACATATCAGTCAGCCGGAAACTGGAAATTTCGGGTTCAAGTCCCAACAGTGACTTCTGACTTTTTCCTTATATATCTTATAACAATCGTTTGACGTTTAACAATCATGATGGCATAATATGCTGACTGATATGTTAAGAAATACTATTCATTACCTAATGGATACCTTGTGGATTAAATTCATTGTTGAATTAATTAATAATTATTATATTGTTGTCCACAATTACCTAACTCATATATTGTTATTTATTTAAATTTTATATGCTCCTAAAATTCAATAACACGACACGTTATGTTAATTCATTTTTGAGGACGTTCTGAAATGCACACCATAATATGACATTTCTGACTATTTATATACGAACTGAATAGGTACTATTATGAAAGGGTTAAGAAGCACCTTTTCGTTGAGGTGTGCTTACTGAAATTGAAAATACATTAGTATGCAACGATTTTTCAAAAATATGTAAAAGGGAATATTTTTACATAAAATCATTTTAATATTTACAGGGTCTGACTTATTCAGTGCGATTATTGCATAATTAACTTAATATGTATTTGTTTTCAATACTTATAGAACGTTTTTTAGGGTGAAATAGTCTTTTTACTCGACTATGGCACATACGAAGGGCTATAAGTTTGGCAGGCTATGTATTTATGCATTTATGTATGTATGTGTGTGTGTGTGTATGGAAGTTCATCTGTTCCTTCGTAGCTCCTAAAGATTTGGAGGTGTCGTTAGATTTGTATGAATGCTCCGCGTAACATAGGCTATATGACGTCACGGTAAATCTAATATGGCGGCTAAGAAAAAAAACTCAACGCAAAAAAAGAAAAATATTTACAAATGTATCTAGTTTGGTATCAAATTAAGGGTATGAATGTTTCGCGTAACATAAGCTATATGACGTTTCGTTAAATCTAATATGGCGGCTAAGAAAAAAAATCCGACTCAAAAAAATATTTACAAATGTATCGAGTTTGGTATCACATTATTGAGAACAGCCGAGAGTGTAGCAATACTTTTGTTTACTTCGCGTTGCTATGGTTCCTCTATTACAAATCCCCAGTTCCCGGGTTCTAGCCCGAGAGCTGGTAAAAGTGTCAATTGGATTTTCAATTTATTATTAAAAAAAAAAAATAATGAATTGAAAATATGAATTGGTGCTAGGCCCAAATAACCTTAGCTGTTGGTGGTCTTTAAAACACACACGGTATCACATTATTATTATTACGATACGTATTAAAAATAAATTAGAGAAATCCGAAAAATGTTTTAAAAAAAATAAAAGTAAAACAATTAAAACCCGACTACGTAAAAAGAAGAAAACAAGCAAATCAAAATGTATCACAATATTTTTTCGTTATTAATATAGTCGAAGACTCGAATATCGAAATTTTTTCTTCAGCTCCCGAACAGGTCCTCGACTATTGATAACAAATAAATACTGTCTTACGTTTTGATTTGCTTGTTTTCTTCTTTATACGTAGTCGGGTTTTAGTTTTTTTACTTTTATTTTATCTTGTATCTTTTTCCATCAAAAAAAAATTCGACTGATGACCAGTCCTATACTTCCCACCTAGTAAATATTTGCAAAAAATAAACGCTTTTTTTTTATTTTTTGACTAGGCCCAAATAACCTTAGCTGTTGGTGGTCTTTAAAACACAATTTAATTTTTAGTCTTTGAAAAAAGCATGGCCCTCTTTTTTGTTTGATGATCTACTGATGGCTAACTTAATATAGCAAAAATCATGGTTACCTTGATTTACGTACAATTTTTATTTTTTTTAGTAAAATATTTTTTTTCTCGAAAACTATACGTTTTAGAGAAAAAAATATTTACATTTTTTTCATATTATAACATCTAGAATTCATTTATATTTTTTTTTACCTATGTTAATACATGACATTGAGGACGTTTTTTTGAATATCTCAGGATCCGCTGAACCGATTTGACTCAAAATCTAATCAGATCTAAGTTAAAGGCTGATTTATTTTATTTATTGTGGATTATAGACGCGTCGACAACTTAGGTCATTAGCGTCTTAAATACAACAGATGTCATAATATATCACTTAAAAACTAAATAACATCACAAAACATCCAAGAGCAGAGGTGGGATTCGAACCCACGACAGTCTGATTCAGAGGCCGCGACGCTACCAACTGAGCCATACTGTCCTCTTAAAGGCTGATAAACACAATAGAACAATCGGCATGTCCGTATGTTGTTCCGTTCTTAAGATATCGAAGGCGAAAAATTGACCACATACACACATATACACACACACACATATACACACACACACACACACACACATACAGACATCAGTCAGAAAATGATCTTAAACGATTGCTAGGGTCTCAAAACGTGAAAATCTGTTAAAATCTCGAAATATTGTTTTCGGACTGAATCCATTACTTCCCTACCATAGTAGAGGTGGGAAGTAAAAATAACCATGGTTACAGTTGTAAATTAACAATTTATACCTACTATAAATTTTTAAATTCACAATTAATGCGCAAGAAGACAAGGAAAAGAGAACCTTTTCGTTTTCTATCTTTCTTTTCCAACCTTACACTGTCACTTGCAGTTGTGCCTCCCCTAATATCTATGATATCGAAAGAAGACAGCTTTGAAATGGCTTAAGGATCCAAAAATAATAAGCAAATACTGTTAATATTGCATTTATTAAATTTAATAAATGCAATATTAACAGTATTTGCTTATTATTTTTGGATCCTTAAGCCATTTCAAAGCTGTCTTCTTTCATTATCATCAGGATCACCACTTTTCTGTTTTTAATTAAACAGTTCTTCACATCTATGATATCTTCATGCAAATAGCTTCTTTCAACCACGGAGGGGAAAGGGGATTAATGCGAGTTTCTTCCTTCAAATAAATCCGTAAACTAAGCATATCTTGGTCTGAAGTTTGCGTAGTAGAAAATTATGTTGCCGAGGATATTAAGTTTCCATGTCGGCTATTTAGATACAATCGATCCCTGCATTTTACCTAACTTTGTAAATCTTTTGACTAAGTTCCAGACTGAATGCGTATAGTAATTAAAATGCGTATAGTATTAGCTAATTGCACATACCGCTAGACAACTAGCGGATGTGTTTCTATTATCGCTTTGCGCGTCAGAGCTGAGCTTCGTTCATACATAAAAGTTATATCTAAGTTAATTTCGCACGATATCCATTCAAATTGTAGCTTTTTGTTAAGGGGACATTCTGTCCTATAAAATGAAACCATTTTTAAATTGATTCGAGTCCACAATTACTCCTAAAATTGCAACTGAAAATTGCGAACAGCTGTTGTCGGTTGGTCTGCACGTGCGTACGTCCGAGCTCTACAGCTCGCAATTCTTAACGAATCGCTTTGGTTTATGTTTTATTCGCCTTGTTTACTATCAGACTAGAACCCCATTTTAATTTTCTGAAATGCGTTCACTAGTTTAATTTTTTTAAACAATTTTTTATTATTTTTGACAGCTAATAATAATATATTTTTTATTGTACAATGTACAGTATAAATTATTGTAGAAAAACTATGTGCTACTACACTGTTATACGATAAAAGTAGCTGATCATCCATCGAGCTCGTGGAGTAATGGATAAGGCTTTTGCTTCTTGCGGACAAGTACGCCGGTTCGATTCCGACCGACGTCATAACTTTTTTTTGCATCCTATTCCATATTATTATTTCACTTGATATTTATTTTTTTTTTCATTTATATATATTTTTTAAAATTTTTTATTTATAATATTTTTAAAAAAATTATAAATTTTTTTAAATTAAAGATTTTTTTCAATATTTTTATCATACTTAACGAGATGTGCACTTTTGGTTTTGCCAACTATTTTTAAATTAAAACAGAATTGTACGTGACCAGGAAACTTTCATTCAAAATAATTTGTGTTCTTACGAAAATGGTGCTTTAAAGCGAGATGAGTTTGCAGCCCGTCACATAAGATTTTTTAAATTACTCAACTTTCATACATAGCTCTATAACTTTAAAGAACTTATTGAAGTACTATCTTTTGTTCGCAGCTGCGCCCACGTGGTCATAGAAGCGCCTTAAAAAAACATTGTACAGCATGTGAGGTCCATATTGAAATTACGTTTTCATGGGGAGGGGGCCATTACTCACAGAAGCCAGGCAGCAATTGGTTGACAAAATATAAACTATTTGTGACACGTCCCTTACGCTCCATAATATCCAGGGCCGTCTTAGGCGATGCAGGGGCTCTTGGGCACAGAGTTTGGGGACCCTTTTAGAAAGCCAAAAAAACAAGAATGAAAACATCATACTATACTTTATTGGTTATTATGTTTATCTTTATTACAAATCGAATATAAGTGATGTGATTACTGTTTCGAGAATATTAATAATTAGGTGTTGAACTAAGAAACGAATGTGCCAATGTGTTTTTTTAACTTCCCATTGGAAGTTATTGTAATGGGTCCGAAAATCGAAATCAAAATGTATAACAAATTTTTATGTTTCAAGGTCACTATTTTTACACCATTTTTAGAAAGATGTCTGTGTGTGTGTATGTGTGTACGTATGTACGTATGTATGTGTCCATTTCTTTCTAAGACGAAATCTCGATATTGAAAAATGATATCGAGTACGTTAGGGTGCTAATCGACGCGTATTAACGTAAATATGATCTGAAAGAAATTTTTTCAAAATCGGTTCAGCCGTTCTTTTTTCTTAACCAAATAGACTCCAAAAAAGTAGATTTTACACAATATCTCGCGAATAAAAAATTATATCGACTTCGTAAGGGTGTCAATCGAGGCGTGTTAACGTCATTTTGATCCGACATAAATTTTATAAAAATCGGTTCAGCCGTTTTTTTTTTTTTTTTTTTTTTAATTATTGATGTTTTAATGATTAAAATGATTACTTTTCTGTGTAATATCTAATTTAATTATTATTATTAAATATTTATCAAACTGGGAAGTTCGTCGTGTGGACCTCAAGGGTCGCACTTTAGTCCTAATAAACGACCCACCTCACGGCTTGTTTTCAATATTTTTATCATACTTAACGAGATGTGCACTTTTGGTTTTGCCAACTATTTTTAAATTAAAACAGAATTGTACGTGACCAGGAAACTTTCATTCAAAATAATTTGTGTTCTTACGAAAATGGTGCTTTAAAGTGAGATGAGTTTGCAGCCCGTCACATAAGATTTTTTAAATTACTCAACTTTCATACATAGCTCTATAACTTTAAAGAACTTATTGAAGTACTATCTTTTGTTCGCAGCTGCGCCCACGTGGTCATAGAAGCGCCTTGAAAAAACATTGTACAGCATGTGAGGTCCATATTGAAATTACGTTTTCATGGGGAGGGGGCCATTACTCACAGAAGCCAGGCAGCAATTGGTTGACAAAATATAAACTATTTGTGACACGTCCCTTACGCTCCATAATATCCAGGGCCGTCTTAGGCGATGCAGGGGCTCTTGGGCACAGAGTTTGGGGACCCTTTTAGAAAGCCAAAAAAACAAGAATGAAAACATCATACTATACTTTATTGGTTATTATGTTTATCTTTATTACAAATCGAATATAAGTGATGTGATTACTGTTTCGAGAATATTAATAATTAGGTGTTGAACTAAGAAACAAATGTGCCAATGTGTTTTTTTAACTTCCCATTGGAAGTTATTGTAATGGGTCCGAAAATCGAAATCAAAATGTATAACAAATTTTTATGTTTCAAGGTCACTATTTTTACACCATTTTTAGAAAGATGTCTGTGTGTGTGTATGTGTGTACGTATGTACGTATGTATGTGTCCATTTCTTTCTAAGACGAAATCTCGATATTGAAAAATGATATCGAGTACGTTAGGGTGCTAATCGACGCGTATTAACGTAAATATGATCTGAAAGAAATTTTTTCAAAATCGGTTCAGCCGTTCTTTTTTCTTAACCAAATAGACTCCAAAAAAGTAGATTTTACACAATATCTCGCGCATAAAAAATTATATCGACTTCGTAAGGGTGTCAATCGAGGCGTGTTAACGTCATTTTGATCCGACATAAATTTTATAAAAATCGGTTCAGCCGTTTTTTTTTTTTAATTATTGTTTATTTTTCTGTGTAATATCTAATTTAATTATTATTATTAAATATTTATCAAAATGGGAAGTTCGTCGTGTGGACCTCAAGGGTCGCACTTTAGTCCTAATAAACGACCCACCTCACGGCTTGTTAAATTAAATAATTGGATAAAAAATGCATAGGCACTGGGTTTTGGCATTTCGGGGCCCCCATCAGGCCGAGAACCCTGGGCTCGTGCCCCACGTGCCCTTATGGTAAAAACTGAACTGATAACATCCATATCTAAAAGGGCGCAGTTGTGTTTTGAAGATCAAGGTGTCCATTTTGAACAGTCTAAGGTAGTTTCCTAAATATACACGGTGTCCAAAACTTGCATTGTCAACCGATATATTGATTTCGGGGGAAGATAGAAAGAAAGTTTGAATACAAAAGTTGTATAAATTTTAATGGTGTATAACCTAAAAATATTTTCAATTATAGAGCCTGTCCCATTTAAGCGTGGTAGATCAAAGTTATGTTTTTTTAGCCTAGCATCGTGTTTTTATTTGTTTTTTCAATTCTGCACCTAAATGTGAATAGAAATTGTAATGAAAGCCACGCTCGAAAATTCAGTAATTTTTGAGTTATTCAAGTTTTTTAGAAATGTTTGACACGTGCAGACTTTTATTTATTTATAATAAATGTTTCACCATTTATTTCGCCTTTGCTTAATTACTTTAATATTGTTCCAGTATTCCGGATTTTTCACTAATCCGGATTGAATCAGTTTTGATTGAATCGGAATAGCGGAACTTCATTGTATTATGACGTAATCGTTTTTTAATAAGAAATAAAGCCGTATATAATTGTTTGTATACCGTTTCAATTTTTCGTCGCCATAAGTTGCGAATGGTAAATTTTAGGCGCGTATTATGTGTAGGTATTAAGACTTTTAGATTCAGAATGAACCCCAGAAATGCGTAATGTCAATATTGACATCACATGAGGGGACATCCTGTATAAATGTATAAATGTTTAAATGTAAATATGTACTGCATTGGTATATTTTTGTGTGTATAAAACCATTTCTACAATAAAATCTCATTGAATAAATCATTCGTGATATTAAATTACGTTAATATTCTGAGAAATAAAGCGGCTGAAATATCCCTCTCTAAATGCCTGAAACGGAACAGAGGATATTCGCCGGATGGATTATGACTGAAACAAGACCTGTCCAGAAAGACTACTGTATATATTGCTGTCCTAAACTGAAAATAGTTTCGAGAAAACACGCATTTAATACAGCTTATGAATTAATGATGTCAGGTGCCCAAATTGCAAAGTGCATAAGATATTTTTTGTTAATCAGTGCTCTTACTGTTTTCTAGCGTCGTAGGATAACAGATATTTCCAAACTAATCCTAGAAAGCGAATTAACCACAAATGGGGAAAAATCGAGATTCTGCTTTTTAACTAAGACGGCAGTATAGCGATATCTTCTCTATTTCTACATATTATAAATTCGAAATTTCCGCACTTTGTACAATACAAGCACTATTTAGCGGCTATCGATCGATGTGTTACTATATATAGCAACGCGCCTACAAAGTCCACATCATGAGAGAGTCATGTTTTTAATGATTTATATAGAAGTTAATAACTTTAATAAAAATAAACTAAATCGTAACTTAGTCTGTAATTGTAAAGTTTTAAGGACTCGAAGAGCGAATTTTCCGTTTTCATAATTTTTTTCCTGTTTTTCAAAGTTCAATCTATTACATAGTATCGCTTTCCGTGTCTGTCTGTACCACCGCTAACTCCTCTTAAACTACGCAACGGATTTTGATGCGGTTTTCACTATCAGTTTGATAATTTTTCACGGAAGGTTTATATATATAGCGAGTGAGTAATGTAATTATAATATTCAAGCGAACGAGCGAAACGAGTGAGTAGTGTATTTATAATATTCAAGCGAACGAGCGAAGCGAGTGAGTAGTGTATTGCACCCGGGCTTTCTTAACACCCGGGCGAAGCCGGACGGGGCCGCTAGTAAATATTATAAGAATAGAATCAAATATAACACAAGAAACAATGAAAGACCTTATTTTAGCATTCTACATTCTATATTATGAAAAGAAAGTCGGTAATAAATAAGAAGATAAAAAATATATAACTGAATGAAAATGTAATGATGTTTTTATGTAGTAGAATAGACAATCCATGTAACGTTGTCAGTATAATACAAGTTTAATCGTTGAATAAGACAGGAAATTGTAAGTACAATCAGCAACAATTGGTGCCAGACACGCGACGTCACTCTCACACCTAGAAACTCTATTTCACTCGACTAACGGCTGATCACGTGATAGCGTGGAAAAACTATTCGAAACACTAATACTTTTCAGCGCTTAAAATATAAACAGGGTTTCGATTTTTTCACTTTTATATAATAATAATAATAATAGTAAATTTCTTTATTAAAAACCAATACAATGGTATAATGCGACAGGTACATCGAGTTTAAACTATACTTATACTATATTATGTCCATTTCCAAAAAATCTTCAATTGAATAAATACACTTATTTATTAATAAAACTTTTATTTGTTTTTTGTGTTTTCCTATTTCCAAGCTTTTTGTTGTATCTAGTAGTAACTAAATGACTCGTCCGGCTTCGCTCGGGTAGCAATTTATTATTAAAAAAAGAGTGTGTGTGTACTATGTACGCACGTCAAAAGTTATACTTCTTTTACGTAACAAAACAAAAATAACTCCAAAAATTTTATCCCGCGTGCCAGTACTAAACGTTTGTAAAAAAGACCTGCCACGATTAAATGGGACAGGCTATATAATTGAAAATATTTTTAGGTTATACACCATTAAAATTTATACAAATTTTGTATTTAAAGTTCTTTTCTATCTTCACCCAAAATCAATATATCGGCCGGCAACGCAAGTCTTGGACACCCTGTATATTTCACACACTTTTTTCATAAACTTTTTACGCACTTTGATCTATTCCATAAGCACTCTTATAAGTGGATTCCAATGGAGCATTTCAAAATTAAAAAAAAAGTAAAGAATAGTATATTGCATTACAAGGGATGAAACTTGGTGTTTGCAACCAGTCTGAAGTTTGTTGCCCTCGTACCTCGGGCAGCAATCACACGTGTTGCAAACGCCAAATTTCGTTCCGAGTAATTGAATATTATTTTTCACAACTCTATTGACAATTCGATTTGAGTAGCCTACAATTTGGGCGCGCAAAAAAGTCGCAAAAATATAAGATCTGTCAGATTTATGTGGGGTTATGTTTGTCATCTTGACGTTTTCGAATATTATATGCGGATTCAATCGCTCTATCTCCCTCTTAACAACGTTAAAAATCATAAAAAACTGACATCTGAAAATGTTCATCCCTAGGGAAGAAAACGCTCAGTTTCAACACGCTAAACAGGTACCGAAAATCGAATTTTCAATAGCGGCGTTGTGACAATTGAAGGGAATGTGGAAAAAACAAGTTATGTCCTTCTGACAAATTGCTGAGTAAGTTGAATTTATACTTATTTACATTCCTTGTTCTTTTGCCATCCAATAATTTTAAGTTTTAAAATACGCGGTGACCTACCTATTTCTTTTACCCCACAATTTACCCAGCGCTGAATACCGTTACGGTCTATCAGATGGAACTAACAGCTCAAAAATCAAAAAAATATGACATACCTACCCTGTTCTTTCCCCATTCCCTTCAATTATATTATCTGCTTAATGATAACTTAAAGTATAGCGTAGGTACCTGTTTAAACTGGACTTCCCGTCAAAACAGACATTTACGCGAGGGAATTTGCAGGTGAAATAAACGCTCACGAGAACGAAGCCGCGTGCAAAAGCTATAATATAACGAGAGCGAAGCCGCAAGTTCAGGCTAGTTTAAAAACACGATCTATTTTTATTTACCTAATTTGAAAATGATAATGTGCCGTTTCTAAATAACGAAGTACTATATGAGTGTAGCGCCACTGCGTTAGATAATCCGATATCTCTGCGCCGATTTGGTCTACCGTGAAGTCAACAGAGGTCACAAGCATCACAAGACAATATGACTATGAGTTACGTCACTTCCACCAATAATACTTTACTTCCGCCACATACATAGATATAACCATGATATAACTGTATGACAGCAGATAATAAACGGAGAAACAACGTGTAAAAGAAAAATAGAAAACGTTTGATACGACGTATCAATAATGTACATTTATACATTATGTAACAAACGATACGAACACATTATTAATTGGACCCTGATGCTACAATTTAACACAAAATGGACAGTGTAAAGTTACAATCTCTCTCTCTCCCTCTCTCTCTCTCCCTGTCTCTCTTTCGCTCTCTCTCTCTCTCGCCCTCTCTCTCTCTCGCCCTCTCTCTCTCTCGCCCTCTCTCTCTCTCGCTCTCGCTCTCTCTCGCTCTCTCTTGCTCTCGATCTCTCTCTCTCTCTTGCTTTCGCTCTCTCTCTTGCTCTCGTTCTCTCTTTTGCTCTCGCTCTCTCTAGCGCTCTCTCTCTCTCGCCCTCTCTCTCTCTCGCTCTCGCTCTCTCTCGCTCTCTCTCGCTCTCGCTCTCTCTCGCTCTCGCTCTCTCTCGCTCTCGCTCTCTCTCGCTCTCGCTCTCTCTCGCTCTCGCTCTCTCTCGCTCTCGCTCGATCTCGCTCTCTCTCTCTCTCTTGCTCTCGCTCTCTCTCTTGCTCTCGTTCTCTCTCTTGCTCTCGCTCTCTCTCTCGCTCTCTCTCTCGCTCTCTCTCGCTCTCTCTCTCTCTCTCTTGCTCTCTCTCTCTTGTTCTCTCTCTCTTGCTCTCTCTCTCTCTTGCTCTCTCTCTTGCTCTCTCTCTCTTACTCTCTCTCTTGCTCTCTCTCTTGCTCTCTCTCTCTTGCTCTCTCTCTCTCTTGCTCTCTCTCTCTCTCTCTCTTGCTCTCTCTCTCTCTCTTGCTCTCTCTCTCTCTCTTGCTCTCTCTCTCTCTCTTGCTCTCTCTCTCTTGTTCTCTCTCGCTCTCTCTCTCGCTTCTCTCTCTCCTCCAAGTCTCTCTACCTTACGTAAAGAAGTGTCATTAATTTCAATTGTTACACAGCGACGGTGCTAATATAGGTACCTACGGAATGATTTCCAAGGAGACCGAAACAAATCAATGTCGCCTGGGAGAGCCTGTAGTATGACTCTGGGGGCGCAGCTACCACTGAGTGTCTCCTCTTTTGGAACGATACTTTTCTTGTTGCACAGTTCATTCTTAATAGTCGGCTTAGCTCGAAAAAACCACCGAATTGTTCACTTTTGTATAAAAGCATGAAATTTGGGGTGATAAAAGAGCATGCCCTAAAGGCCACTATAAGTAATTGGGCCACTTCAAAAATAACTCAGGGATCTTTAAAATTCAAGATGGTATCCAAAAATTGAATGTTTTCTAATTATAATGGCTGGAATTGATTGATATTCAGTTATACATGCATATTCAGATGCTTATGAATACGAATTCAAGGTTAAAATTAGCATTTTTCAATCAAAAACCACTAAAACCGGGATGACAGCCAAAAATTCCAATTTTGTTATATTTTACTGTCGGATTTTATTGATTTTTTGTTTGTACACGTATATTGAGCTGCGGAGTGTCATTTTGAAATCGAAATTAAATTAGTTTGAATTTTATTTCCCTTATTATTGATTTGTAGTTAGCGCCTGAAAATAAATATAGGTATATAAACTGGAAATCTATTAAAACACGAAATGTTATAATTACCACAAAACACCAAACTATAACAAACACTCTCGACGTACGTTTCGCCAACCAAGTTGGCATCATCAGGAGATGATTAAAACTAAACACTAAACACTAATTACTGCCTATTTATAGACTACCTAATTACCAATACACTAGGGGTGCGTTCCACTTGGCGATCGCAACGTCTACAACGACCAAACGTAATGAGCGCGGCCATAAGGCGCGAGCGTAGTGGGCGCAATGGTCGCCAAGTGGAACGCACCCTAAGATATATCCCTAAAGACTCACATCATTGCCCTCAACATAAAATGGCAAGTTTCAACTTTTTAATACACCGGTTACTCAGTTTCCCTCTCAACAAGGAAAGGTTTGAGAAAGAAAAAACTATAATTAAGGACATAGCTTTGTGTAATGGTTATAATGTAGATTGAATAGATAAAATGATTAGGAAACGTAGTTTTAAGAATACTTTGGAAAATTCCTCGACTTTTCGTAATGAAACAGAAATTTCTAGATATGTATCGATTCCTTATGAATCGCGCTTCACCAGAGGGTTAAAAAAGGTTTTTAAAGAAGTAGGATTAAAAATTGTATACGCTTCAAGTAATAGTTTGAAAGAAAAATTAGGGAATCCTAAAGAAAAAGTAGAAGAAAAAGAAAAGTCGGGGATTTACGAAATTAGTTGTCAAAATTGTAATAAAAAGTATGTTGGCCAAACGAGAAGATCAATTTCAGTAAGATTTAAAGAGCATATGGCTCATCTAAAATATGGCAGGTTTGATAAATCTAGTGTTGCCCAACATGCATTTGAAAATGACCATAAAATTGACAACAGTAATTTAAAATTAATTAGGAACGTCATTAATATTAGACAAGTAGACGCCGTAGAGAGTCTGGAGATTCATAAGTGTAAAATAACATTATGAACAGTGACAAGGGCCCAATTCCAGGTAGCCTGCTTTTTGATTTAGTAAAATAGTTTAGTTTTCAGGTAATAAAAATTAGGTAGTCTTTAAATAGGCAGTAATTAGTGTTTAGTGTTCAGTTTTAATCATCTCCTGATGATGCCAACTTGGTTGGCGAAACGTACGTCGAGAGTGTTTGTTATGGTTTGGTGTTTTGTGGTAATTATAACATTTCGTATCTTTACACCAAAGGTTCCACCACTTTTTATTGTCAATTAAAACAGTCTATTATAAACAGCCATCTGGGATTTTGAAGTGACCCCATATCTTAAAATGACCTTTAGGCTATGCCCTTGCATCACTCCAAATTTGATGCTTTTATACAAAAGTGAACAATTTTTTAGCTAAGCCTGTTTGTAGGTTATTTATATAAATAAATAAATAAAGTCAATGGTTGAATGTTCTCCATTGCTGCTTATTAAAATACAGTATTTTGTGCCACCGCATGTTAAAATCTTGATGCCAATAAACAATTCACAGTGATATTAAACGCGTGTCAATGACTGGTCCCGTAGCGCTACTCCTTGTCGATAACTTCACGGCGCACGGGGGAATACCAGCCAGCCAGTCAATGACGAGCCGGGAATAAAGCGTATCGCATAGAACGCCTTTATTTATTACTCCCGCGGATATCGGATATTTAACATAGAAGATTTTCATTGACTTACTCACTGGTTCAGTCAAAAACTTTACTTTCTTTCAAAATACTTATCATAAGTTCACAATTTAACAGTAACGGGTATTATTAGTAGCAGTTACGAAAATTATGGAAGGATATCTTCGGACTTGATAGTGACGTTTTAGTTAATAATTAGTTGTTTTCATATTACCCAACTTCTTTATTTATGACCTTGAGTTACCTTGAATAACCTCATGTATAGGTCGTTGGATTCGTCTCAATAACAGCTACAATATTCAATAAAAAATTCATATGGGCGGATTAAAAAAATTGAGGTGACCTTGACCTGACCTAGGCATATCAATCGAGAAGAAAATCTATTTTACCAACATAGGTACGTCCCCCTTGATACCAAACTTTTTTTGCTACAACCAATACTTTCTGAAATATTAACTTGCAGCTTATATTATGCTGTCAGAAAATAGCACTAATGCTCGGTTGCACAATGACCTTAGATTGTGATAATATAATTACAGTTTTTATACATACAGGCGCAGTCTAATGTCTTTGTGAAACATCCTGTCATGTAGAACATTAGATTGTACTCACACAAAACCAATAATGATTGCTCAACAAAGAAAAAGATCGCTTTGCAAGCTAAATTTAGATCAAAATGCGTAGAAAAATGTTGTTTCGAAGTGGAAATTGTACAAAAAACTATATTAAATACATGTATACACAGTTTAAAAAAAAATTTATTAAAAAAACAAAAAACCCGACTGCGTAAAAATCGAACATAAAAGATGGAACAAGATCAAATGATAACATGCAGTCGGAGGCATAGTAGTAACAAATTGAACAGAAATACCTCCGACTGCATGTTATCATTTGATCTTGTTTTCATCTTTTTTGTTCGATTTTTACGCAGTCGGGTTATTTGTTTTTTTAATAAATTTTTTATTTCCTTCCTTTTAGTTGAATCTACTCATCAAGCCTTTTCATTTGATACCCCACACACAAGGTTTTACCGATTTTTTGCGTACTGACAAAATGGCGTCTAGCGCCCGCCATATTGAATTTTCCGTGACGTCATGTACCCTATTTGAAATGTCAACGAAACCTTTCTTTTGTTTTGATTTTGGTACCTATATCAATGTATTTAGAAGGAAAATTACTTTTTCATTCTGACAAAATGGCGTCTAGCGTCCGCCATATTAAATTTTCCGTGACGTCATATATCCTATGTCACTCTGGGGACTCAGACGAATCTAATGACACCTCATTTTTCAAAATCCGTCAAGCCGTTTAGACTACAGAGCGTGATAAAGAAATATACAAACATACATACATACACTCGAAAAACATTACCCTCCTTCTGGCGCAGTCGGGTAAAAATAACGCTCAATTATTTTTCCAGCAGGATCGATTTCAAATTATTCTACAATGCTATTCTTATGGAGAAATATGTATATGGTCATAATCTGAGGTCATTGTCAAATCAAATTTTTTGAGAACGCTTTCTGCATATATGTATGATAAAATAATATTTCTTCTTGCAAAAAGTTGTCGCACACAGTCCTCGCGCTATAAAATGAGTGGGATTGATGTCATCGATACGTGATTGAAATCAGATTTCTTTTTTTCTTTTCATTGATTTAAGAGAGAGAGAAGGCATCCGCTAGATGACCTTTAACCTGTCATGAATTATGTATAGCATCGCGAAACAGTACGTCACTCAAATTATTATTAGGGATGATGAACCTCTTGTTTTTTAAAATTAGGTGCTCGCATCAAAAAGTAGATATCGAAATCGGCTTTTCAAAATTAGCGATCGTAGGCATGTCTGAGATATTTATTTAAGACGATGTCTTCGGTGGCTGAAGGATCCAAAAGAACTGCAATTACTGTTACAAAATTTGCATTTATTGCTGACGTTTCGTGAATTTTATTCGTATCTTCAGCCGTTGATAGATACAGTAAATATTGTCAAATTTAAAAACATAATATTGTTAATACAAATAGTTTTTTCCGGTTTTATTCTGACAAGAATTGCAATATTCAGTAGCTACCGACTCCACACGTGTGGTTCGCTTAAGCGCCGGTTGCCGGCGTCATAGTCTACTTGGGAACTAAGTTTGTTCTTATGAGGATTCAATGTTAAATCGTATGTATACTTCGCCGTGAGACTCACTGTATAAATGTCTGGTTATTAGTGTATTTGCCATATGGCACATACACTATTGACGTCGGTCGGATGGCGGGACCTAGGGGTCGGACCAAAATTTCTCGACGTTTCATACCCTCCTGAACAGTTTGCCACCATTTTTAAAAATGTTTATGTATAAATGTATATATATATATATATATATATATATATATATATGTATATATGTATATATATGTGTGTGTGTGTGTGTACGGGCTATAACTTTCGAAAGAGTTAATTGATTTTGACGAAATTGGGTAGGCAAGTTGCAATCCATAACCGCACGAAGCCTATTTAAAATGGGCCCAATCGGACCATTTTAAGGGTGGTTTTTAGGGGTTGAAAAATGTTTTTTAATAGTTTAAAACAAAGTAATTTAGTTGTAAACAGTAGAAAATGTAAAATGAATGAGCACGTTTATTTTATGAAGATTTATAGGAACAACTGTACATAATGACGTCAGTAAATACGTGACGTAATTATGTACATACGTATGCGTCATAGCTGTCTGCGTCTACCCATCTCTATGGGTAGACACTAGACGCAGACAGCTATGACGCAGAGAACAAGTTTATTGAGAAAAATTTTTGAAAATTGCATTCTAATTGATCAAATAAACATTTTTCGACAATGGTAGAAAAAATCAGCAGTTATAACCGGAATTTGACCCTAGTACTTCCCGAATGCTTTAGTAGCACTTTTAAAATTGGGAACTATTTTTTTATGATTTAATTTATTTATTTCAACTACAGGGTAGACACCCCAATTACAGGAATGCGACCAAATGATGATACTATATTTGCTTCATATTACTAGACCTATGTTAAAATTTAGAACTTCAAGATTACAAAGATATTAAAACGAAATAGTACATGTCGTCAGCAAAAACGCCATTAAAAACAAAAAATTTTGGAGCATACAAGTAATTCAAGAATTACAAGGCGCGATATTCATGTAGGTACTGTGTGTAAACGGTTTACCGAACATAGGGAAAATAACACTGAGAAGATTTACAATTTTGTAGTAGGCAATGAGCCATAAAACCTAATGTAAATATGTATTGGGTTACATAGAAAAAATAGTACAGTGAATTTTTTAAACAATTTTCCATAGCAACGGTTGACTATTAAGCGTAACTCGGAACCTGCTAAATAAAAAAAGGAATAATGTGTCGTAAAACACCCGACAGAAGCTATGCTTCTTACGTTTTGTATAAAAAACCGAATTTATCAAAGATATAAACAATACAATTAAAAAGTTATTATTTGATCGCCATTTTTAAATATGACGCCATTTTATTTTTTGTGTCCTATGAAACTCTCAAATATCGATTTTCAAAAAGATCGGTTAATTTTTACAAAAAAGTGCATATGGCCGCCATTTTTAAATCTGATGTCATTTTATTTTTTTGTGTCCTATGAAACTCTCAAATACTGATTTTCAAAAGGATCGGATAACTTTTACAAAAAAGTACATATGGTCGCCATTTTGAAATCTGATGTCATTTTATTTTTTTGTGTCTTGCAAAACTCTCAAATATCAATTTTCAAAAGAATCGGATAATTTTAGCAAAAAAGTAGATACCTACATATGGCCGCCATTTTAAAATATGTCATTTTATTTTTTTGTGTCCTATGAAACTCTCAAATATCAATTTTCAAAAAGATCGGATAATTTTTAGAAAAAAGTGCATATGGCCGCCATTTTGAAATCTGACGTCATTTTATTTTTTTGTGTCCTATGAAACTCTCAAATATCAATTTTCAAAAGGATCGGATAATTTTTACAAAAAACTACATACAGCCGCCATTTTGAAATCTGACATCATTTTATTTTTTTGTGTTCTATGAAACTCTCAAATACCGATTTTCAAAAGGATCGGATAATTTTTACAAAAAAGTACATATGGCTGCCATTTTGAAATCTGATGTCATTTTATTTTTTTGTGTCTTACGAAACTCTCAAATATCAATTTTCAAAAGGATCGGATAATTTTTACAAAAATGTACCTACGGCCGCCATTTTGAAATCTGACGTCATTTTATTTTTTTGTGTCTTATGAAACTCTCAAATATCAATTTTCAAAAGGATCGGATAATTTTTACAAAGGAGTACTACATAATTCCGCCATTTTGAAATATGACGTCATTTTATTTTTTTGGGTCCTATAAAACTCGCAAATATCAATTTTCAAAAGGATCGGATAATATTTACAAAAAAGTACATAATTTGGCCGCCATTTTGAAATCTGACGCCATTTTATTTTTTTGTGTCCTATAAAACTCTCAAATATCAATTTTCAAAAGAATAGGATAATTTTTACAAAAACGTCTAGGTCCCGCCATCCGACCGACATCAATAATTAGTTACAAGTCATTTTAACTCAGTAGGCCATGGTTTTTAAACACAAAAATCAAACATCACCAGTAAAAAAATTGAATAACTATATGAAAATATCGTATCCGTTTTTATTATAAGTCAGAGCATACGCTATTTTCCAATTTCCATATCACACTGTGCCACAGACAAGGACAACCGAAACAAGTTCGCGATTTATTAGATAAAGTCGCATTTTTTTAGTTAAATTAGCCTATAAATCTGTATAAAAAAACTGTTTTGACACAATATTATACATAAAATCTATCTAGAATTTTCTGCTCTTTCGTTTAAGATAGGTTTCGAATCGATCTGACTTAAATTGAGCGAACTATAAGCAAAAAACACCGTTTTTTTCTAATTTTCTCCCCTCTGGGGCCAAAATTCAAAAATCGGGCGACGTTAGGATCAAATAGACCCCGAGAGGAATCGAACAAAAAAAAGTTTTTTAAAATCGGTTAACCCGTTTGGGCTGTACGACTGATACAAAAAATCCGTCACAGATTAACAGATTAACAGAATAACAGATTAACAGATTAACAGACGTTCAGACAAAGCGAGTGTATATAGGCGCTTCTAGCTTCGCTTTAGATCGCGCCTAAAAACCCGACAGCTGCTAAAACAAAAGCATAAAACAAGCTCCCAATATGAAAATGACTGATAACGTGGATACAGTTAATCACAAACAATTGTATTCGTTGTCATAGAAAGAAATATTATATTCACTTTTATTTATTTTAAATATATAAAATCAAATATTCGTAAAATATAATAATTAAAATATGTGTAATTTTATTTTTTTATATTTTAAATTGTTATCCGATACCTACCTATATATTTTCATTATTAAAAAAAATAAAATAAAATACTAAATACCTTCAGGATCGAACCTGGGCTTGACATTTGTACCTATCGGTAGACTCGTACTTCACCACAAGGCCACCATGACTGTCTCTGATGGTGCCTCCACACAACCGATCATGATGGGCGATTACAGGCCATCACGATTGTGTGGAGGGCATAATCACCTGTAATTGCCCATGATCGTCCATGATGGAGCGTGATCGCCTCTGTATGGATTTTTCGGCCATGATTGCGCGCGTTTCCATAGGTTCGTCGATCACTCAGTTCATATTTGTTTTGATATCCATGTCGGACAGATGACAATTCACAAATGGCACGATTGTGTGGACAGATGCGCAATGATGGTGACAATCATGGCCCATTCTGTGATTGTCCATCATGGCCGATTGTATGGAGGAGGCATGAGACTTTAACATAGTACCTATTAGGTTCACATGTCAGCCACTTCCGACAATTTCCGTTACATCTAATATTTCTAAAACGCCACCCCATTATGGGACATTAGACGTTATTCAAGTTTTCATTTTTTACTTTTGTGCATTTTTGCATTACACTAGCGGCCCTGCCCGGCTTCGCCCGGGTGCTAAGAAAGCCCGGGTGCGATAAACTACTCACTCGCTTCGCTCGTTCGCTTGAATATTATAAATACACTACTCACTCGCTTCGATTGTTCGCTTTTATATATAATTTTTAGTTTCAAAAAAATTATAATTATTGTCAAAGAAAGAATATAACAAAAATAAAAAATATATAAATAAATATCATGTAGAATTTAGAAAAAAAGCCAAAAATTCTACGATGGCATCAGTTTCCGAACCTGAGTCCCTGTGCATAGAGTGCTGCGACGTTACCTCTACGCTACGAGTGGAACAGTTATGTACGGTCGTTTTTATGATATAAGTATGTTGCAAATTCTTACGGTCGGGTTACGAATTTAATTTATTAATTATTATTATTTATTAATTATGCTATATATATAAATCTTCCGAGAAAAATTATCTAACTGATGATGAAAACCACATCAAAATCCGTTTCGTAGTTTAGGAGGAGTTAACGGTTAAACAGACAGACAGACGCGAAAAGCGACTTCAATTTATACTATGTAGAGATGGATTACACATTGGTCAAACGTCGTTTCAAATAATAATACATCATTTTGTGAAATACTACTACATATTATAATAGAAAGTGACCTCTACCCTTATAGCCATATTATAACTTATAGAAACGATTTTTTAACAGACAATAAAGAACTATGGCTATCACAACAATGTAACAGTAAAAATAAAATTAAAATATTCCCTCACAACAAAAGAAAAAATATGAAAAATCAAACGTGCTATAAATTGGCTTTATTAATTGTTTCCAATAAATAGTAAAGTATAAGTGCATGAGTCACTTTCTATTATTAATTGGTCAGAAACATTAAGAAAAGAAATGCATAATATACATTATATATTATTAAAATATACATATGTTCAAAGAAAAATCTGTGAATTAATTATGAATTTTTAGTTGTATAACAAAAATAATAATAATGATATTAATATTACAGGCACTGGAAATAGACCGAGAAAAGAGATTAGTGTTGACTGGAAAAATCAAATTTTCTGAAGCTCCGGAGTCAATGTACGATCATCCAGTACTTGTTATTGAACGATACTGCCAGAAAATTATTGCCGAAAAACGAGCTAGGGTAAGTTTTATTTAACAATTATTTTTTTATGATTTAATAACTGTGCAAGATGTCTCAATAGTTTATATCAAAATTATAGTAGATATAGAAAATCTAACCGCACTGATCGGTTTCTGAAGGAAATGTTACTTATATAATATAGGAACAGAGCTGGGAAATATCTTGTATCTTGAACACACGTATCTTAGATATTTACATTTTATTGTATATAAGACTATAGAAAGTAGTGATGGGATAATTAAAAATAATCGATAATTGGATTTTTTAAATAACATCCGATTATGAAAATAATTCGAATTATATACATATAACTTGTATGATATACAGGGTGTCCCAAAATTGCTGGGACACAGAGCTACCACATGTAGTAGAGGTTAAAATAAGTCGATTGGACCCAATTTATTTATATACCAAAATGTACCGTTTGCCCGTGAGAAGAGTTCAAAGTTTACATAAAATTTTGTATATAAAATTTTGTATTACAATTTTATTAAACTTGTACTATAGGAATATCTGTTCATTATTTAAGAAAACTTTTTTTTTCCTTCGGAACTGTGCGGAATACGAAACTTTTACAAGAGTAACAAAATGAAGATAGTTAATCAGTCTTCTCGTTAAAAAAATTTGAGAAGCGTATTACCACCCCTAAGAAAGTTCTGAAAAAAATGTCAGGGGGTGAGGGTGGTTTTAAGCCTTCTACAATTTCTTGCGGGTTTCTTTGATTACCGAAAGGAGAGTAATCCTCTAAAATGCACTTTTGTCAAATTTCCTTCAATTTGTTTCACTCATTTCTGAACAGCGTACAAAAATGTGTTTTTTTATGTATAAACTTTGAACTCTTCTCATGGGCAAACGGTACATTTTGGTATATAAATAAATTGGGTCCAATCGACTAATTTTGACCTCTACTACACGTGGTAGCTCTGTGTCCCAGCAATTTTGGGACACCCTGTATAATCTCAACTGTAAACAATTTTAATTATAATAATCGGAAACATAGAGATAAAAGATTATTATGATTGGAAATTCCAATGAAACGTATTATCTACACTACACTCTCTCTACTGTTTCACATCCTAGCGAGCTCCAGAACCTTCTCAGTCAACGATTTGTCACTTGCAACCAAAGTTCCCTCCAAGCTGCGCGGGTGCGCAGCCGCGCATTAATTTTTCTAAAGTTGCGTAGCCGTTTTTGTATTCTGCGCACAATGGGCTTATTCACCATTTTTTTATTTCATTTTATAGAAGAATTGCATCTAAAAATTTTAATGTTTATCGTAAAATGTCGTTCAAACAGTAAATCTTGCCCCTAATAAAGACAGAATATAAACAAATATATGAACGATAATGTAAAAATCCTTTCTTATTTGTGTGTTATTAAAATGCTATAAAATGTAATTTTCAAGAGTATTTATTAAAAAAAAATTTGACTTCAAACACAGGCACAGGACCCCCCCCCCCCACTTGCACACTTTTACATGCATTTTGAACATTTTTGCTCCCATATACTTTTGTACCGCGCAGTCAGCGAAAAAATTAGAGGGAACATTGCTTGCAACCAATCAGAAACTACTATGTCATGGCCAACAAATTAGGATTTATATCCTCATAGTTAACCAATTTAAATGAGCAAAAAAAAGTAACTACTATGAAAAACGTTGAGGAACGCTGAAACAAAATTTCATCCACCAGTATAAACTATAAAGTATATCTGTATCCAAAAATAAAGATACCTACTTCTCAAAAGTTCTAGTATCTAAGATTCATTTGAAATATCTAAGATACTTTTGAATGTATCTAAAATGTACTTATCTATATAATATAATAAAAAATTTGACAACCCTAGACTGTGTTGCTATGTCATTGTCAACTCAATGCATTGTACAACCCGCATAACGGTGATATTTTCGTTATCCGTTGATACTGTAAAGGTTACCGCTAGGTGAACTGATGAAATCTAATATTTTGTTCAAATACAAATTTAATTTTAAACTAATGAATAAGGTAACTTTATCTGTATGCAAAAGCGAAATATTTTTTCAACTGATATACAGGGTGTTTCATAAACATTGTGCCAAACTTATAGAGGTTGTAGAAGCCATCAAAATAAGCAATTTTGGTCAATAGACCCCTGTCCAGAAATGTGCCGTTTTGGCGGTAGTTTAAATGACAAATTTAAGAGTATTATTAGTGTATTTGCCATATGGCACATACACTATTGGCGTCGGTCGGATGGCGGAACCTAGGGGTCGGACCAAAATTTCTCGACGTTTCATAACCTCCTGAACAATTTGGCACAATTTTTGAAAATTTATATTAGAAATCGTGTCCATCGTGATTATAATAAAATTAAGAATAATCGCAGGATAGTGGACAAAATATTTGGTTTATTTAATTGAATGTACGACGTTTCGTCTATATATTTAGACTTTTTCAAGTACAAAAAAATAACAATATTTATGAAAATTAATATTAATTACTAACCATAGCAATTAACATAAGATATCTTATGTTAATTGCTATGGTTAGTAATTAATATTAATTTTCATAAATATTGTTATTTTTTTGTACTTGAAAAAGTCTAAATATATAGACGGAACGTCGTACATTCAATTAAATAAACCAAATATTTTGTCCACTATCCTGCGATTATTCTTAATTTTATTTTTGAAAATGTTTATATACCGTGCGAGTTTTTTCAAAACGTACATAGGCTGTTTCACAATTTGAAATCGTGGAATAGATATTGTTAGAAACTATGGAAACGAATGTTTTTATTTACAATTTATTATTATTGAGTTGCGATAATAAATTTTGTAAGTTCAGAGATTAATTTAATATTTTTTCTATAAAAAATGTACACCGTGGAAGAAAAGGTTCTTATGTACAATTTGTATTCTGGGAGAAATAGTTATCGGCAAGTCTCTGCGTTATTTAGTGTGCAGTTTCCAGGCAGACCAGATAGACACCAACAATGTCTATACCACGATTTTAAATTGTGAAACGTCTATGTACGCTTTGAAAAAACTCACACGGTATATGTATATGTATATATATATGTGTGTTAGCACGATAACTCTCGAAAAACTCAATCGATTTTAACGAAATTTGGTACACACGTTGGAATCCATCATCGCACGGAACCTATTTAAAATGGGCCCAATCGGACCATTTTAAGGGTGGTTTTTAGGGGTTGAAAATTGTTTTTTGGCCCAAAATACCGAAAAAATTCTCAGAATCGTTTCAAAATTGAAATTTAACCCTTTAGTAACGATTAAAATGTACTGCTAAAATTTTAATAAAATCGGCCCGGCAGGACCGGACTTACAAATTGTATGAAAACATTAGGAGCGGATACGGATTTACTTACTGAAGGGTGTATTTAATTTGGTACAAATGTTAGGAATGATAATAATATTGCAATTAAGAAAAAAAATATTGTTTTAGGGGATGTATTAAGGGGTTAAATTTTTTATTTTGTCCAAAAACAAACTTAAGTTCATATAATAAAGCCACAATGCCAGTATTAGCAAATACACTCTATGTCGGCAGGGTTTGGCACTGCGACCCGAGTTTTTTTATTAATACAGCCTATGAAAATTGAGTCATTTCGATAGCAACTTGTTAATTCACTACTTCAGCGGTTACCAACCTTTTTTGTTATAAATTTAAAACGGCTTGTGCGATTTTGCTAAAATTTGGCACGTTGACATAGTTTTATGGAACAAAAAAACCTATATCAAAATTATGATTAATATTAATCCATAGGCGTAGATCTCAGGTTTTTTAATATTTGAACGTTTCAAATTTCTACGCCAATGGAAGAAAAGGAGTTTAAGTATAAAATTTATATTCAGTAACTTATTTGTTACAAAAAAGCTACTCTTAATAAGACTCGATTACTCTCATGGTTTTTGAGAAATTTGATCTGCCACCCAATACTGACCAATCGATCTGCAAATATTATTGGGTCACCGACAAGCTATACAAACAATTTCAGCCCTGAGGCAATAATTGTGACCATTTTTTTTGTTACATGTTGGAAGCGGTCTGCATCCCTCACATACCGCTATCTGGCAAAATCCCTTATTCAGGACAGTTTAATATACCTCCCTCAGCATCTTCACAAAAATAAAGCCTTGAATAAATAACACCAATAAATTGTCACTAGCTCTCGATCTAGCAGTATGTGACTGGCACGCTTGGTTAAACTCGGCGCTTTACGGACATCTTAGTGAACTTGTTGTTGTTATGACTGTGTTTCGGCGTGGAGAAATAAGGAAAGATTTCAATCTTAACTTCCATTCAACGCAAACAGTGGAACTAAATAATTCCGCGAATAATACTTCTGAGGACTAGTTTCGCTCAACAAAAGAAACTTTCCATGTTCATTCCATCTTTGGAACTGTTTAGATAGACGCGTAGCTTTAGATAAACCCGTAGCATATATTCTTGAGCCTTTTAACAGGATTAAATCTTATAGAAAAAATTCCACTGATGACCAGTCCTATACTTCCCACCTAGTAAATATTTGCAAAAAATAAACACTCTTTTTTTTGAAAAAAAGCATGGCCCTCTTTTTTGTTTGATGATCTACTGATGGCTAGTAATATAGCAAAAATCATGGTTACCTTGATTTATACGTACAATTTTCTTTTTTTAGTAAAATTTTTTTTCTCGAAAACTATACATTTTAGAGAAAAAAATATTTACATTTTTTTCATATTATAACACCTAGAATTCATTTATATTTTTTTTACCTATGTTAATACGTGACATTGAGAACGTTTATTTTAATATCTCAGGATTCACTGAACCGATTTGACTCAAAATCTATTCAGATCTAAGTTAAAGACTGATAAACACAATAGAACAATCGGCATGGCCGTATGTTGTTTCCGTTTTTACAATATCGAAGGAGAAAAATTGACCACACACACCACACACACACACACACACATACACACATACACACGCACACATACATACATACACACATACACATACAGACATCAGTCAGAAAATGATCTTAAACGTGAAGATCTGTTAAAATCTCGAAATATTTTTTTCGGACTAAATCCAATACTTCCCTACCATAGTAGAGGTGGGAAGTAAAAAGGCATTTTCAAACCATATTTACAAATAAAGCAATATGTTGTTTTCAGATGCTAAAAGACATTTATAATACAATAATACATTTATTTTTGTTAGAGATATTTGATATTTTAGTAAATAATAAAAATGTTCAAAGTCGATAAAATTCCATACGTAGGTGTTCAAACATATAAATTCATATTTACTGAAATTAAATTTTGATTTAAAAAGTTATCAAACGTTAAAAATTGACATAGTAAGTCTTAGAAAGTTACGTAGTTTTGTACATTCGCTATAAACTTGCAATAAGATTGTTAATAACTCAGACGTTATAGGATTGTTATAAAGAAAAATTAAAAGGACTTAAGAATAACCGAGCGTGTAGGGATTCCTTTGTTTATATGACGTTTCCATGGCTCCTCTAATAAAAGCCCCCAGTTCTCAGTAGTGTTGCCGTCTAGACAAGAAAAGACAAGACTTTCAAGACTTCACTAAGTCTAAGTCTAGATTAAAAAACTCTTGTCTTGTCTAATTTCAAGACTAGATTATTTTCAAGAGTCTAGATTAACCGAGTGGTTTACTTTATCTACTACTACTTAGTTTATCTAGACTCTTGAAAATTGTCTAGAGTTTTTGCAAAAGTCTTATCTAGATAAAGCAAGTCTTGTCTTGTCTAGAAAATTTCTAGACAAGACTTTTGCGAATCTTGTCTTGAAAATCTAGACAAGACAAGACAAGAGTCTAGAAAGTCTAGATCTAGACGGCAGGTTCTAAATTGTAAACTAGTAAAAATATCAATTGGATTTGCAATTTATTATTAAAAAAATAATAAGCTGAAAATATGCATCGGTGCTAGGCACAAATAACCCTAACTGTTGATGGCCTTAAAAAATGAGAATACAGACAAACGGATTTTTGGAAATATATCTTGATTTTACTTATAAGGAATAAAAAAGTAGTGATGGGACTCGAGTTGTATTTCACTCGAATGACTCGAGTGATTTTTATTTTACTCACACTCGAGTCAAATTTATTTTTACTGGGCTTTCGAGTGACTCGAATCGTCGAGTGACTCAAATCGGCTAGATCTACTCAATTGGCGAGTCGACTCGGAACACTCGAATGGCCTGTAGTGACTCGAGTGAGAAGTACAAGTTAAGACATGCTTAGCCGATGTATAACATACAATATACATGCCTTAATCTTTCATTTGAAAATCAGTACATAATTGGAGTTGTTTTGTTTGTTAAATGTTTGTGTAAACTGTAAAGCTGTTTTCTAATAGTTCGTGTTTAAAATGAGTGTGAGCTACACTGAATGTTGTTAGTTACTCATTATTATGACCTACCTGTTTGTAAAAAAATGACTCGAGTTACATTGTCACTCGAACGTGACTCGAATCATATCTCGAGTGAAGAAATTGTCACTCGAGTCTTATCTTGACTCGAGTGGCATTCAAGTGACTCGTTTTGTACAGGCGAGTGACTCGAGTGAAAAAATCTCAGTTGAGTCCCATCACTAAAAAAACTTTTTAACAAAAAAAAACCTCCTTCAAAAAGGCACTAAAAAGAGGAAAATAATGAAATTTTGAGGTCTGTGCCAATTAAAATATGAAGTTGGTTAAAACTATACTTTTTAACCGACTTCATATTTTAATTGGCACAGACCTCAAAATTTCATTATTTTCCTCTTTTTAGTGCCTTTTTGAGGAAGGTTTTTTTTTTGTTAAAAAGTTTTTTATCTTTTACTTTTTAGTGTCAAAAAGTAGCATTTACCTTAAAGAATCACACGCCGTTACTTACTTTTATTAAAATCAGCCGAATTACTGAACCCATTTTGATGAAATTTATATGGGACCAATCTGAAAGTATATCCTTTCAAATAAAAAAATATTTTTCAAAATCGGTTCATAAACGACGAAGTTATCCGCGAACACACATAAAACATAAAAAATATATACGGTCGAATTGAGAAACCTCCTTTTTTTGAAGTCGGTTAATAAAAAATGTTAATTTTACGAATAACCGGAAGCTCAAAAATTGTTGTTTTCACCATTATAATCTACTTAAAAAATAGTACGAAAAAGTTTATTTAACCGAAATTATAGCTCTAATAATAGTCTTCGAACATCTTGTATAGTTTATATTAGAAATCGTGTCCATCGTGATTATAATAAAATTAAGAAAAATCACAGGATAGTGGACAAAATATTTGATTATTTAATTAACGTTTCGTCTATATATTTAGACTTTTTCAAGTACTTGAAAAAGTCTAAATATATAGACGAAACGTCGTACATTTAATTAAATAATCAAATATTTTGTCCACTATCCTGCGATTTTTCTTAATTTTATCTTGTATAGTGTATATCATCAACAATTTTAATTAATTCGAAACATTGTTTTTAATAGATGAAAGTGCCAACGGTGATAATTCCCAAACTGTTGTTCTTGGACGAGAGCGAAGACCCGTTAACTGGTATAACGATAGCCAAAGGCCACCACTTCAACTTACAAAACAGCACGCTGCTACCAGATAATCATCTGGAGACAGAAAGCGAGCCATACATGTTCTCAGAGGAAGAATTCGATTACCTCAAATACGAGAGTCCACTAATCAAACAACTAAAAGAAGCCGAGGTAAAATATTTTTGAAGTTATAATTCTTTTTAATTTTAGAATGCGCGCGCATCGCGTCACGAAAATCTACGGTACTAAGTTAGTCGTTAGTAAAACTTCAACTAGAGTCGTTACACCATGTGACAAGAGCGTTTTCAGTTTTGAATAACATTAATAAAAGTAATTTTTATACAAACGCTCGTTTATGCCGCTTTCGTTAAATATGAGTTTGTACTACAACAATTCTGTACTGTTTCTATTATTAAAAAGGAAAAAATATTTTTTTAAAGTTTAGGTTCATAATTATAAAAGCGTGGGTCGTGACTAATAAACTATTATAGAGTTCACGACCTACGCTTTTATAAATATGAACCTAAATTATTAAAAATTATTTTTTGCTTTTTAGTGCATTTAAATAAAAGCTTGTCTCTAAAAAGTTTTTTTTACTTATATTTTCTGTATAACCGTTGTCAAATAATAAAAAATGCTATAAATTAGGTTAGAAAAACAGATTTATTTCACAGAACGTTAAGTCTGTTTTTTTACAACAAAAAAGCAACATCAATGATGTATAGTAATAAAAACAGAAACGTATTATATTACCATCCTTCATACGTTGACAATAATATTTTAGAGAAGATCCGTCATTCACTTGTTTAAAAAGAAAAACATAATAAAACGCGCTCACACAATTTTTACAATAAAACTCCCGTTAATGGTTGAATGGCAATGTAGCATTTGTCCTTTTCAACAATGAAAATATACATCATAATAATAATTATTATTACTATTATTACCTACCGGGAATGGGTTCATATCAGTGTTAATGCAGATGCCCGATAGCGCAGAATTTTAGTATGTATTTAAGAATAAACTTGTAGAACTTCTTCAAGAAACCCAAAAAAAACTGAAATACAGTGTAACCTTAATATAACGAGCCTCAATATAACGATTTCCTCGATTTAACAAATTTTTCGAAATCCCCTAGAACTGCCCGTAAGAGCTAATGCAAAATATACCTTTACATTACGAATACATTTATCAAAAACCTCTTTATAACGAATTTTCAATCATTGCAAAATATAAATAGAAGGTATTATTTACCTCTATATAACCTTTACATAACGTATCCTGTCAATTATTCACACTCAATTCCACAATAATTCATGTCTCGACAGGTTCAGACACGTTAAATTTTTCGAAAGACAATCATTGTTGTTTGATGCTAAGTAATGTTAACACTGCTGTTTGTCACTGTTGTTAGTTTTAAAGTTGCAATGGCTGAGAAACGAAAAATGTGTTCCTTAACCTTGTTAAAACGAATCGTAGTCCAACCTAACCTCTGTATAACAAACCTCATTGTAACAAATTACTTGGTATAACGATTTTCTAATTCCCTTCAGTTTTGTAATATCGAGGTTGCACTGTATTTGGACATAATATATAGGCTGTCATAAATGTCGAGATACCATTTGCAAATTGAATAAAAATTAAATATATGTACCACTTTTATGTAATTTTTTTATATAATATGTAGGTATTGTTTATTTAATTCTTGACAATATTAAATTTATGAAATATGATATCGGCCAAATAACTGCCTCTGACCGGCAGTTAAGATGCAGAGGTCGTTGATGGATCAGTCGTGGATTTTCAGTCCCCCAATATCGGCTGTTTCCAAAATTTTTAACTGCAGTACGGTCACTTATTTGGCACACAAACACTAAAAAAATCACGTAATTTTCTTCGAGTTTTGACATCAACAATCCATTTTCATAAAAGGTTTTAATAACAATAATACGTTTTTTACAATTATGATTGTCTGCCTTGCAAATTTCTTTTTGCATAGCTGGAAAACCGCTCCCCAAATAGATAATTAATGTTCAGTGTGAGGTCTGCAGGTATGCAAAAAAAATTTGCAAGGCAGACAATGATAAATATAAATAAATAAGTCCTCAATTCCTATAAGACGTATGATATTATACAAACTGATTCAGTTTTAATCGATCAAACTTTATTGTTAGATCCTCCTATTGGTAGATTTAGAAAAAATATAATATATTATATGCCTTTATCTCGCTTTATAAAAAAGATACAGGGTATCAAATTTTACAAAAAAAACAACATTTGTTTGCTATAACTTAGTTGGAAAAGTGTTCTGAAGTCTTCTGAGCTACGCTAGATCAAGGGAGGGTAAGCTAAAAGGATAAAAAAAATGTTTTCATCAATTAGGTATTGGATATCTATAGGTATTATTTTAGCTTTTCCTCAGTCGGAAATTTTCGTTGTAACTGCAGTCAGGTACAAGACACCATCCCATAATAAATTGCTTTAATTATTAGTGACGACGTGTTTAAAAAAAAACGAGGTTATGTCAGTAGAATGAATGAAATTTGACAGTTGTGTCGTGTCAAGGGGTGAAGGGGAAGGGAAAGACTGATTCAATTGACAATGTACGTTTAACGCAGATTATAGTTAGGAGATAGTTGCGACTCCGCCACGCTTTTCTTTCTTAATCTATTAATCCATTTTATAGAACAGAATCTATCCTTTTCGAAAAGCTACAATTTGAATGGTTTTCCTACGAAATTAACCTAGATATAATCATATAACTATTTGTATGAGCGAAACTCATCTCTGGTTCGCAAGCTAGCGGGGTGTGCAATATTCTATTTATAATCTATTAATCAGCTTTGCATTTCATTGTTTTTCAGACCGTTGAAGAAATGTACGAACTCGCTGAAGAGATCGTGGGTGACCTGAAAACAATGGAAGCTCGCGTTGTCGTATCCCTTTCAGCTGTAGAGAGCAATACAAGCAATATTAGTAATATCAGTGCGGTAAGCGAAGTGCCCGCCGCGGACGCAGAAGGTGCGCCGGATGATGGAGATGAGGATGATGATGAAGAAGAGTAGTAGAAGACCAAAAAAAAAACGGGGGGAAGTCATGTTTACGGAGAGTTAAAAGAAAACTATAATATATAGGTCAATAATAATCACTGTTTATTACTTTATTTTATCACTATCCACAGTCAAAGCTGGCAGATTACATACAGATGTGAACTTCTAGAGCACTATCAATTAAAAATATCACTTACGGTATTTAAAATAGACCCAAAAGTAATACAAAAACAATTTAGGGTGGGTCAAAAAAATCAATTTTTTTTTTACAAGTGACGGAAAAATAGGTTGCTAGACACCTTAAAAAAATTCTCACCAAATATGAGCTCTTAATTTTAATAGGAAGATCCTCCAAATCACAGTTTTTTATTTTTTTCTCAGTCCAATAGAAAAAAATTCATACCTCATCATTAATTGATTGTACAGAAAATTGTTTTAAGAGAATTTTGTGGAAAATTTAATGCTCTACAAAAAAGGTAACTTATATTTTTTCCGTAAACCTCACCATTTGAAAGATATTGAAGATTGAAGTTTGATTATTTTAAGACAAATTTCATTTTTGTTTATGAATTTTATAACTCGACAATAAATGACTATTATAAAATGCGCAATACAAATTTTTGTAGGAAATTAACTGCTCTATAAAAATGGTCTCTTGTGTTTTGGCGATTAAATTAAGCGTTCAAAAGATATTAATCAGTACACATGAAAGTTTGATGATGAATATCTTTTGAACGCTTAATTGAATCGCCAAAACACAAGAGACCATTTTTATAGAGCAGTTAATTTCCTACAAAAATTTGTATTGCGCATTTTATAATAGTCATTTATTGTCGAGTTATAAAATTCATAAACACAAATGAAATTTGTCTTAAAATAATCAAACTTAAATCTTCAATATCTTTCAAATGGTGAGGTTTACGGAAAAAATATAAGTTACCTTTTTTGTAGAGCATTAAATTTTCCACAAAATTCTCTTAAAACAATTTTCTGTACAATCAATTAATGATGAGGTATGAATTTTTTTCTATTGGACTGAGAAAAAAATAAAAAACTGTGATTTGGAGGATCTTCCTATTAAAATTAAGAGCTCATATTTGGTGAGAATTTTTTTAAGGTGTCTAGCAACCTATTTTTCGTGTCACTTGTAAAAAAAAATAATTGATTTTTTTGACCCACCCTAAAAAACATATTCTAACTGAAATAATATACATTCATCTCTCTCTTTCTCTTTGTCTCTTTCTCTCTACCTCTCTCTCTCTCTATGTGACCACAACAAACAATAAGTCAAATTAACTCCGCGATATAGCTTACCCAGGACGCATGCACGATAGTTGTAGATTCAAACCGAAGTGAGAATATTAAGATTTTTGGAATTCTACTACACCCAATAGCTTTAATGGAAAACTGATCACTCTGCGATACGACTCACATACTCAGAGAGCTGCACGACTCCTGCAGTTTGACACAAAAATTTAGATTCTAATTGGAGCTCTGTTCCCATACATGCCAATAGAGTACAAACTTGGGTAGTTTACTATTCCAGACATATTATATAGCTGTAGATTTTAGTCCGACAACAGCTACAGTATGAGTTTTCATTCATTCCCGAATGAAAGTACATATGTACTATATCGAGCGTCTGGCATGTTCGGGTAGGCTCGGCGTTTTACACTACGAAGCATTATTCATAATCGTTTAGACAATCCGCGGACACCCATAATTTATTATTATTATTTCTTTCCTTCAACGCAAACATTCCAATGAAACTGTGGAACGAGACCGTTTCTCGGACATGTGGGACATGTTTCGCCGCTCAACAAAAGAAGCATTCCATGTTTATTCCGTTTTTGAAACAGCAAGCATAGATAGAGAAAACCAATTGTAATGTCAGTTATGACATAATTTACTTAGTAATACTGATGACAATGCACACAAATCAAATGATCGAAGGTAACTTACATGCAATCTCACAGCTTTGACGGTTTAACATTATTGATAGCAGTGGCGTACCAAAAGGACTGCAGGGTACACGTCTTACATAAGTTTTAAAAATGTAGGTATTCTAATAATCAGCTAATAATCTTCCAATCTAATTTGTTATTAATGAAAAAAATTAAATGGTGGGATCTAGGCAAGATTACCGATGAGAAGTAGACCGAAATTGAGTGGGGAGAGGGGAACCAAATTGAGTGGTGAGGGAGGAACGAAATTGAGTGGTGACGGAGGAACGAAATTGAGTGGTGACGGAGGAATGAAATTGAGTGGGGACGGAGGAACGAAATTGAGTGGGAGGGAGGAACGAAATTGAGTGGTGACGGAGAAACGAAACTGAGTGGTGACGGAGGAACGAAATTGAGTTGTGACGGAGGTATGAAATTGAGTGGTGACTGAGAAACGAAATTGAGTGGTGACGGAGGAACGAAATTGAGTGGTGACGGAGGAACGAAATTGAGTGGTGAGGGAGGAACGAAATTGAGTGGTGACGGAGGAACGAAATTGAGTGGGGAGGGAGGAACGAAATTGAGTGGTACGGAGGAACGAAATTGAGTGGTGACGGAGGAACGAAATTGAGTGGTGAGGGAGGAACGAAACTGAGTGGTGAGGGAGGAACGAAATACGCCTCACATCGTATGCGTCGTTCACTGAATGCACACATAAATTATTATATTATACTGTGCATGCATTCGTTGTCCTTGCTCGCTTACATATTTTGATGGCAACAAGAAGACTGTACATAGTTGCCAATTTTTATTTATCGTGACCTTGAAGTTCACCAATTCTGACCGTGCGGAACTAATATAGAGTGAAGATAAGCGGCATGCTTATATTGGAGTATAATATATTTTCTCTAAGTCCCAACGATACACGTTCGGTCTCCTTCTCTCTGGTCTTCTTGAGTGTAGGTTAAAGAACAATTTTGTACAAAAACATCCACCCTCCAATTTCAATGTCTGGCTTCACCTTTGACGATAATGGCCCACAGTTTCAAAGATGTAACTTTTAATTCAATTGCAATGGCTGAAAATAAACTTATGAGCATTTTTTTTTAATTAAAACTGAACGTTGAATTTTAAACTGACCCCGGAACCATTTATCTTTAACTACTAAATTACACTCTTTTCTACCAAAAATGATGTGTCCCTTATTTCAAATTTTACTTCATTTATTTCAAAGAAATTATTATTCTGAATATAGGCATACAATTTACAAAACTAGTGTTTACAAAAAGTCTCTAAGTCCTATGGATTGGGAAACGCAATCTTATGGTGCCTCCACACAATCGGCCATGATGGGCGATTACAGGCCATCACGATTGTGTGGAGGGCATAATCGACTGTAATTGCCCATGATCGCCCATGATGGAGCGTGATCGCCTCTGTATGGGTTTTTCGGCCATGATTGCGCACGTTTCCACATGTTCGTCGATCACTTAGTTCATATTTGTTTCGATATCCATGTCGGACAGATGACAATTCACAAATGGCACGATTGTGTGGACAGATGCGCAATGATGATGACAATCATGGTCCATTCTGTGATTGTCCATCATGGCCGATTGTGTGGAGGAGGCATTACACAAAGCCATAACAACCTTACACAAAATGTTATTCAAAGTATAATAATGTTTGAGATTGTATGAAGATCGTACAGACGCAGGTAGTGTTGCCGTCTAGATCTAGACTTTCCAGACTCTTGTCTTGTCTTGTCTAGATTTTCAAGACAAGACTTGCAAAAGTCTTGTCTAGAAATTTTCAAGACAAGACAAGACTTGCTTTATCTAGATCAAGACTCTTGCCAAAAATCTAGACAATTTTCAAGAGTCTAGATAAACTAAGTAGTAGTATGTAAAGATTTACTTTACTTACTACTACTAATCTAGACTCTTGAAAATAATCTAGAGTCTTGATATTAGACAAGACAAGAGTTTGTTAATCTAGACTTAGACTTAGTGAAGTCTTGATATTTCAAGACAAGACTTAAGTGAAGTCTTGTCTTGATATTTCAAGACAAGACAAGACTTTGAAAGTTTTGTCTTGTCTAGACGGCAACGCTAGACGCAGGCGCCCTGGACTTAAAGACTTTTTGAACGCATGTTAGTATCTATAATATGAACCATGTATTAATTAACATATTAAGGTAAAAATGCCACCAATGTTCAGAAAGAAAACAAACAAATATTATAATATTCAAACGTTTAAAAACTGATAGTGTCATTCTTACGAGAACGTTAGAAGGCGCAGTATGTTTAAAAATAGTTTTGCAATCAGATTGCAGCGCCAAACATCAATATATGGGTGCCTTCCATTTACTCGACTCCCAGGGACTGTGGAGTCGACTTTTATCGAATCATGTTGATACCAAATTTGATCTCCTATTTACATTTTAGGATGCCGTACCAAAGGGGTTCAAACGGAGCCTTATTTTGTTGTGGTAAATCTATCTGTTCGTCTGTCAGAGGCTTCTAGCTCGTAAATTTTCAAATTGGGTTTAGACTTTGAATTATCGTAATTCGCAACTAACTGACAGGTCATATAGTGAACTGGTAAACAATTTGAAGCGCCCGTTAGAAAGGCATCTTTATAACAGTTTTTGAAGGTATGAATATTATAAATCTTTGGGTGATTGTGAGCAGTATTATTGATTGACCGTACTAAACATTTCTCTTCGTATAAATTCTGTGATAAAATTTTGTATACCCATGTTAATTAGTTTTCACAAAGGCGTTTTGAGAACATTTAGTTCATTGTAAGATTTAAAATGTTTTGTATCAAACCAAAAAGTAATAAAATCTAAATGTGTACGTCTTTATTTTTTTAAATGGTAATCCCGTCCGAAGTCAAAACAATTTTTTATCATTATTCAAGTGTAACCTCTTTTTTAACGTTTGCGTTAAATATTTAACGCTAACGATGTATCCATGGCAACGAAAAATAAATCATCAATATTGTATTACCCATTTTAAACAGCTTATAAGCTATTTAAAATGGGTAATAATTATAATTTTATCTTAACTTAATAAAACAACTGAATACAAATTTTTAAATTAGAAGAATGGGAGTTTTTTAAAAAATTGTGTTTTTAAAGACCACCAACAGCTAAGGTTATTTGGGCCTAACACCAATTCATATTTTCAATTCATTATTTTTTTTTATAATAAATTGAAAATCCAATTGACACTTTTACCAGCTCTCGGGCTAGAACCCGGGAACTGAGGACTTGTAATAGAGGAACCATAGCAGCGCCATGTAAACAACAGCATTGCTACACGCTCGGCTATTCTCAAGCCTTAAAGTCACAAGTTAAAAAATTTTTAAGATATTTTTTAAATTTCAAGACATCATTAATGCGTCTAATGTTGGATGGCAGTTTATTAAGCAAGCGGATAGCCATGGGTAGAGGACCATTTTTTATGACTTTAAGCCGACTAAAAGGAACACGAATCTATTCTTTGATTCTAGTATTGTAATTATTAATCGCTCAAACAAAATACTGAAAGAAATTGACAGCGTTTGGTAAGTTATAAAAAAAGAAACACATTTAAATTTTTGTTAATTTTAACTTTATTTCCACATATTCTCACCCACGTTTGTATTATTTTGTAGACTCTGAAGATGGTATAAAGAATACCGAAACGTTAGTAAAATGCAAATTTAATAAAATCAGTATTGCTTTTTATTGATCGTTTGTGCCACGGAAGTTCTCATTTCCAACAATTCTTAAAACTGTTTTCAAGGATCAAATTGCTCTATTTAAATATAGCAACTTCGAATTGTAATTATGTATTTCCTCATTACATTTAACATTTTTTTAACATTCCTATGTTAGTTGTACGGAACCCTCGGCGCAGGAGTCTAACTCGCACTCGTCCGGTTGTGTTTACTCGTCAACTGCCTAGATTTTAGATGGAGAAATCCATTATAAATTCTATAAGTACTATAATTACTAATTAGTAGTTACCTAATAGTATAGTAACTTAGTGACACTGAATTTTGGGAAGTGTAACTTGTCTGTAAGTCGAGGTAAAATATAAAAAAATGGAACAATTAAAAGTAACTGGTCATGGTTTAACTCAAATGTGTAGATTATGTCTATCACGCGATATGACTATGGAAGATATATTTGGCGTTTCTTCCGAATTAGGAAAAGAAATAGCTGATTTAATAACAGATTGTACTACCGTTCAAGTAAGTGCACAATTTTACCAATATTTTATTTAATTTTTCCCTTTGCTTCACAATCACCTTCCTAAAGCCTAACCTAAATTCAATTAGAATAAATCACTATTACTATAATAGAGAAATAATTCCGCCGACTAAAAAACTGATTGTAGGTTACGGATGATGATAGTAAAACGAAGGGAAAATTTTGTTTTCTTTTTCAGAAAAAATCTGATTCATTTTGTAAAGTCGGCAATTTTTTTTTTTAATTATTAGTGTATTTACCATATGGAACATACACTATTGGCGTCGGTCGGACGGAAGGACCTAGGGGCGGGACCAAAATTTCTCGACGTTTCTCGGGCGATATCTCATTTATTATGAGCATTAGAAAAAAAGTTTTAAATAAAAGTTGGATTGGAATATGAGCACTAGACTTTAAAATTATTTTTAGCTATACAAGATGTACGATGTAGTTATGGTACAACTGCCTTGTATTTTTATAAGTAGAACACCCTGTATATTTTTAGGCCATCTCATTTTCCATTCGGAGGCCTACATAAAATGATGCCATTGTTGAAATTCGGTTGTGACGTTGCCAAAATATTTAACTTTTTCTGCAAAATTCTACATTTTCGTTATCTACTACTAAAATACACACCAACCACATTTTTCAAGTTGAGTGAATTTTTGCGTGTCAAGTATTAGTGCATAGCATGTGCTACCCTCCAGATACTTCAGAGTTAAATTTAGTTATACAGGGTGTTAGTTGCAACTTGCAATAGTTGGAAAATGCAAAACTTTAACTTACCTTAAGTCAATTTTTTTTAAATAGTACACCCTGTATATCTTTAGGTATGTGAATAGGGCACGCTTTCCTGTACACATTTTATATGGAATTATATACAGGTGTGGTATTTAAAAAAAAATTTAGTAGCACACCCTGTATATTTTTAGGTAACAAATGTGTAGAGGAAAGCGAGCTCTATTCACATACCTAAAGATATACAGGGTGTACTATTTAAAATAAAGTGACTTAAGGTAAGTTAAAGTTTTGCATTTTTCAACTATTGCAACTAACACCCTGTATAATTAAATTTAACTCTGAAGTATCTAGAGGGTAGCACATGCTATGAATTAATACTTGACACGAAAAAATTGACTCAACTTGAAAAATGTGGTTGGTGTGTATTTTAGTAGTAGATAACGAAAATGTAGTTTTGCAGAAAAAGCTAAATATTTTGGCAACGTAACAACCGAATTTCAAAAATGGCATCATTTTATGTAGGCCTCCGAATGGAAAATGAGATGACCTAAAAATATACAGGGTGTTCTACTTAAAAAAATACAAATCAGTTGTTCCATGCAATCGTACATCCTGTATAGCTAAAAATTTTAAAGTATAGTACTCTGATTTCAATCCAACTTTCATTTAAAACTTTTTTTCTAATGCTCATAATAAATGAGATATCGCCCGAGACATTCTTAGTAACTCATCCTATATATGTGCATTGTGCGGGCAATAACTTTCGAAAGAGTTAATTGATTTTAACGAAATTTGGTCCACATGTTGAAATCCATCACCGCACGAGGCCCAATCGGACCATTTTAAGGGTGGTTTTTGGGTGTTGAAAAATGTTTTTGGGCCCAAAAATGCCGAAAAATTCTCAGAATCGTTTCAAAATTGAAATTTAACCCTTTAGTAAAGATTAAAATATGCTGCTAAAATTTTAATAAAATCAGCCCGACAGGACCGGACTTACAAATTTTATGAAAACACTAGTTTGCGGATATGGATTTACTTACTAAAGAGTGTACTATTTAATTTGGTGCAGATGTTGAATTAATTATATTTCATTTAAGAAAAAAATTACTTTTAAGGGAGGTATTAAGTGGTTAAATGTTTTATTTTGTCAAAAAACAAACTTAAGTTCACATAATAATGCCACAATGCCTGTATTAGCCAATAAACTATATTGTCGGCAGGGTTAGGCACTGCGACCCGAGTTTTTTTTTTCAAATACTCCCAAAACTCAAAAAATCGCTATCAACTATAAATATTTTAAACAATTTAATCGTATTTGTTTAATCGTATTTGTTAAACAAAAATAAATTCCTTATTGTAAAATATATTATTTACTTGAGGAGATTGTATTAATTATATTATAATTTTGTCGCAGATTACTAGGCACGATAAGATGCCAATTTATATTTGTCTATTATGTTTCACTCAACTGAAGAAATTTCACCAGTTTCGAATGCAAGCACTACGGTCTGATAGAATACTGCAGCGATATCTACAGCAGTTGGACAGTCATCCGCAAATCATCGTTGAACGGGCTCATGAAGAACCATCTGAGAATCTCGTAAACAACAACTCTAATGGCATCACTACGAAGTGTAACCCTTTTGAAGTCGGTGATGAATTTGATTTTTTTTATTCAAAACAGCCTGTACATCTTGGCGCAGTAAATAATATGAACGAAGAAATATCGTTAAAATCTGAAATCAAAGATGAATCAATGGACGCTAATTCATTAATTTCATTAGAGTGTGCTGATGACACAGTAGAACTTTTTTCTAACGGTGATGGCAGTGAAATCAGTTGCGCAGGTTCAATGCTCGATATTGGTGAAACTAAAGTAAGTGTTTCGTCAGCAAATTTTGATTGTTCTCTTAAATTTGAAAATGACATGATGGAGAAAATTTCTGTGAAATCTGAAGAAACTTACAACATGCCGTTAAAAGAAGTCGATTGTAGCGATGAATACACAAAGAAACACGCAAAGAACGATCTTAGTGACCCTAAAGTTGTTAATCAAGATATGGACAGTCCTGGTTATTCTAGTAAAACTCAAAATTTAAACGAAACGTTTCACATAGGTGAAAAGCTCTATCAGTGTGACTTTTGTAAGATATATTGTAAAAACTCAGAAAATTTAAGAAACCATGGACTTATTCATACAGGAGAGAAACCATATCACTGTGATATTTGTAAAAAGTGTTTCAGACACTCAAATTCACTAAATGCTCATAAATTAAAACATACAGGAGAGAAACCATACCAGTGTGACATTTGTAAAATGTGTTTCAGACGAGCAGATTATTTAAAAACACATACATTAAAACATACAGGAGAGAAACCATACCAGTGTGACATTTGTAAAATGTGTTTCAGACACTCAAATTCACTAAATACTCATAAATTAAAACATACAGGAGAGAAACCATACCAGTGTGACATTTGTAAAATGTGTTTCAGACGAGCAGATTATTTAAAAACACATACATTAAAACATACAGGAGAGAAACCATACCAGTGTGATATTTGTAAAATGTGTTTCAGACACTCAAATTCACTAAATACTCATAAATTAAAACATACAGGAGAGAAACCATACCAGTGTGACATTTGTAAAATGTGTTTCAGACGAGCAGATAATTTAAAAACATACATTAAAACATACAGGAGAGAAACCATACCAGTGTGACATTTGTAAAATGTGTTTCAGACACTCAAATTCACTAAATACTCATAAATTAAAACATACAGGAGAGAAACCATACCAGTGTGACATTTGTAAAATGTGTTTCAGACGAGCAGATTATTTAAAAACACATACATTAAAACATACAGGAGAGAAACCATACCAGTGTGATATTTGTAAAATGTGTTTCAGACACTCAAATTCACTAAATACTCATAAATTAAAACATACAGGAGAGAAACCATACCAGTGTGACATTTGTAAAGTGTATTTCAGACACTCAAATTCATTAAAAGCTCATAAATTGAAACATACAGGGGAGAGACCATACAAGTGTGACATTTGTAAAATGTGTTTCAGACGAGCAGATTATTTAATAAAAACACGTTATACATTAAAACATACAGGAGAGAAACCTTACCAGTGTGACATTTGTAAAGTGTGTTTTAGACACTCAAAATCACTAAATATTCATAAATTAGAACATACAGGAGAGAAACCATACCAGTGTGTCAATAATTGTAAAGTGTTTCAGACACTCAAATTCATTAAATACTCAAGTGACGTACAATACTTTCTGTTTCTTTATAGTTTATATTATAGTAAATCATAATTTATAAATTAAAAAAAAATAATTAATTTAAAAAGGTTGCCTTTATTAACTTCCCATTGGAAGTTACTGTAATGGGTCCGAAAAACGAAATCAAAATGTATAACAAATTTTTATGTTTCAAGGTCACTGCACTATTTTTACACTATTTTTAGAAAGATGTCTGTGTGTGTACGTACGTACGTACGTATGTGTCCATTTCTTTCTAAGACGAAATCTCGAGAATGAAAAATGATATCGACTATGTTAGGGTGCCAATCGACGCGTATTAACGTAAATATGATCTGAAAGAATTTTTTTCAAAATCGGTTCAGCCGTTCTTTTTTCTTAACCAAATAGACTCCAAAAAAGTAGATTTTACACAATATCTCGCGAATAAAAAATTATATCGACTTCGTAAGGGTGTCAATCGAGGCGTGTTAACGTCATTTTGATCCGACATAAATTTTATAAAAATCGGTTCAGCCGCTTTTTTTTTAATTATTAAAAATAACTAATAATTATGTTTTAATGATTAAAATGATTACTTTTCTGTGTAATATCTAATTCAATTATTGTTATTAAATATTTATCAAACTGGGAAGTTCGTCGTGTGGACCTCAAGGGTCGCACTTTAGTCCTAATAAACAACCCACCTCACGGCTTGTTTGTTTTTTCAATTCTGCATCTAAATGTGATTAAAAATTGTAAGGAAAGCCATACTCGAAAATTCAGTAATTTTTGAGTTATTCAAGTTTTTTAGAAATTTTTAACACGTGCAGACCTTTACCTAAAATTCGACATAGCCAAAACAGAAACCTTTATCAAACTGAAATTTTGAGGATCACTAGATAATGGACGGACAAATCAATGTCTGTCCTAAAAAAATTAATTTATTACACAGGGTGTTCAAAATAATGTACTTCTTTTACCTAACTTAAATCACGTGTAACTTTTGATTGTTAAATACAACGAGGTTATTTTTTTGCTGGAATTGTATTCTTTAGGATATTTACTAACACTTTTATTAAGGGTTCTCCATACCTAAACTAAATATTTTTATACGAAAATATTAAGTTTAGGTTTCTCCTAATTATACAATTACCTTCCCCCTACTTTAAAGTAACCATACGTCCCGATTTAGGCTGGACAGTCCCAATTTTGAGCCACGAGTCCCGATTCAACAAGCGTCCCGCTTTCATTAAATCATGTTCAGTAATAATGATAAAAGTATCAATAATTATATAATTTATTAGTACCTAACTTAAAAAATAAATAATAGGTATTTAAAAATATTAGCGTTTAAATTTATAAATTTCTTTATTTCTACGTTTTTTAATCCAAAACCAAAAAGGTCTTTTTTGGACGGCGAACCCGGCAGTTGCCTGCGACGGGTTTTTGGAGATCTTGTCCCGCTTTTTGATTTTCAGGATCTGGTTACTTTACCCTACATTCAAATTAAGTCGGTATAAATAAAAACTGTAACTTTTTTCAATGTCAATGTAGGGAGAAGGTGATAGTAAATCTAAAATTTAAGGTATTTCTGATTCCTTTATGTTCTATTCCACGAAGCTTAAAAATTACTACTTACTATTAGTTAGACATGGAGAAGGGAGTACCTTATAGTCCCGGAAATGAAAGGAAGAAATCACCATGTCGCAAATAATTCCCATAGAACTGGATTTTTCACAGATGGTAGAATACCTTTAGACATGTATTTTTACAAAAGTCTCCGGTTATCCCCTTGTGCTTCCCCCGCCACCCCCTCTTGAATATAATTTTGCAAGCCTTTTTTCAAATATCTCAGAAACGGTCGACTTAAGCGATTCTTTCATTATGTAATGTTTTAAATAAGATTACATTTCCTACAATTTTCATTCCCACAAATTTTCTGTGGTACTCATGGTAATCGCGCTACAGCTTCTTGAAAATAGCTAACATAAGTTTAGGATACACAACACTGTTTATTGAAAACTATCAAATGTACGGTCGTAGTCTGACGAAATATCAAACATGTTTGATATCGTCGGACCGTCGGTACGTGTCTGTTGCAATCTGACATGGTCTGGCACGGTCTGAAGTAATAACTGTAGCCACTTCAATTAGATTAGTTAGATTAGATTAGATTAGTTGTTCACATCAGACCATACGGATCTGATCTGATCTGATCTGGTCGGAAACGGCATCAATATAGTCCAGCTGGACATGTCCATGCTATGCATGTGCCCACGTTCTATTGGCCGCGTCTTTGATCATGATCAATTGCTCGTACAGCGCTTGTGCAACTGAAGCGACCAATAGAATGCGGGCACACTTGCTTCCTCACTGCTCCCCCCCTCCCTGCAACCCATCACTTGCTTGTACTCTATCCCTAGATTTTTATATCTAGGGTAGTAACGTATTCATATTGACAGACTTACTATCTAAAACATTTCGATAAGTCTTCTGAATCTGTGAGAAAGGTTTAGGAAATATAGATAAATAGTAACGGCTTAAGTACAATGTGCCGACTGTGTTTATCAACCGGTGTTACGGTGATCGACATATTATTTGATTTTTCAGCCAAAATGACATCAACTTGCATAATATGTTATCATGAAGTGTGCTCCCGTTTAAGTAAGTTCATATATGTATTTTCAAAAAAACGTGTGAAATGGAATGTTCTTTTAAATAATCATCTACTGACGATGCTAACGTGGCTCGTGAAACATACAACGAGAGAAAATGGGGTTTGGTGTTTTGTGTTTATTATTTTAATTTTCACTGGATTACCTAAGTTTCCATTTTATTACCTATTTGTCGTTTTGTCAAGATTTTTTAAAGATAAAATTTTAAATCCTTAAATTAAAAAATAAAATATACTACCTACAATTTCTCTGTTATTAAATATTACTTTTTTTATTATGCTGTTGTCATGTTTTATTATTATTTTTCTGTCTCAGATAACGAAACATGTTATTTTCAACTGAAAATAGTCACCAGTTCCTGAGAAAACACTGCGACGTTATCTGAAGCAATTAGGTATACACTGGTGATGACAAATCAAACCCGAATATTCCACTAAGGAGCCTTCTGACAATCATTTGATCCATAAAACTAATGCAAATATCTAAAAAACATCGATATGGCTGCCAATCGGAAAGCAATGGCGACTACAAATTATAATGCAGCAAGCAATATTAAAGAAGTAATGCTATTAAAATCCGAAATCAAGGAGGAACCAATAGAAGATAATTCATTAGTTCTAACAGAATCTCCTACTGACTCAGAAGAAACTTTATCTAAGGATAATGTCAGTGAAATCAGCTGCGAATACACAGAGATCGACATTGGTCACATATTAAAATCTGAAATCAAAGACGAACCAATGGATGATAATTCATTACTTTTAACAAAATCTCTTACTAAAACAGTAAAAACTTTATCTAAGGATAATGTCAGTAAAATCAGCTGTGAAGACACAAAGATCGGCAATGGTCACACAATAAAATCCGAAATTGAAGACGAACCAATAGAAGATAATTCATTAGTTCTGACAGAATCAATTACTGAGAGAGATAAAGTTTTATCTAAGGATAAATTCAGTGAAATCAGCTGCAAAGACACAAAGCTCGGCATTTGTCATATATTAAAATCTGAAATCAAAGACGAACCAATGTATGATAATTCATTACTTTCAACAAAATCTCTTACTAAAACAGTAAAAACTTTATCTAAGGATAATGTCAGCTGTCAAGACACAAAGATCGGCAATGGTCACACAATAAAATCTGAAATCAAAGACGAACCAATGTATGATAATTCATTAATTTTTACAAAATCTCTTACTGACACAGTGGAAACGTTATCTAAGGATAATGACAGTGAAATCCGCTGCGAAGACACAAAAATCGGAATTGGTCACATATTAAAATCCGAAATCGAAGTAAAACCAATAAAAGATAATTCATTAATTCTAACAGATTCGACTGCTGACACAGAAGAAACTTTGTCTAAGGATAATGCTAGTGAAATCAGTTGCGAAGACACAAAGATCGGCGTTTGTCGTGTATCTGCGGAAGAAACAAAACATTTTGTTAAAGATGAACACAAACGCATACATACTGAAAAAAACAAGAATCGGTGTGACATTTGTGATAAGTATTTCTCACAGATCAGTGGTTTAAATAGACACAAAAAGACACATACTGGTGAGAAACCATACCGGTGTGACGTTTGTAATAAGTGTTTCTCCCTGTCAAATCATTTAAAAAATCACAAACAGACACATACTGGTGAAAAACCATTTCAGTGTGGTATTTGTGATAAGTATTTCTCACGGTCAAATTCCTTAAAAGCTCACAAACGGATACACAGTGGCGAGAAACCGTATCAGTGTGACATTTGTAATAAGTATTTCTCACATTCATCTCATTTAAATACACACAAACGGACGCACACTGGTGTTAAACCGTATCAATGTGACATTTGTAATAAGTATTTCTCTTCGTCAAGTAATTTCAATAAACACAAACGGACACATACTAGTGAGAAACGATTTCAATGTGGTATTTGTAATAAATATTTTTCTCAGTCAAATAGTTTAAAAATTCACAAACGGACACACACTGGTGAGAAACCGTACCAGTGTGACATTTGTAATAAGTATTTTGCACAATCAGGTGCTTTAAATACTCACAAACAAAGACACACTGGTGAGAAACCGTTTAAGTGTAGCATTTGTAATAAGTACTTTTTACGGTCCGGTGATTTAAATACTCACAAACGGACACACTCTGGTCAGAAGCCGTATCAGTGTAATAGTTGTAATAAATATTTTTCCACGTCAAGTAATTTAACTATACACAAACGGACACATACTGGTGAGAGACCATTTCAGTGTGACATTTGTAATAAGTGTTTCTTACAGGCAATTCATTTAAATAAACACAAACAAAGACAACACTTGTGAGAAAATCGTACCGATGTGACATGTACAATAAATGTTTCAGTCGATCACAGAATTTATACAGGTCAAAAACTTTACACGTCTTCATTCTCCGGAAGGAATAGATTATTTTGCTAAAGGTGAACGCAAGTGCAATCTTACAGCGTATCAGTGTAACATTTGTAATAAGTGATTCTCCCAATCAGGTCATTTACATTCTGGCAAGAAACCGTGCCAGTGTAAAAAATGTTTCTCTAGGTCAGATCATTTAAATAAACATAAATGGACACATACTGGTGAGAAACCATTTCAGTGTGATATTTGTAATAAGTGTTTCTCTTCTTCAACTTATTTAAATAAACACAAACAGATACATACTGGTGAAAAACGATTTCAGTGTGGTATTTGTAATAAGTACGTCTTACGGTCAAGTGAGTTAAATACGCACAAACGGACACATATTGGTGAGAAACCGTATCAGTGTAAAAATTGTAAGCAATATCTCACCACGTCAAGTTATTTAACTATTCACAAATGGATACATACTGATGAGAAACCGTATCAGTGTAATAATAATAATTCTTTATTAATCCAAAGACGAAACAAATAATTGCGTAGGTCAGTTACGAACAGTGGATGATACAATTACAAACATAAATAAAATATAAATAAGTTACATGTTAAAAATATCATTTTCAGAATAAAAACTTTTTTTTTAACTGTCGTCTGTCGACAATAGGGTAGTCCCGCTTATTAAAATTTGATAATATTATTATTTATTTTGAACATTACTTACGTCCCCCTGTCTATGGTTTATAATACACGAACAAAGTTTGTCAAATTTTTATCGACTAAATCCAAAAACAAACCTTGTGAATAATTACGGCTTAATAAGTACAATGTATCGATTGTGTTTACCAACCGTTCTAATATTTCGCATTCAGGCAAAATAAGGAATCAACTTGCCTAGGTAATCATGAAGTGTGCTCCCGTTCAGGTAAATTTATTTATTTACCAATAGAATGCAATGCAAAATTAGTTTATGAGTATATCATAATACCTCTATGTATACTTAACCTAGATATAGATACATAATATATTTTGTGGATCAGTAAATAACAGACGGGCTTGTGTTCGAAAACGTAGTTTACTGTAAAGGCTGTTCAAAATAATGACCTTTTTTTATCTAACATAAATCATGTATAACATGTTCTTATTTGTCGTATTCAATTAATTATTATTTTATCTCAGATATCGAACCACGATGAGACGGCAAATTTCATACGTCAATTATGTTAATCTCAGCTCGAAAATATTCACTAATTTCAACAATACAAACTACATTCTGAAAAAACACTGCGGCTATAGCAGTCTGAAACAATTATCCCTGATGGACAAATCAAACCTGAATATTCTATTGAGGAGCCTTCTGTAGATCATTCAGTCAATAAAACTATCATAGTAAAGTCTGAATTTTTAGAGCAATATGGCTGTCCATTGGAAAGAGAATACTTCTACAATTAATTATAATGCAGCAAACAATATTAAAGAGGAAATGTCTTTAAAATTCGAAGTCAAAGACGAATCGATTTATGATAAGTCATTTATTGTAAAAAAATCACCTTGTGATACAGTAGAAACTTTATCTAAGAATGATCACAGGGATATCAGATTCGTAGACACAAAAATGGGTATTGGTCACATTTTAAATTCCGAAATCAAAGACGAACCAATGAATTATAATTCATTAATTCTGACAGAAGCTCGTGCTGACTCAGTAGAAACTTTATCTAAAGATGAAGACAGTGACATCAGCTACGAGGACACAAAGATCGGCATTGGTCGGATATTAAAATCCGAAATCAAAGACGAACTAATTTATAACTCATTAATTCCAACAGAATTACTTGCTGACAGAGTGGAAACTTTATCTGATGACAATGAAATCAGCTGCGAGGACACAAAGATCGGCATTGGTCACATATTAAAGTCCGAAATCGAAGACAAAACAAAGAATTATGATTCATTAATCCTAACAGAATCTCCTGCTGCCATAGTGGAAACTGTATATAAGAATGATGAGAGTGAAATCAACTGCGAGAGCACCAAGATTGGTATTGGTCACACATCAGGGAAATGTCTTCATTCTGCGAAAGAAACAGATTATTTTGGTAAAGGTGAACACAAGCTTAATCTTACACCGTATCAGTGTGACATCTGTAATAAGTGTTTCTCACTGTCAGGTAATTTAAATAAACACAAACGGACACACTCTGGTGAGAAACCGTATCATTGTAACATTTGTAATAGAAGTTTCTTACTGTCTGAACATTTAAATAGACACAAATTGATACATACTGGTAATAAACCCTATCAATGTGACATTTGTAATAAGTGTTTCTCCCAGTCAGGTCATTTAAATATTCACAAAAGAACGCATACTGGTGAGAAACCGTATCAGTGTAAAAGTTGTAAACAATGTTTCTCTACGTCAGGTAATTTAAATAATCACAAACGTACACATACTGGCGAGAAACCGCATCAGTGTAATATTTGTAATAACTGTTTCTCCACGTCAGGTAATTTAAATAATCACAAACGGACACACACTGGTGAGAAACCTTATCAGTGTAACAGTTGTGATAAGTATTTCTCACGGCTAAGTACTTTAATTAGACACAAACAGATACACACTGGTGAGAAAACCGTACCAACATAGACGGACATATACTGGTGAGAAACCATATTAGTGAGACATGTTTTTCAAGGTCAAATGAAAAAATGTTCACGAAGAACATTCTGGTTAGTAACCGGTTCAGTATAAAAGTTGTCAAAATGTTTCTATCCGCCAAGTAATTTAAATATTCACAAACAGACACATTGGTGAGAAATCATATTTAGTGTAAAATATGTAATAAGTATTTTAAAATAATTTTTAAATATATTAATAATTATTAAATATTTTTAAACGGACATATTCTGGCGAAAATCCGTTTCAGTTAATAGACACAAACTGGTGAGAAACATTATCAGTGTGACAGTTGTAAAAACTATTTCTAATGAACGTCTTTTAAATATTCATGAACAGACATGGCAGAGCTAGGCAAAATACACTAAAAATGTATTTCAAATGCAAAATAATCTTTTCAAAATGTATTTCAAATACAAAATGAAATACAGCATTGTCGAATGTAAATACAAAATAATTTTTCAAAAGTATTTATTACATTACAAAATAATAAATAATGCATATTGTTGTCTACTCTATAGATATCTGTTATTGTTTAATGACTTATGGTAGACTAAAATTATAAACGGCTAATGATTAATAGCTATAGTATGAAAGTGGTTGAAAGATAGAACTTGTAATCCGAAATACGTTGCATAAAGTATTTCAAGTACAAAATACTGTCATTTTCAAAATGTATTTCAAATACAAAGTCTTTTTCCCGATATATTAACATTGGAAATGTTTATGTTCGTATATGGGGGCAGAGTTACGAGTTTTCGTTCAAGGCCAAAAGACAACGGTGTCGCGATCAAGTGAGGAGCAATCATGCAAAATTGAACAAGTGCAATTTTTTCGAAATGTGTTTTATATCATGTCTAGTTAATTGAGAGGTATTTGCGACGATCTGCGGTGTTATTTTTGAGCAAATGTTAATAAATACTGTAGAAAAATCCATTTAAAAGTTAAGTAATCAAGCAAAAGTGAACGCGTATATAACAGAAGAATAATAGGGTTATTCCTGACAAAACTAAACAGTGCATTGATAAATATTGTGTGTATAATAAACAGTTAATTATGTTTCATATATGCTGTTATCATTTCCAATGTCCTCGATGGTTGCAAGGATTGCGAAATCTGTGAATTTTTGAAATACACAAGAAAATACTTCAATTGTAATTACCACAAAAATAGCGTTTATGTTACGAAGTTCTAAAAAATACAAAATAATTACCACAATAGATTGTCCTTCGACAAGTAGTGATGCATTGTGGGTAAAAACATAAGAACATCCAGTGGCGGACTTTCCATAAGGCTGACTAGGCCTAGGGCGGCCAATCTGCTGCGGGTGGCAACGAGCGCCCGCTATCAACTATCAAGCTCCAGTAAATAATGGAGCTGTGACAAAAAGATAAATATTGCGAAAAGCTAATAAAATAATAATTCTATATATTATTTAAAAATAAAATCTCCGAACTCAGAAATAAAATTTTTCTAGCGGATTGAATCGAACTCAATGACGACTTTCGTACAACTTCACATTTCTACGCTGAAAAGTTCGCAGAAAAGGGCGGTTGTTACAGAACGGCCTAGAGCGGCCAAGACTGCTAGTCCGCCTCTGAGAACGCCATGAAAATTATAGCTAGGTTATCAAAAAATAAAACTACATTATAAATTAGACACATACAGTAGCGGCGCTAGAGTTTTTTTCTAGTGTGGGGCATGGTGATCTGAAGGTGGGCCAATAACATTTATTCCCAAAATTTCAGTGCTCGATAAAATTTTAACCCAGGTTACTTGCCGTAGAATTTACAAGAAAAATTGATGAATTTTCGAGAAAATTGGAGATTATGTCAGGGTGGACCGCCGCCACTGGGTACATAATGTTTATTTTCTTACACCATAATAGCTTTGACCGTCTTAAGGTTAACCAAGGGCTAGGGTTAACACTATTAGAGGACCAGGACGCAAATCCTATGGTTTGAGGTTCCTACTTTTACGTCATGGTCATGAAGCCAAGATTTAAAATTCACACTATGAAGAAAATATCGGTAAATGGCAACGGCTTAAGTACAATGTGACGACTATGTTTATCAACTGGTGTTACGGTGACAGATATATTTGGTTTTTCAGCGAAAATGACAAATCAACTTGAGATGTAATCAGAAGTATGCTCCCGTTCAGGTAAGTCCATTTATTTTCAAAAACATGCCAAATGGAATAACCTTTTAATACAATTATGGTAGGACTACTGATTTTGGTAATTGCATTATAAGATTCCCAATTAAGATAATTGCTTCAAAATGATTTATTTTAAAATGAACTCATTTCTGTACCTACCTATTGTAAAAAGAAAATCAACATTAGGGACAAAAATAATATAAATTTCCACGACGCACGATTGTCTTGAAAAGGCATTATAACCATGGCTATGAAGCGACTAAATAATAATTATTAGATAAAACTTTTCTAAATAAAAAATGGAACCTCCTTCAAAAAAAAAGTAGGAAAAATACTGGACCGATAAGAGTAAAAATTATATGGAACTATTCCGTCATTTTCCTGAACGCAGCAGCGTCGAAATTATTCAAATCGATTAACCCCTCCAAAAGTTAAGGCCAAACAAACAATGAAAAAAGGGTATGTGCCTTACCCACATAAAAAACCACGTTTCTCCAAACGGATTCGAACCCGGACTAAAACTATGAGACTGGCTGTGTTGCCATAGTAACCATATTTCATTATGGAATCGAAAAGAAGAGTATTTCATTATGTAACGGGTTTATCAAATGCTTTTCATTATAGCATTGAAAAGCTTTTCATAATGGATCATGACATCACCAGTCGATAAACGGTTATTTAAGATCCACCTTACAGACACAAAAAACACTAAAAGTATACATGTGTTGAATAAACTTTTTTATTTTACAAAAGGAACGCATTAAGAATTAGAAAATCAATACAATGTTTTGGTTATTATTACTTATTTTATTGTGCTCTTATTTGTCATTTTATTATTATTTTTCTGTCTCAGCTAACGAAACGTGTTACTTTCAACTGGAAAATAGTCACCAGTTCTTGAAAAAATACTATGACGCTATTTCAAGCAAATACACACTTCTGATACACAAATTAAACCCGAATATTCTAATGAGACGCCTTCTGAAGATTTGGTCCATAAAACTAACGCATAATTTAAACGTGAATATTTGGAATAATATGACATGTTTGATATATGGCTGCCAATCGAAAAGGGAAGACGACTACAAATTATAATGCAGCAATCCATATTAAAGAAGAAATGTCATTAAAACCCGTAAAACCCGAAATCAAGGACGAACCAATTGATGATATTTCAAACCAGAAATCTCCTGCTGACAGAGTAGAAATTTATTTTACGATAATTACAGTGGAATCAATTGCGAAGACACAAGGATCAATATTGGTCATACATTGAAATCTGAAATCGAAGACGAACCAATGGATGACAAGTCATTAATTTTAACAAAATCTCTTACTGACACAGTGAAAACGTTATCTAAGAATAATGCCACTGAAATCAGCCGCAAAGACATAAAGATCGGTGTTGGTCACATATTGAAATCTGAAATCAAAGACGAACCAATGGATGATAAGTCATTAATTTTTACAAAATCCCTTACTGACACAGTGGAAACGTTATCTAAGAATAATACCATTAAAATCAGCCCCGAAGACATAAAGATCGGTGTTGGTCACATATTGAAATATGAAATCAAAGACGAACCAATAGATGATAAGTCATTAATTTTCAAAAAATCTCTTACTGACACAGTGGAGACGTTATCTAAGAATAATGCCATTGAAATCAGCCGCGAAGACATAAAGATCGGTGTTGGTGACATATTGAAATCTGAAATCAAAGACGAACCAATGGATGATAAGTCATTAATTTTCACAAAATCTCTTACTGACTCAGTGGAAACGTTATCTAAGAATAATGCCACTGAAATCAGCCGCGAAGACATAAAGATCGGTGTTGGTGACATATTGAAATCTGAAATCAAAGACGAACCAATGGATGATAAGTCATTAATTTTCACAAAATCTCTTACTGACTCAGTGGAAACGTTATCTAAGAATAATGCCACTGAAATCAGCCGCGAAGACATAAAGATCGGTGTTGGTGACATATTGAAATCTGAAATCAAAGACGAACCAATGGATGATAAGGCATTAATTTACACAAAATATCTTACTGACACAGTGGAAACGTTATCTAAGAATAATGCCACTGAAATCAGCCACAAAGCCATAAAGATCGGTGATGGTCACATATTGAAATCTGAAATCAAAGACGAACCAGTGTATGATAATTCATTGATTCCCACAAAATCTCCTGCTGACAGAGTCGAAATTTTATCTAGAGATAATGTCAGGTGCGAAGACACAAAGATAGGTATTAATCTCATATCAGGGAACTTCATTCGGCTTTATTCTGCGGACGGAATAAATTATTTTACTAAAGGTGAACACAAATACAATCTTACACCGTATCAATGTAACATTTGTCATAAGCATTTCTCACGGTCAAGTGATTTAAATAATCACAAACGGACACATGCTGGTGAGAAACGATTTCAGTGTGGCATTTGTAATAAGTGTTTTTCATCTTCAAGTGATTTAAATAATCACAAACGGACACATGCTGATGAGAAACGATTTCAGTGTGGCATTTGTAATAAGTGTTTTTCATCTTCAAGTGATTTAAATAGACACAAACGGACACACACTGGTGAGAAACCGCATCAGTGTGAAATTTGTAATAAATGTTTCTCCACATCAGGTAATTTAAGTAATCACAAACGAACACATACTGGTGAGAAACCGTATAAATGTGAAAGTTGTAATAAATGTTTCTCCACGTCAAGTAGTTTATATATTCACAAACGGACACACCCTGGTGAGAAAACTTATCAGTGTAAGGTTTGTGATAAGGGTTTCTCCAATTTAAGTAATTTAAATAGACACAAACGGATACACACTGGTGAGAAACCGTATCAGTGTAACATTTGTGATAAGCATTTCTTACGGTTAAGTGCTTTAAATAGACACAAACGGATACACACTGCTGAGAAAACCGCACCAGTTTTGTAATAAGTGCTTATATCAGGATGTGTAATTAAGTGTTTCAGTCTATCACAGAATTTACACAGGTCAATAAAATCTGCATTCTTACGTTTTGTCTCTATTTTTTTCTTCACGAATAAAAACATACCTTATATTCATGGGCGCCGACAGGATTGATTTCAATAGGGTACAAAATGCTATTTGAGCAGAAGGGATTTCAGAGTGACTGTTAGCACACAACAACGGATAAATAGAGAAACATTCAATAATACCTAACTCGCCCTTCTCTATGGTAACTGCTAAGCATTTTGCGTAAATACGTCTTAGTCATATATGTAATACTCCTATATTGCTAGCCGGGGTCTGGAGTCGGACGAAAAGCCTACGGTTCAGACATATATATGTCTGTCTCTCTCGCAAGACGTCGCATGAACAATTTATAATATTAATTGATCTATGATTATAACAAGGTTAGTGATAATAATATTTCCGGAATTGCTATGGAAACAATGTGAATCGAATGTTGCAACGCTTGCGCACAACGAGATGGATTACAAAGATAGAAACGTCCATTTGATGTCTTACTTGCGGCCTGATACTTCCACTTACGGGCGCAAGCAATATAGGAGTATTACATACCGGGTGGTGAACTGCTCAGGTGTATATAGGGATTTAACACGTAAAATCATAAATATGCAGTTTCCTGCTCTCCTGATTTTTTTAGAACAAAAATTCATTAAACTAAAAATAATCACTGTTAAATTATCTACATGATATGTCACTTAGTTACAACGAAAATAATTTTTATATAGCGTGGTTACAAAAAATACATATTTTTGACCTTTTGACTATTATTAATTTGTCAGAAAAAATTATTCGTGATAAAAATTTATTTATGTTCTAAAACCTAAAAGGAGATAATTAGAATCGATATAACTCTTCTCGTGTACAGGGAGGATCTGAAAGTTTGATTTGGTCTAAGAATAGAAAGATCTAGTTGACACACCTTTAAACGGATTGAAACCAAATTTAAAACTTAAGGTTTTTAGGGGATTCCTCAAGTAGATTTTTCTCATTTCCTCCCTACTCCCTTAAACAGGGGTAGTTTATTGATGTACAAAAATAGAAAATTGCGATATTTTCCCATTCTGAATTTTTACAAAACAAATGAATGAAGGCATATTGCACAGTTATTAATGAAGTAACGATTTATGAAATATGATGGAAATCGTTTGAGACGTTTTCGAGAATATTGCAATTTTCTATTTTTGTTCGTTAATAAACTACCCTTATTTAGGGAAGTAGGAAAGAAATAAGAAAAATCTACTTGAGGAATCCCCTAAAAACCTTAAGTTTTAAATTTGGTTTCAATCTGTTTAAAGGTGTGTCAACTAGGTCTTTCTATTCTTAGACCAAATCAAACTTTCAGATCCTCCCTGTACACGAGAAGAGCTATATCGATTCTAATTATCTCCTTTTAGGTTTTAGAGCATAAACAAACTTTTATCAAGAATAATTTTTTCTGACAAATTAATAATAGTCAAAAGGTCAAAAATATGCATTTTTTGTAACCGCACTGTATAAAAATTATTTTCGTTGTAACTAAGTAACATATCATGTAGATAATTTAACAGTGATCATTTTTAGTTTAATGAATTTTTGCTCTAAAAAAATTTGGAGAGCAGGAAACTGCATATTTATGATTTTACGTGTTAAATCCCTATATACACCTGAGCAGTTCACCACCCGGTATATGGTCTTAGTAAATAATAAAATTTGAAATATGCCGTCACACTTCTTGTTAAAATAAAGTTTTAATTTTTATGCAGAAAAAATATAATATTATGAAAAATGTTCATTTGCTTTTAGATTTATTATAACAAATCTTTTTTTTACTTAAGTATTTAATAACTAACTGCATATCTGACATTAATTCTCTAATTTGACAGCTGACTTTTCGGTTTTGCGCGTAGATTTGATAATGTGTACTTACCGAAATTGCTTTGCGAATCATGAAAAAGAAGGTTTAAGTTATATTGAAAAATTTTTCGCTAGAAAGCAGCCAATTATATAATTGTTTCGAAACATATTGGAAAAAATCATTTTACCAACCAGTGGTCACAGTCAGGATTCTAACCTGAACCTTTCCACTTTCGCGGCGGAATGAGCTTACAATACTCAACCGTGACATGTTTGCTAAATTAATATTCTCCTTATATGCTTCAGGATTTTCAATTGCCGTATAAAACTATTAGTTACCATAAGTCATATTGTTCTCACAATTTCACAAAACACACTTTTCAAGTTGATATTTTTTAATTCAACAGAATCATTGATTGATTAAATTGTAACTTTACTTAAGTCGATTTACGCTATCACACCAGACGGCAGTACCATGCCTCTACTCACTGCGAATAACAACTTCAGTGCTTTTTTTTTCCCACTACTGGATTTTCTCCTTTTCTCTTGTTAGTGTATTTGCCATATGGCACATACACTATTGGCGTCGGTCGGATGGCGGGACCTGGGGGTCGGACCAAAATTTCTCGACGTTTCATAGCCTCCTGAACATTTTGGCACCATTTTTGGAAATGTCTATTTATATATGTATATATATATATATATATGTATATATATATATATTTATATATTTATATATATATATGTGTACGGGCTATAACTTTTGAAAGAGTTAATTGATTTTGACGAAATTGGGTAGGCACGTTGCCATCCATAACCGCACGAAGCCTATTTAAAATGGGCCCAATCGAACCATTTTAAGGGTGGTTTTTAGGGGTTGAAAAATGTTTTTGGGCCCAAAAATACCGAAAAAATTCTCAGAATTGTTTCAAAATTGAAATTTAACCCTTTAGTGAAGATTAAAATGTGCTGCTAAAATTTTAATAAAATCGCCCCGACAGGTCCGGACTTACAAATTTTATGAAAACACTAGTTTGCGGATAGTGATTTACTTACTGAAGGGTGTATTTAATTTGGTACAGAGGTTGCATTGATAATAATATTGAAATTAAGAAAAAAAATATTATTTTAAGGGATGTATTAAGGGGTTAAATTTTTTATTTTGTCCAAAAACCAACTTATGTTCACATAATAACAGCACAATGCCTGTATTAGCAAATACACTATATTGTCGGCAGGGTTTTGGCACTGCGACCCGAGTTTTTTTCTCTTGTCCGTCACTAAGCCAGGGAGATGCAAATGCACCCTCTCGCGGCGCATAGGTGACCAGAATTTTAAAATTGCTCAGGACGACACCACCTGGACACAAAAAAACTACTTTTGCAATCTGTTTATTATCTAGATTCTAGACCTATTAATCTAAGAGTGAAACACACAGGAGTGGCGCCATCTAACAGTCCATAGCCGTATTCGTATTTGTTGTATAATAATATAAATAATATAATCATTAAAGAATGCTGTGACTACTATTAACTCTACCGGTTTTGAGATTGTCTACCCATAGTACAAAACCACAAAAACAGTTATTAAAATCGTTAAAAAGTAGGACAAATGGGGTCGTTATGACGTTATCATTCGAAAGGAGGACACTATCACTGAGTAGGACAAATCTCACCAAAGGAGGACTGTCCTTCTCAAAGGAGAACGTCTGGTTACCTACTGTAAGTTTGAAAATTATCTGTTGAGTATTATTTTTGGCAAGAATAATATTAAAAACAGAATTGTGGAAAAGTTGAAACGAAGGGCGTTGATTTATTGAAAATATATCAAACATAAACCACATACAATATACTTATTAAATTTTCTCTTACAGTGTTCAATACGGGACATGCTTATGCAATATACATAGACTAAACACCTACACACGTCAATGCCACAGTCACACTATTTACATATTACGACGACGATAGAGGCACTATACAGTTTGTCTGAAAGCTATTTATGAACATATAGACAATGAGCTTGTAAGTGTAAACGTCATTTTTTATTATTAGCTATGTCATTATAGTCTAAAAGGCAGCGACGGAATTTCTCAAGCGTCTACGTAGAATTAGAATTAAAAGTAGGGGCCCTAGTAGGTATGCACTGCGACTAGGGCATGCAATCTCGATCTCGCGAGACTCGTTTTTGAAATCTCGTTCGAGATCTCGACCCGATATGGTCGAGATCTCGAACGAGATTTCAAGAACGAACGCGCTTGAAAAAAAACTTATAACTTATATGTAATAGTTTTTGACAGTCACGCTAATTGATTCTGTTTGTTTCTCTGCATATATTGTTTTAATTATTGTTTTCTTGAGTAAAATGGACAGTTATTTAACTTATAACAAGCATTAGATGCCTAGCAAATTACAAAGTTAAGTGAATATTGAATATGTCTAAGAACAATTCAAACCAAATGTTCGTGAACGTTACTATTAGTAACTTACCCTATGCTTCATAACTCCTAAGAAGTTATTTCCAAAATAATTAATTGACATATAGTGTGCTGTGTGAGTTGGGGTATTGCTGTTATATTTTGAAAACAAAACAAAACATTAATTGAATCTTGGAACAAAAAAATCAACGTTTATTTAAGGAAAGTAATGAATAGCAATCATCTGCACAGTGCACTACGCAATAAATCACACACGTACACAGTGACACAGTCACACTGTCCCAAGTAAGTAGTTTTGATTAAGTTTTAGATACAAAATAATGCGTTCTTTTTAAAAGTAGGCGAAATCTCGATATTGTCGAGATTTTTCGAGATCTCGAATTGCCAATCTCGGCTCGAGATTGCATTCCCTAACTGCGACCAATAAGGTCTATTGTGCTCCCCTAATGTTCCATCAGTTCTTTAGGATTCCCAGACAGTAAATGTAGTCTAGTATCTTACTTGAGCTGATGTCTTTAAAATCCTTAGGTAACATTAAAGTTGATCCAAAGTGTTTATACCCTGTCTGTGCGACAGCTTTGCATATACAAAATATGTGAACCGCGGTTTCCTCCACCGCTTTGCCCTTGCTGCATAGTGCGTTGTCGGAAATACCCAACCTGTGTAGGTGTTTGTTAAGATGACAGTGTCCTGTTAATATCCCGGTCAAAGCTCTTAAGTTATTCCTACTGAGTTTTAATACTTCTGTAGTTCTTTTCCTTAGAGGTTCTTCAATGAAGGCCTTTGAGTGTGCTTTCGCGTCTACGTAAGGCAAATTATCATTAAAAATACATGTATAAGTGTTCCCCCTTCAAGAATCTGTAAATCTGGCAGCATTTCACCCCTGCGTTTTCGGTGACAGGTAAAAGTAGGTATACATTTTTCAAGTAATTACGTAATGCTTTTTTTAATTCTATCTTAAAGAGCAATGATTCAGAATACATAAAATCATATTACCAGAAAAATACCCCCTGTCAACATGCCGCCGGACACAATTATAAGTACAAAAAAAATTGTTTTTCAAGTGTCTACGTAATGTCTGGCATTTTTATAAAGGGCGCGCACGAGCCTTGGCGAGTGCGCATCTGCGAGCCGTATACGGGTGCTAAAAAAATCGCGCCACACTCGTTGCACACTATACTTTATTCAACACATGTATGGTTTTAGAGCTTTATTGAATATAGCATCGAAAAGAGTTACATAATGGATCATTATGTAACGCGTTTTTCAAGTGTTTTTCATTATAGTATCGAAAAGCGTTTCATAATGGATCAACGTCACCAGTCAATAAACGGCCATTTAAGATCCGCTTTACAGACACGAAAAACACTAGAAGCATACGTGTTGAATTACGTAAACTCTTTATAAAAAAATTTAAACTTCTTCAAAAAGAATCACTAAAAAGATAAAAATAATTAAATTTTGAGGTCAGAGCCAATTTAATTACTAAAACTTTTTATATACTTTTATTAAATTGGCGCCGAACTCAAAATTTAATTTTTTTCTTTTTTTAGTGACGCTTTTTGAAGGAGGTTTAGTAAAAAGTTTTATTTTGTACTTTTAGTGGCTTTGCAATACGTTATAGTTTGCACGTTATTAACTGACTTCTCTAGTGATATTTGATTAGTCAACTGAACCGTTTTATGTAAAAATTATATAGAAGTACAACAGAGTCGAAATCATTCAATTCGGCTAACCTCTCGAGAAGTTACGGCAGGACAGTGTGAATTGTGATCCAGTGGTTAGCGTCGCGGCCTCTGGATCAGACTGTCGTGGGTTCAAATCCCGCCTCCGCCCATGGATGTTTTGTGATGTAATTTAGTTTTAAGTGAAAATTGTTATTTAATGTAATCAAGACGCTAATGACCTAAGTTGTCGACGCGTCTATAATTTACAATAAAATAAATTAAAGAGAAGTTAAGAAAAATTATATTTGATTAGTAGAAAAAAAAATACCTACAACTTTTAAAATTATGCTTATGGGACCATTCCGTCGAAATTATTCAAATCGCTTAACCTCTCGAGAAGTTAGGGCTAAAAAAAATTATAAATATACACTTCGAATTGATAACCTCCGTTTTTTTTTGAGTCGGTTAAAAATAATAACAAGCCGTGAGGTGGGTCGTTTATTAGGACTAAAGTGCGACCCTTAAGGTCCACACAACGAACTTCCCAGTTTGATAAATATATAATAATAATAATTAAATTAGATATTACACAGAAAAGTAATCATTTTAATCATTAAAACATAATTATTATTTATTTTTAACAATAATTTAAAAAAAAAACGGCTGAACCGATTTTTATAAAATTTATGTCGGATCAAAATGACGTTAACACGCCTCGATTGACACCCTTACGAAGTCGATATAATTTTTTATTCACGAGATATTGCGTAAAATCTACTTTTTGGAGTCTATTTGGTTAAGAAAAAAGAACGGCTGAACCGATTTTGAAAAAATGTCTTACAGATCATATTTACGTTAATACGCCTCGATTGGCACCCTAACGTAGTCGATATCATTTTTCATTCTCAAGATTTCGTCTTAGAAAGAAATGGACACATACGTACGTACGTACATACGTACGTACACACACACACACATACACACACACGCACACAAACATCTTTCTAAAAATAGTGTAAAAATAGTGTAGTGACCTTGAAACACAAAAATTTGTTATACATTTTGATTTCGATTTTCGGACCCATTACAATAACTTCCAATGGGAAGTTAATAAATCGAAACTGTGAAATGTTACCATATGTTTGCAGGGTTTTTTTGTAAACTATTACTAACTTGGTAGTTACACTTCAGTAAAGGGTTTTCCACTTCAAAATTTTAGAAAATCCCCGACGTTAATTCTACGACAGCATGCGTATAAAAGATTGAGGAACACTGATTTAAACAAGCGTTTGCAGGGACTCTTATGAACTCCGTTTGCGAACTGTCTATCGTTGTAGTCATTGTATATTTTTCGTTGGTTGTATTGTCTACATTGAAGTATTTACTAAATGTCAATAACACAAAATGTCAACACTTGTTATGTTTACATGTGGGCACTGTTTCAAAGAAACAACTTTTCTCATTATAGAAACTACGAATCTGTTTTGAGATTGCCTGTACTTTTGCTGTCACTTTTTTTATTAGTATTAAAAGTTCCACGGAAAAAAGACAATGTTCTACTCAGAGAAAATTAAATATCGAAGTTGCCTATTACTTTCAAGATGCATTTTCTTTATCATTATTTTAAAAGTGGGTACACATATTATGCACTTAGACGTGACTGGTATTAATATGTTTTTGCCATACCCACTATAAAATAACTTCATTACATGCATGTACATTGTATGAATGTAAAGTGACTTTTTACAGCCGGTCTGCGAGAACGTATCCTTCTCACACTAGTGTGGGAAAGCAAACCATTTCCATACTAGAGATGATACAAAATACTAGGAACAGTTATTTTGGAACAGTTTCGAATGAGGAACAGATTGGAACACTTCATAATTTCAAATTTTTATACGTTGCATGTTACAAGCTATTCCGAGAATGTCAAGGTTCCAACGTTGGAACTGTTAAAAAGTAACAGGTTTTTGGAACTGTTCCATAAGCGGAACAGGAACGGAACGGAACTGTTATTAAAAAATAACAGTTTGTACCACCTCTATTCCATACTGATTTATTTATGTTTATTCGCCCTGATCCGCCTGCTATTATCTACCGACAGCTACTACTATAGAAGAGAAGTTTGCGACACAAATTAGCTGTTAAAGAATTTTGAAAATGAAGATGAAGTGAAAAGCAGCTATTTTATAGTGGGTATGGCAAAAAATACCATATATTTTCGTGCGTATTGATATTGTGACTCGTGTAACTTAACATACTAGCACTACTCGTCAGTAATTTACCTCTTTAACAGATGAAACATGTAATACAAACAGTTTTTCAAAATTGTTTTTTTCTGTTTCGTGCCTCTACCGTCCTCCTATTTTTTTTTTCAACGCACCTCAATAACTTTCGAGGATAATACCGCCTCCCTGGATTGCTCAAGTAGGTACCCCAGGGGAGGGGGCGGTATCTACCACTTTAGGAAACACTGCTCTAGGTACATCATCAATCATTGGTAAAAAATCTATATTGATTGTAACTTTCTGGTCGGCAAATTAAACAAAAACATAGTATTCTTAATTTTATGTTTAATATCTTTTCATTTATTTCGGAATTATGTTATTATTTTTTTCAGTTACGGAATTCATACATTTAGAAATTTTGTCTGAAATTCAGGAATTGATAAATCTCGAAATTTCGATATGGAAGCACTAGAGGTACAAGAAAATAAGCCCGCTGACTTCCCAGTGTTCTACAAATGTAAACCCAGTCCCTAAGATTGTCTATAGGAAACAGTAATCTTAAACCGCTCTACTTAGTTTAAACTTTAAGCTATGGCCTATGATTTATAAACCGAATAAATTTCAAAGAAAACTCTTTTAAGGGGGTCGTTCCACATTTTTTTAGGGTTGGAATATACGTTACAAATAGATAATAAAACAATTTCTTTGGGAATATTTCGGAAGATTTTTCTACAAGAAAAAAAATCGCAAAATGTAATTTTAAACATAGGACTATACCGCCACGGAATACGTCATTCACAGCCAGCCTTCTCTGATTGCCTGCTGTAGTTGAATCAACCCACAGATCCATAGATAAATAATAGAATTTTAGAATTAGAATTAGATTTATTGTTCCACAAAATATGAAATACACAAAAAATAATACAATAAGAGAGAATATAGTACATTGATTTGTTTATGTACAGTTGGCAGGCCGGCCCATGGAGTATAAAGGTATACTCCCTGGGCCGACAATTAGAACTTAGGTTAGGTTCTTCACGAGTTACGACTGACGAGGAAGTAGTTCTCTCTTTTTATCTATCCGTGGACGTATGTCTGGCTTTTACGTCATCATATTATGGCGGCTAAGCTCAGCCGTTTAAAATGAACACATTTTTTTAAATTCTTGTTTGCAATTAAGAGGAAGGATATAAGAACAAAAAGTTGGTTTACATTATTTGTTTATGTATGAGGAATAACATACACTGTTCAAAATTATCAAATTATACACGGGAGTGGGACGACCCTATTTCTCGATAAAACTTCAGAGACGGAAATAAGATGTCTACATTGATACGCTGACCACTAGAATTGCGATATAAATATATATTATCCATTTCTACGAAATTCAATATACTTTTATCATTCCAAACTTGATCAGTTCAAATGTCATTTGCAATAACCCAATTCCAAGACAATTCTTAAAAAAATATTATAGTAAGTTTAATGAACCATAAATCTTGATAATAATAAAAGCAATTCCCTTATAGGGAACTTTCAGACAATAGTATTTTTATTTGCAGACAGTGGCGGGTAGGAAATTTTTCGAATCCAATGCAATTTTTGATGTGTAAACGTTTAAACTGATAAATATTGGCATTTAATAGATTGTTGATTAACGTCCATAATCTAAATCTATACTATTATAATATAAAATTCTTTGTATGTATATACAGGGTGCTGAATTGCTTTGCGGGTAATAGGGATTTTACCCGTAAAATCAAACTTTTGCTTCCCTAATTATTTTAGGAAAAATATCTTCAAATAAAAGTTTTAGAAAATAAAATTCTGCATCTAAATCATTAAACATTTGCATGCTTTGTAACGGCAGAAATTTGATATGAAAATGTCAAAATTACCTCAAAAACAGATAGCGATAGCCATGGAACTTGAACAAAATGATTAGAAATTATTCTGACAGCTAAAACGTCATCATTGTGTTCAAGTTCCATGGCTATCTCCATCTGTTTTTTGAGGTAATTTTGACATTTTCATATCAAATTTCTGCCGTTACAAAGCATGCAAATTTAATTTTGTTTAATGATTTAGATGCAGAATTTTATGTTCTAAAACTTTTACTCGAAGATATTTTTCCTAAAATAATTAGGGAAGCAGGAAATCGTGAAAGTTTGATTTTACGGGTTAAATCCCTATTACTCGCAAATCAATTCAACATCCTGTATGTATGTTCCAAATGATTTAACTTAAAATCTATTGGACGGATTTTTATGATTTTTTTAAATGTTCCTTATGATTCCAGAGGTGCTATAGGCTATGTTTTATTCAACTTTTTAAATTAATTTTTGAGTTAATTGATTAATTAAATTTTTATTGCTTCTCTACTACTAACAAAACGTGAACTTTCTTTGCATTTTAGCGTATTGGCGGAATCCTACTAACACCAGCCCGACTTCGCTTCGCAGGGAGAGAGATTCTCGCGGAGGGGGGACAATAAATCATAAATTCTTATCTGTGGAACTACCGAACCGATTCTAAAAATTCTTTCACTAATAGAAAGCAACACTCCCTGAGTGATATAGGTTATATTTTATTTTGATAAATTTCTCGCGGGGGAGGGGGTAATTCCTGTGGAATAGTTTAACAAAACGTAACTCTGAAATTATTTTGCATTTAAGCGTATAGGCGGAATCCTACTAATATTATAAACACTGCCAGCCCGACTTTGCTTCGCAGGGGGAGAATAATAATTCATAAATAAAAATAAACGTGGTCGAAGTCACGGGTAGCGGCTAGTATAAAATACTTAAATTAAACAGTAATAGGAATTTGGATCAAAAATTGCACTTTATGTAATGTTCATAACATAATATTAATTTTGTACAACGTTTCGTCAATATATCTCGACTTTATCAAGTTTTGTTTTTATAAAACCAAAATGGCGGTAGAGACAAAAAAATTGCGTACCATATTGAATGACATATCTATGAATAGGTCTTTCAAAATCAAATTTGATAAAACAAAACTAAAAAGTCGTCAATAAAAAATTATTAAAAAAAAACCCGACTGCATAAAAATCGAACTTAAAAGATGGAAACAAGATAACATGCAGTCGGAGGCATAGTAGCAACAAATTGAACAGAAATATCTGATGCCTTTGACTGCATGTTATCATTTGATCTTGTTTCCATCTTTTAAGTTCAATTTTTATTAATGTTAGAACTTGAAGCTGATACAAAGCTTTTCAAATAAGCGTTACAACTGAAAAACAAAAATGTTACTGGCTATTTGCAGTGACAGCTGCTAACTATAGTAAATGCTATAGCATTTTACACAGTTAGTTGCAGAGAGAAACAGTTTCTCACAAAACACGGTATCTAACTGCACGCAATCAGTCTTAACTTCTTACTCAAGTCAACAATAAAATATATACCTAGAGTAACTCCTAGTTCAAATCGTAAGGGCTACGGAGTAGGTAGTACAAGACATTATACAGGGTGCTGAATTGCTTTGCGGGTAATAGGGATTTAACCCGTAAAATTAAACTTTTGCGATTTCCTGCTTCCCTAATTATTTTAGGAAAAATATCTTCGAATAAAAGTTTTAGAACATAAAATTCTGCATCTAAAATCATTAAACAAAATTAATTTTGCATGCTTTGTAACGGCAGAAATTTGATATGAAAATGTCAAAATTACCTCAACAACAGATAGAGATAGCCATGGAACTTGAACAAAATGATGACGTTTTAGCTGTCAGAATAATTTCTAATCATTTTGTTCAAGTTCCATGGCTATCGCTATCTGTTTTTGAGGTTATTATGACATTTTCATATCAAATTTCTGCCGTTACAAAGCATGCAAAATTAATTTTGTTTAATGATTTAGATGCAGAATTTTATATTCTAAAACTTTTATTCGAAGATATTTTTCCTAAAATAATTAGGGAAGTAGGAAATCGCAAAAGTTTGATTTTACGCAAAGCAATTTAGCACCCTGTATAACAAAATCAGCAGTAGTTAAATGTTTTTGACGTAGAACTATGTCTTTACCGGCGGTAAATAGGGAGGTAAAATGGTGCGAGATGAAAAATGCGTTACAAAAAAATGTGTGACGCGAACTACCATAGTTACTCCATAGTTTTTTGGTTTTTTGTATACTGTATGTCATCTTAATATTTTTTGACAGATGTGATGTCATTTTACACTTTGATTACAGAATATTAAAAATTATTAATTGTAAAATAAAACGGTGGAAGTACTTCTACGTCTTCGGGTGCAGCACAATCTTCATTATTGTTCCCCTTGTCATTTTTTGTCCTACCCCTATAAAATAGCTGCTTTACATGTATGTAAGTATGTATACATGTAAAGTGACTTTTTACAGGCCGGTGTACGGGAAAGTAGTAGGCGCGCTAACCAATTCAATCGTAATTTAATGCCGCGTGTGCGTGCCATTACAACTATTATGCTCAGTTGCAGAAAGCGTTGTCAAAAAATTTGATTTGACAATGACCTTAGATTGTGACCACACATATTTCTCCATAAGAAATGCAATGTAGAATTTTAAATAGATCCTGATCGAAAAATAATTGATCGATTGAAACGATATTTTTTTTAAACTGTGTAGGGTATACATTTATTCATAGTTTTTTGTACAATTTTTACAGATATAGGTTGCTAAAATTTGAAAAAAAATTAAGATTTTTTTATTTATTTTTTGAATAGTGCCAACTATTTAATAAAAACTTTGCACACACTTAAAATAGAGAGTACTTTTTGCAAGTACTGAATTGTTTTTAATTCAACCATGGGCGTAGTATAGTTTTTTTTCACACTTCTCTAACGAGAGATTTAAGTTTTTAACGCGTATGTAATCTATAAATGCATAATTTTCCAGAAAAGTTTAAAAATTACGAAATTTTTTCGAAAACGGTTCATCCTATAAAACATTATCAAGAGACACTTTTCGTGTGTGTCAACCGACAAAGGAAGTCAGTAGCGTACCATTTTTTATTAAAAATCCTTAGAAGACTATCCACATTTACGGCCATGGTTGAATTAAAAATAATTTAATACTTGCAAAATGTACTCTCTGACTATCTATTAGTGCGTGCAAAGTTTTAATTAAATAGCTGGCACTATTCAAAAAATAAATAAAAATCTTAATTTTTTTTTCAAATTTTAACACCCTGTATCTGTAAAACAGAGCCGTTGCGGACCCATTTATATGAAGGTTTTGTCTTAAAATCGATCATAGAATAATTCCTTAAAGTTTGTGCACATACTTAATTAACACCCTGTATAGGTATGAATATCATTATTTACAATAATTTATCATTGCTTTGCAATTTTTTTTTCATACCTGGCGGACCTTATACAGAAAATTTTATCCATTTGGGGGGAAGTCTGCCAGGTATGCAAAAAAAACGAGCACAGCGAGTTTTAATAGCCACACGAATCATACTATCATTACGCTCGAGATATTGCCATACCAACTATAACTTCATTTTCAGTATTTTCAAAAAACTTTTACAGTTTATTTGCGTCGCCAACTTCATTTTTATAGTATGCGGAGATTAGGTAATCTAGTGGACGGATCATGGGCGAATAAACATAAATCACTATGGAAATGATTTACTTTCCACACCAGTGTGGAATATACGTTTCCACACAACAGCCTATTAAGTGACCCATTACATGCCTGGTATACATGCATGTAAAGCAGCTATTTTATAGTGGGTATAACCAAAATAAAATGTTAGTACTGTTATCCAGTAGACTTTTGTACCGTGAGAGTTATAATTACTTTTTTTACTAAAATTTTAGAGGATTATCTTAGACTAGCGGCCCCGTCCGGCTTCGCCCGGGTGCTAAGAAAGCCCAGGTGCGATACACTACTCACTCGCTTCGCTCGTTCGCTTGAATATTATAAATACACTACTCACTCGCTTCGCTCGTTCGCTTGAATATTATAAATACATTACTCACTCGCTTCGCTTGTTCGCTTGAATATTATAATTACGAACAAATTTGATTACCATTAAAAAAGTTATAGTGAGTCAACTTTAAAAGATAGACATATTATGCTGTCGCGAACTTTTTTTTAGAACTTTTAAAGGGGAAAAATTCCGTCATACATGATTTTTGCGTAACTTTCACCGTTTACGCAGCGGAAGCTCTCAAAAGGAATAATTTTTCCTGTTTTTGCAACATTTTTCATTGATGCTCCGCTCCTATTTGTCGTAGCGTGATATTAATATATATAGCCTATAGCCTTCCTCAATAAATGGGCTATCTAACAAAACAAAATTTTTCAAATCGGACTGGTAGTTCCTGAGATTAACGCGTTCAACCAAACAAACAAAAAAGTCTTGAGCTTTATAATATTAGTATAGATAACTGTCCGTTAAACAGACCCTTATGTATACATCTCGCAACATCGACTGGGTCACAGAATCAGGGCCGGCGCGTCAAAATATGCCGCCTAAGGCGAATACAACTTTTGCCGCCCCCCCCCCACATATTAAAAAAATTAATAAACCGATGGTATATTTTATTTAGGTACTTAACAAATAAAAAACAAATGTAATTCTAATAACAATATTTACAAAAAATAATATAGGTATAGACACTTTGAAAAAAATATAATCATTTTTAAAAAGTAGAATACCGCACGAAAAATTCGCTGCTACAAAAATATGCCGCCCTAAAAATATGGCGCCGTAAGGCGATCGCCTGTCCGACCAGGCGCACGTGCCGGCCCTGCACAGAATACGTAGGAAGAAAAACAACATATGCCCACATAGTCCATTAATGTGTGTATTCGTAATGTTATATATTTTGGGCTCAGTAATCACTAATTACAACAATTACACAGTCTAATTACACACAGTGATTAATTTCACATAATCTGGATCATAAACAAATCTATAGGTACGTAACATAAACACCACCTCCGTCTATTATAACGTACAATGTTTATAGTATATGTTACGGGCATAGTCTGCAGGGCGTGCAGAGTCGACAATGCCCGGTAAATGTCACAATTGCACATATCGCTGCTCGGCAAAATCTGCAGAAATGGTTGATTAGCGGACAGGGCTATACCGACTCTGCACACCCTGCGAACTAATTAATTACAAAGAAAAAATAAATAATTTCTTTTGGACCCAGCTTTACAATAAGATATTAAAGAAATTCTATACAGCGTGATTCATAAACAAAAAAAAAGTCAAGAGGTGTCATGGGACACCCGACAGAAGCTATGCTTTTTACGCATTGTATATAAAATCGAATTTATCAAAGCTATAGACAATACAATTGAAAAGTTATTATTTGATCGCCATTTTGAAATCTGATGCAATTTTATTATTTTGTGTCGTATAAAACTCTTAAATATCAATTTTCAAAAAGATCGGATAATTTTTACAAAAGTACATATGGCCGCCATTTTGAAATCAGACGCCATTTTATTTTTTGTGTACTATAAAACTCTCAGATATTAATTTTCAAAAGGATCGGACAGTAGATATACTTTTAAGATGAGCATGTCGGTGACGTGACGCGAAATCAAGTTTTTCCCCTCCCAGAAATCGATGGTCTAACGCGCCTATAGAAGCATAGCATAACAAAAAGAAACTTTCCAAATTTTCTTGATTCAGTAGTTTAAGGCATCGACAAAAACTTGTTAATTTTATTATAATTTTATATGTGGGTTGGTAACGCATTGAATAGATAAGGAGTCATAAATAAAAAATGCCTTCTGAACAATTACCCAATTATGTACAGTATATTGGTCGGATTCCATCTTTTTGCCCCGAATACTGATTTTATGGCTGCTGCCTAAACTGGATTTTTTTACATATTGGTCCCTTAAAATGTCTTCAAGAAATCCTGAGATTACCCCTCCCTTCTCCAACGAGATCCGCTACTCCCCTGGGGAATGGGATCTACTGAACGAAAATCAAGTGTTTGCCGGATTTTTGATTTTCATTCAACTCTACAGCAAAAATACAAAATTAAAGCTAATTAAATTCTCTACAAAAATGCTTCTGCACATTTTTTTTTAGATTCGTATTTCTGTAAAATTTTCAGTGTTTCGTTATTTGACTAGTCCGAATACTAGTTGAAAATAACTTGCAGTTTTATGATAAAAAGGTGCCATTTGGGACTTTGTTAGTTGGGACCTTGAGTAATGTTTTGAGACTAGTGACAACGACCAGGAGTTAAAGCGTCATCCCCTTTTTCAAGAAAAAACATCCCCCCCCAACTAGATTTTCGATTGTAGTTTCCAAACAGACATTAAAAAATGTAGATAAAAATATTTGCCACTTTTTACATAAAAATGTTCCACTTATGTTCATGTTTTTTAACCGACTTCAAAAAAAGGAGGTGGTTCTCAATTCGGTTGTATTTTTTTTTTATGTTTGTTACCTCAGAACTCCGTCATTTGTAAACCGATTTGAAACATTTTTTTTTATTTGAAAGGATATACTTTCAGATTGGTCTCATAGAAATGTTATCAAAATCGGTTCAGTAGTTCGGCTGATTTTAATAAAAGTGTGTAACGGCGTGTGATTCCTTAAGGTAAATGTCACTTTTTGACACATCAGATAGCGTAAGAAAGTCGGTATAATAAAAGTGAGAAACGGCGTGTGATTCCTTTAAGGTAAATGTCACTTTTTGACACTAAAAAGTAAAAAATAAAAAACTTTTTAACAAAAAATAACCTCCTCCAAAAAGCCACTAAAAAGAGGAAAATAATGAAATTTGAGGTCTGCGCCAATTTAATAAAATATGAAGTTGGTTAAAAAGAAGATATCAATCACTATATTATACTTTTTAACCGACTTCATATTTTATGAAATTGGCGCAGACCTCAAAATTTCATTATTTTCCTCTTTTTAGTGGCTTTTTGAAGGAGGTTTTTTTTTGTTAAAAAGGTTTTTTCTGATGCCAGATTCACAATAGAAGTTCAAAGTTAAGGGTAGTTTGAACTGTGACGCTTTCAGTGATAAATGCTTCGATTGCATTTTTTTGACTGCGAATATCTAATAAATGGTTGGTTTGATGATAAAAATGCTCGAAATGAAATTTATAGGGCGGACTTAATTAATAATATTCCGCGAGCATATTTATCGTCAAATCAGTCATTTATAAAAATAGAAAAGAAAGAACAATAAATAAAACAATGTCTAATTAATTAAAAAAATTGAAATAAAAAAACCCACACAAAATAAATATGCTGTTGGGAATTGACCTGTAGGAATGGCTTAAAACATGTCGGACAAAAGATTGCAGTTTTAAAAAAATTACATATTATGTGATAGTATAAGGGTTGACGGTTTAAATATTATTAAATTTGGGTGAAATAATATCTTGGGTTGGTGATAACTCAAACCAAAAAAATGTATATGATGCAGAATGAATTTGATCTGTCAGACATTTAATTAAATATGGAATAAATGGTGAAAAAAGTGCTTATAATATATGTGACAGCTATTATCTCGTTTTGTTTACACACGTCACAGATGAATGAAAAACCCCATGAAATAAATTCTGTAATATCTAAGTGTGGAAAAATAATTTCAATAATTTGTTCTTGTAAAGCAGGGCTGGGAGAAAATTATAATTACATATATTATATATTATGTACATTTTTTAACATTGGAAACATTATATTTTATTTATTTTTTAGGTTAGACTCTACTAACTTACCTGTCATTATCAATTTTTTTTTAAATGTAGGTAAAGGACATATTTTCATTGTTGAGGTAATTTTTTTTAATTTCAATAAATTTTTCCACGCTTTATATTTATCAATTTTTTCAAAATTAGCAAAAAAAATTTCGATGCCAACGGTACCTATTTATGATCTCGTGACTTCGGAAACTTATGAAAAATAACATCTAAATCTTTACCAGCTTTACTTTGACAACCATTTACTGCACAACAAACTCTAGCTTTCAATTTTTACGTGCTGAAAAACGTCTAACTTCCATTTTAACTTTTTTTTTAATAATAAATTAATTAAAATTAAATATCAATATTAACACCATCCACTTAACTAGACAGTTGCAATTTTATAATAGTTCAACTTTTTTGCCACCAGATGTCACGTCTCAATTCGTCAGTTCCCAATACTGGTAATAAAAGTGTTATACTATTGTCACTAAGATAAAATCTATAGAGGAGGAGGCATACCGTATACAACTGCTTATACAAAATTGAAGCCAGGTTTGACATCACAGGGTCAATCAAACATGGCGGCAAAACGCAGGATGGATTGGGAATATTATTCTCTTCTTCTCCTCCTCCTCACATACAGGGTGTCCCACGACATGACTGCCATAGCCTGGGACTGTGTTGCTGGGGTGATTTCAAGTCAAAAATGTCTAATGAACATATACCCAGAACGCTATCCTAACTGAGCTAGAAGCATTTGAAATTTTAAATAAGTAAGCCCACTAATGCAGGTATTAGGTTCGGCTGTTGGTTTTGTTATTATTAAAAAGACCAGGTGGCTGTGAATCACCATTAGTATTTATTGTAAACGTCAATTAATTAGACTATGTTTACAGCAACTGGGTGGACATTTTGAGCAACTAATTCAATAAAGCGATTTCTTTTTAAATGGTTTTTAAATTAGTAGGGAATTCCTACTACTACTTATCTAAAATTTCAAATGCTTCTAGCTCAGTTAGGATAGCGTTCCGGGTATATGTTCATTAGACATTTTTGACTTGAAATCACCCCAGCAACACAGTCCCAGGCTATGGCAGTCATGTCGTGGGACACCCTGTATAAAATGAGAGCCTTATTACAAATGGCGACTGGCTTCACTTTTAAATGCTTATACTCCCTCTATAGCTTTAACCTCAATGACTATTGTAGACTTTTTTACACTGACGCATTTTTTATAGTCGGTGTGTAATCAACATTGATGCGTATGTCACGCAATATGACGTCATATAAACTACACCAACACAGCTATTCTCTATACTTTATTGTGCCGAAAAACCCACGCGAAACCAAAAGCTTTAAAATTGCAGATTCATTGTATGTAAGACACTGTACTTTCTTGGTAATTAGTCGTGTAATATAGATATATGATACGTTTACACAGATTAATTTATTATCATTGTGTTCCAATGAACTCTACACTTGCGGCGTTGCATTTCATAGCGCGCCCCGGGAGAAATCGTTGGCGTAATATTAATAATAGTCGGGTAGAGCTGGTGAACATTTTCTCACTCGAGTTTCTACCGATCGAAATTTTGTCCTTTCATTTATATAACCTACTAGCGGCCCGTCCCGGCTTCGCCCGGGTGGTATGAAATTATGATTTAATAGCGGTCACCCATTGCTCCGCTCACGTATATTTAGTATATTGTTAATTTGTTATCCCCCTGCGAGAATCTCCCCCCCGCGTAACTTTCTATTAGTGAAAGAATTTTTAGAATCGGTTTAGTAGTTACAGAAATAAGAATTTATGATTTATTACCCCCCCCCCCCCGCGAGTAGCCCCTCGCGAGAATCTCCCCCTGCATAGCTTTCTATTAGTGAAAGAATTTTTAGAATCGGTTTAGTAGTTCCAGAGATAAGAATTTATGATTTTTTACCCCCCCCCCGCGAGTCACACTTGCGAGAATGTCCCCCTCTGCGGAGCTTTCTATTAGTGAAAAAATTTTTAGAATCGGTTTAGTAGTTCCATAGATAAGAATTTATGATATTACCCCCCATTTCCCCAATTTTTTTGAAAATAAAATACAGCCCATGTTACTCGCTGATAATGTAGCTTTCTAGAGGTGAAAGAATTTTTAAAATCCGTTAAGTAGTTTTTGAGTTTATCCATTACAAACAAACAAATTTTACCTCTTTATAATATTATTTAGGGCACTTTTTTACACCTTGGGTTACGTTACTTAAGTTTTAGTAAGGATCCCTAATCTTTTCTAGCAATAAATATAGGCTATGTCACTCAGGGTGAACGTAGCTTTCCAATGGTGAAAGAATTTTTGAAATCGGCACCGTAGTTTTTGAGTTTATTTATTACAAACATACACATACACACACACAAAAATACAAATCTTTCCTCTTTATAATATTAGTATAGACTAGCGGCCCGTCCCGGAATCGCCCGGGTGGTATGTAATTATGATTTAATAGGGGTCACCCATGGCTCCGCTCACGTATCCTTATCCTTACTAATATTCTGAGACCACTCTTTTCACTCGGGCGAAGCCGGACCGGCCAGTTATTCTTATAACCTATGTCCTAAAGCGAAGTATCAACTACTTTGAAATTTGGAAATCGGTTCACTGAGACCACTTTTTCACTCGGGCGAAGCCGGTTTTTTTTCGAAACAAAAGGTAAATATTAGTAAGGATTAGCCCCCCCCCGCAAGAATCTCTTCCCCTGCGTAGCTTCCTATTAGTGAAAGAATTTTTAGAATCGGTTTAGTAGTTCCAGAGATAAGAATTTATAATTTATTACCCCCCCCCCTCCGCGAGAATCAAAATAACATATTGCGTATATCACTCAGGGATACTGTAGCTCTCTATTAGTGAAAGAATTTTTAGAATCGGTTCAGTAGTTTCTGAGATTACTTTTTTCACTCGGGCGAATTATTATTATAGCCAATGTCTTAAAGCAAAGAATCACCTATCGGACAGTGAAAAAAATTTGGAAATCGGTTCACTGAGACCATTTTTTTCACTCGGGCGAAGCCGGTTTTTTTTCGAGACAAAAGATAGTATATGTCCTTCCTCAGGATGTTATCTATCTCCTTACAAAATTGTATCTAAATCTGTTCAGCGGTTTAGGCGTAAAAAGGTCACAGACACACAGACAGACAGACAGAGTTACTTTCACATTTATAATATTAGTAAGAATTAAAATGAAAATTGATATACGGAAGAAGATTGATGAATGATGACCCAAAAACAGAAATGATGAGATTTTTGGAAAAATAATTTTTTTAAATCCCTCCTATAGAGTTGAAAGTGTACTTAATTTTTTTTTCAATTACCCCATTGAGTGGAGTGTCTTTCGATAAGTCTCCTAAAATGAAACAAAAAATGGTATAAGGACCTTTCGATTTCAACCCTTCAGTCACGAGATATTTACTTTCAAAGTCGTTATTAGGACGTTCCCCGCATCTAATTTTTAAACTATCGGAGCAAAAAATTTAAAAAGATTCCTAAATCATTTAGTTAGCTTGGCCGGTTTTTTATTGCAGAAAAAGGAATGAACAACCTCACTGGTTCCTGAGCCACCCCTCAATTCGCTTCAATTTTTTCGAAATTGCAAAAAAATAGAAAAAAATCAATTCTATCACTTGAAATTTTGGTCACTATTTTTCCATATCTATTCAAATTTAAAAAATATTTACGAGGCGATTTGATGTCCAATTTTTCACACATTTTAAAGTTTCTGGAATTTTTACAGAAGGTTTTTAATAATATCGAAATAAAAAATGTTAAAAACCGGGTTAACCCGGCGGTCCTAACGTCCAGAAAAACGAAAAAAAAAGTATTTTGGTAAATTTGAGGGGTGACTCAGGACCCAAGTTAGCCAGCGAGGTTATTCATACTTTTTTACAATAAAAAACTTACCTTTCTACAACAATTGTATCGGTAGAAACCCATGTGTGAAAATGTTCACCAGCTCTTAGACTACAAACTATATGGCGGCCTATAAACCTATATTAGCTGTTTTACAATAAACCCACAATATCTGTTACCCTGAATGCAGAGACTGCAGTTTTGTAACATATTGCGTTCACTAAGCGCTATCTAACTCGAATCAATAATGCAACAATACTAATAAGAAAACTGTAAACTGAAATTGTCTCTCTGTCTGTTCCACCATAAGTCTTAAACCTCTCAAAAGAGTTTCATGAAATTCAATACAACTAGTCAGGGATCCTCAATTCAAAGGACAGGCTGCTTTATATCCGGCTTCGCTTGCGTTGACGCATACGGCTCTCATACAAATAATAGTGTTACAAAACTGTTTTCTGAGTTGGCGGAATAAATATTTATTTACAATAATTAAAAACACAACAATAATGAACGTTATGCAACAACGAAAAGTCAATTCTAACAATTAACACAATTAAACGAAAATTCGACTGATGACCAGTCCTATACTTCCCACCTAGTAAATATTTGCAAAAAATAAACACTCTTTTTTTGTTTTTTTTTATTCTTTGACTAGGCCCAAATAACCTTAGCTGTTGGTGGTCTTTAAAACACAATTTAATTTTTATTCTTTGAAAAAAGCATGGCCCTCTTTTTTGTTTGGTGATCTACTGACGGCTAGCTTAATATAACAAAAATCATTGTTACCTTGATTTACGTACAATTTTTATTTTTTTTAGTAAAATATTTTTTTTCTCGAAAACTATACATTTTAGAGAAAAAAAATATTTACATTTTTTTCATATTATAACATCTAGAATTCATTTATATTTTTTTTTACCTATGTTAATACGTGACATTGAGGACGTTTTTTTGAATATCTCAGGATCCGCTGAACCGATTTGACTCAAAATCTAATCAGATCTAAGTTAAAGGCTGATAAACACAATAAAATAATCGGCATGCCCGTATGTTGTTCCGTTCTTAAGATATCGAAGGCGAAAAATTGACCACATACACACATACACACACACACACACACACACACACACACACACACACACACACACACACACACACACATACAGACATCAGTCAGAAAATGATCTTAAACGATTGCTAGGGTCTCAAAACGTGAAAATCTGTTAAAATCTCGAAATATTTTTTTCGGACTAAATCCATTACTTCCCTACCATAGTAGAAGTACGGGAAGTAATAACTAAACAGTAATTACAAAGCAAAACAAACAACTATATACAATAATTCGTAATTATTAACTATATACAATTAACTACACTAATATTTATTTTATCAGGTGTATTTATATCACGGAACTATTTATATTTCACAAAATACTGTTTATTTATTTCTATATTTATGTCAACTTATTTCGCACTATATTCGCTGTTCAACACTGTCACAGTATAATCTAAATTGACTCCCTCACTCACTCGTACTCCTGTTTATATAGGCTGCGTAACTCAAACCTAGCGCGTTCTAGCGTTCTCTAGAACTTTCGTGCAGGTACCAGTTGCAACAGACACCGCTTCTCAGAACTGGGATGTAAGGGGATGTTTTGTTAATGGATTTCTTGACTTTGGGCGGTCGCATCCTCGGATGGCTCAGGGGAAAGAGCCATGGACGAACTCCCCACTCTCACTAGCCGTGTTCTGCACGGTACATGGGCGGTTCTGGGCTTTGTACCAGAATCCCCATGTATGGCTCCCAGTGCCACATCCCGGTAACTGTGTCGACCCACAGGCCAAACCTAGTGAGGGGAAAAAACCTACCCAAGTCAAGGTGGTGCAGCGTGCTGAGGACTGAATGGTATCAGGGTAGTAAAAGATGAGATATTGCTAACGAGCTCTTTGGGGAACCGGGCGAAACCCCATCGTAAACAGCCTTCTGGGTGTAAGGCGGCTCTGCATTCGGTGACTTTTATTTCCGACCTCTGCGTGGGACCAAAAATGGAACCAAATACTAAAAAAACTGAAGAAGATAGAGGCTCTCCAATTGAGAGGAATCTGTCGGATAAAACTATGGAGGTTGACAGCCAGGGAAGTCCAGTACTAAACCTAGCTAATCAACCTCCAAATACAATTGAACCAAGTCAGGGAGCTGGCGATTCCAGCATACCTGCAGGTTCTGTGTCAAACACACCTAACAGAGGCTCTCCAGTAGAGAGTAATCTGGAAACGGAAATAACTCAGGGAGCTGGCAGTTCCAGCATACCTGAGGAAACATTAAAACATACCGCATCCAGGGTAAATCGTCTGCACATAGACAGACCCTATAAATCTGGATCGGAGAGAAGGAAGCAAAAAAGATTAGCTTCAAAAACTGCCACTGGAGATGGAGCAAGTACGTCGCAGACAGGGACGCATAAGCGAAACCTATCTGACAAAAGTACTCCAAGCCCATCTATGAGGCAGGCCAAAAAAGCCAAAGGGGAAAGATCAGGCCCCGGACCTTCCTATAGAGAAGCCCTCACAGACATCAGGATGGCTATTATCCATAGCAACTATCCTGACAGTCTGATAACTTCAGAACAGTCTGAAGCGATTCAAGCAAGCTTGATTGACGCTTTGGATGACACTGAACAAGAAGTGGCCCCAAAATTCAGTCAAACCAGACTAAAAAACGGGGCACTTTTAATAGATTGTGCTGACCATGACACATATAACTGGCTGACCGTGGTCAAGGATCTGATAATGCCATGGGAGGGAGCAGATCTCAAGCTTGTCAAAGCGGATGATCTCCCTAAGCCAGTCAAAACAATCGTTTGGATCCCGGGTGCTCGTCATGATGAACCGGAGAAGATCCTTAGACGAATCAGCCTCCAAAACCCCAGTATTTCCACTAATGGCTGGAGGATTATTCATCGAGAGATTGAGCCTAAAGGCCAAAAACTCGTCATAAGTATGGACAGGAAATCAGTAGATGCCTTAAGTCTGCTAAATTACCGTCCATATCTCAACCTGACCAGGGTTACCTTTACGGTACTTGGTAAAAAGGAGGGAACAACAGCTTCCACCTCCAAACAGGCCCAAGATGAGGATAGTGCAAATAAACCTGCACCACTGTAAAGCTGCTTCAGCAGCCCTCATCAACAAACTGGTAAGAGAAGATTTTGATCTAGCTCTTATACAAGAACCTTGGGTATACAAGGGTAAGATCAGAGGACTTGGCTGTAGTAAAGGACATATTATATATAATATGTCTGAACAGAAGCCAAGGACCTGTATCTATGTCAAACATAGCATTAATGCATTACCCTTATGGGACTTTAGTTCCAGATACCAAACAGTGGCCAAATTACATCTCGAATTGGAAGGGAGCAAAATGGAACTTATTGTGACATCAGCATACCTTCCATTCGATGCGCCAGAAATGCCCCCATCTACAGAACTTCAGAGTCTGGTATCACACTGCTCAAGCAGGACTATTCAACTCATCCTGGGTTGCGATGCCAATGCACACCACACTGTGTGGGGGAGCAGTGACATCAACAAAAGAGGTGAGTGTTTACTTGAATTTCTCATTAGCTCTAACCTAGAGATACTCAATCGCCACAATAAACCAACCTTTGTTACAACACAAAGACAAGAGGTTATCGACATTACGCTTGGCACAAACTCAATTTGTGACAAGATAAGCAATTGGCATGTATCAAGTGATCCATCTGTTTCGGACCACAGATACATTTGTTTTCAAATCAAAACTCTGTCTGCGGAACCTATACTAAGTAGGAATCCCAGGAAAACCAACTGGGAATCCTTTAATAATGATCTTGGAAACGAGCTTTCTAAAGGTCCACAAAAGGTTAAAACAGTTGAGGACCTCGAACTAGCATCTGAATTCATGCGAGATGCTATAGTAACATCCTATAAAGAGAACTGTCCTGAGATGGTAAGGAACCAAATAAAAAACGTTCCCTGGTGGAACAGTGAACTTACCATCCTTCGAAAGAAAACCAGAGAACTCTTCAATAGGGCTAAAAGTACCGGTGACTGGGAGAAATATAAAAAATCCCTAACCGAATACAATAAATCCCTTAGGAAATCCAAAAGGGAGAAATGGAGGAAGTACTGTCAAGAGATTGATAACATCCCAGACAGTGCTAAACTGCATAAAATTCTCTCCAATGACTATAACTCAAAACTGGGATCACTGGAGACAATAAATGACAAACACACTCACACAGCAAAGGAGACACTTGAAGTATTACTTCATACTCACTTTCCTGGATCAACTATTCTTGATGCAAGCAACAACCTCACGTTAATTGAGGCACCTAACAGATCCACAAGAAACGACTGGACCACAGCTTCCAGAGTGGTCGATGCACCTAGAATAATTTGGGCTATTAATTCATTTGCCCCCTTCAAATCTCCTGGAGGCGACGAGATATTTCCGGCACTTTTGCAAAAAGGAATATTTCATCTAATCAAACCTCTCTGTAGAATATTTAGGGCTAGCTTAGCACTAAAATACATACCAATTAGTTGGAGGAAAACAAGGATAACGTTCATACCCAAACCTGGGCGTAATAACTACATGTCAGCTAAGGCCTACAGACCTATAAGCCTAACATCTTTTATGCTGAAAACCTTGGAAAAAATAATTGACAGATATATTCGGGATAATGTACTAACTGTGTTTCCCTTACACAATAATCAGTACGCCTATCTATCTGGAAAATCCTGCGAAACGGCTCTACACAGTCTAGTTAGCAGGGTGGAAAAAACACTAGAGAGCAAAGAAATTGCAATTGGAGTGTTTATAGATATAGAGGGTGCGTTTGACAATACCTCCATAGAAATAATAGGCCTCGCTTTAGAAAAACGAGGCATCAACACAACAGTATGTAACTGGATTATGGCTATGTTAAAATCTAGAATTGCCAAAGCAACTCTCTACAACGAAACAGTAGAGATACATGCGACTCGTGGATGCCCCCAAGGAGGGGTCTTATCACCACTCCTGTGGGGATTAGTCATCGACGATCTACTGACACTCCTCAACAGCTCAGGTATATATACTCAGGGATACGCCGATGACCTGGTAATTCTCGCACGAGGGAGACACTATGACACTTTGCTGGGCCTGACTCAATCAGCGCTCAACAAGGTTCAAAAATGGTGTCGAGAGACTGGGCTCTCAGTCAACCCTAATAAAACAAGCATAGTAAGATTCACTAGGAGGAAGAAGGATCTGAATCACGCTATGCCCACACTCTTCGGCAGCAGACTGATGCTGTCTGAAGAAGTAAAATACTTAGGAGTCGTGCTAGACTCAAAACTAACTTGGAAATCCCATGTGGAAAAGAAAATTAACAAAGCAATGATTTTGCTCTGGTCTTGTAGAAGAGCAATAGGCAAAACCTGGGGTCTGAAACCGAAAGTGGTACATTGGTTGTACACATCGGTAATAAGACCCGCAATTACCTATGCATCGCTTGTGTGGTGGCCTAGAACGGAACTGAGAATAACTCAAAACGAACTAGGGAAACTACAGAGAACGGCTTGTCTAGCCATAACTGGTGCCATCAGAACGACACCAACTGCGGCCTTGGAGGCTCTACTGGGACTCCCCCCACTTCACCTTGTGGTGATGGCGGAGGCCCGGCTTGGAGCCTACAGACTACAATGTAACAAATTGTGGCTTCCCAACAACACTTTAAAAAGCCACATGACAATTGACAAGCTAACAGGCTACAATCACATCTTAAACATGAGAGCTGATAGTATTAAGCCGGAATACATCTTTCAAAAGGACTACTCAGTGTCTATATTAGACAGAGAAGCTTGCGAAAGGGGAGATCAAACGTGGAATCCTGAGGGATTGGTCTGGTACACAGACGGATCTAAAACTAACTCAGGGACAGGTCTGGGAGTCTATGGAGTGAGACCTCGTCTCAGCATTAGTAAACCCCTAGGCGCCTATGCCACAGTGTTTATGGCGGAAATTTGCGCCATACTACTGTGTGCACAAGAAAACATTGCAAGGAAATATTCCGGTAAGACAATCAACATATTCTCAGACAGTCAAGCTGCACTAAAAGCACTTGATTCAGTCAGAGTAAGTTCCCACCTGGTAAAAGAATGTCAGGAAACACTGCAAAACTTAGCGGCAAAAAGAAACAGGGTGAACCTCATTTGGGTACCCGGCCATAGAAATATCTCTGGCAATGAATCAGCTGACGCATTAGCCAAAGAGGGATCCAATACTATACTAATAGGACCAGAACCAGTATGTGGCATTGCTAAAGCAACTGCCAAGCAGGAAATAACTAAATGGCTTATGGATCAACACAAGTCATATTGGAATAATATTCCAATGCAAACTCACTCAAAGGCCTTTATTGAGAGACCTCTAAGGAAAAGAACTGTAGAAGCACTCAAGCTTAGCAGAAACAATCTAAGAACAGTAACTGGTCTACTAACGGGACACTGCCTTTTAAACAAACATCTGCATAGAATGGGCGTTGTCGACAACGCCCTATGCAGCAGATGCAACGAAGCAGAAGAAACTGCTGTACATATTCTCTGTAAGTGTGAAGCCATCGTACAGACAAGATACAAGCACTTTGGATCACCCCTAATGCTTCCAAAGGACTTCAAAGACGTCAGTTTAATGAAGATTCTTGACTTTATACATAGCCTTGAAATCCTAAAAAACTGATAAGAAACTAGGGGAACACAATAGATCTTATAGGTCGCGGTGGCTTCCTTCGGGCCCCTAACTCTTAAATCTTAAATCTTAAATCTTACAAAATTGTATCTAAATCTGTTCAGCGGTTTAGGCGTAAAAAGGTCACAGACACACAGACAGACAGACAGAGTTACTTTCACATTTATAATATTAGTAAGAATTAAAATGAAAATTGATATACGGAAGAAGATTGATGAATGATGACCCAAAAACAGAAATGATGAGATTTTTGGAAAAATAATTTTTTTAAATCCCTCCTATAGAGTTGAAAGTGTATTTAATTTTTTTTTCAATTACCCCATTGAGTGGAGTGTCTTTCGATAAGTCTCCTAAAATGAAACAAAAAATGGTATAAGGACCTTTCGATTTCAACCCTTCAGTCACGAGATATTTACTTTCAAAGTCGTTATTAGGACGTTCCCCGCATCTAATTTTTAAACTATCGGAGCAAAAAATTTAAAAAGATTCCTAAATCATTTAGTTAGCTTGGCCGGTTTTTTATTGCAGAAAAAGGAATGAACAACCTCACTGGTTCCTGAGCCACCCCTCAATTCGCTTCAATTTTTTCGAAATTGCAAAAAAATAGAAAAAAATCAATTCTATCACTTGAAATTTTGGTCACTATTTTTCCATATCTATTCAAATTTAAAAAATATTTGCGAGGCGATTTGATGTCCAATTTTTCACACATTTTAAAGTTTCTGGAATTTTTACAGAAGGTTTTTAATAATATCGAAATAAAAAATGTTAAAAACCGGGTTAACCCGGCGGTCCTAACGTCCAGAAAAACGAAAAAAAAAGTATTTTGGTAAATTTGAGGGGTGACTCAGGACCCAAGTGTAGTGTACACCCCTGTACACAAAAGTTACGTAAGTAAGAATAGTTTTTTTGTTTCTTTTATATAAATCATTTTTGTAAAATACCTTTTTATTTTAAATATTTTAATTCAATAAAAGTTCTTGGAACAGCAGCAACAAATGTTTTTAATTATTCTGCACCAAGATACTACAGTGGCGACGAGATAAATAAAATTTACCCTCGCATATTATTAAGAAAATGCCTGATCAAGCGGCTCCTCCACAGTTAACAGAACAGAATTTGGCAAGTTTTGGCCATTTACGGGAATTTGATCCGAGAACATGCAACTGGACTATCTACAGCGCAAGACTGAAGAATTATTTTGAAGCAAACAACATTACTGACAGGGGGAAGAAACGCTCTATATTACTAAATATTTGTAATGAGGAAGCTTATCAATTAATTCACAGTCTGTGCATTCCGAGAGCACCAGAAGATGTTGCTTTCGACGACCTTGTAAAACATTTTGATAAACATTTTCGCCCAGCAACAGCAGTTTTTGCGGCGAGATACAAATTTTATAATGCCGTCAAAGATAAAAATGAATCCATAACAAATTGGTTAGCAAGACTACAAGGACTAGCAAGTCACTGCCAATTCTCCGATGAGTTGTCCATAATCTTACGTGACAAATTTATAATGGGGATTGGTCCAGGACCCATTATGGATCGTCTGTTTGAAGAAGATGTTGCAGAACTAACCCTGAATAAAGCAGTTCAGATGGCTACCAACAAAGAGTCTTCCAGTCAAAATTATAAACTAGATGTACCGGGAGTGAAGACGGAGCCAGCAGAAGTAAATTTTCAGCGGTCAAGAAACAGACGAAGAAATCGACAGTCATCTCAAAACCAGTCAAAAGTATGCCGAGTCTGCGGATGGACAAATCATACAGCCGATCAATGTCGATTCCGTGATTCATATTGCAGCTTTTGTGGTAAGAAAGGACATTTAATTAAAGTATGTCGAAATAAAGTTAAATCTGATAAAGAAGATAAAACTAAATCAAATAATTACTTAGAATCTAAAACCGAAACATTATATAACCTAAACTATAATACTGACGCAATTAAAAAGAAATTAGTTGTCAATGGTTCAGAAATTTGTTTTGAAGTAGATACAGGATCTAGTATAACGGCTATTTCGGAAAAATTTTACAATGATCATTTTAAAAATAATATTCTAAAAACATGCAACAAAGAATTAAAAACTTATACCGGTCACACAATCGTACCTATTGGAGTAATTGATGCCTATGTAACGTACAAAAACCAAAATTATAAATTGGGAATTTATGTTATTAAGAATGGTAGTTCTCCATTATTAGGCAGGGACTGGTTGTCTGTTTTAAACATTGGTCTATCTGAGAACGTTAATAATATAATTGATAAATCGCTTGATACAGATATCACAGCATTATGTAATAAATATAATGAAGTATTTTTGCCAAATTTAGGTTTATTCAATGGCGGTAAAATTAGTTTAAAATTAAAAGACGAATCAGTGGTACCAAAATTTTTTAAATCTCGCCCAGTTCCATTTGCTATTAAAACAAAAATAGAAAAGGAATTGGATAAACTTGTTGATAACGGGGTGTTGACAGCAGTAAATTATAGCCAGTGGGCCAGTCCAATTGTCCCAGTCTTAAAAAAAGATGGAACAATTCGGATATGTGGTGATTATAAAGTGTCTATAAACTCTTATATAGAGATAGACCAATACCCCATACCGCGTATAGAAGAGATTTTCAGTAAATTAAATGGCGGAAAACAATTCACTAAATTAGACTTATCTAACGCATATCAGCAAGTAGAATTAGATAATGATTCAAGGGAATTAGTCACTATAAATACGCATAAGGGTCTTTTTAGATACAATAGACTTCCCTTTGGAGTTGCGTCTGCGCCTGCTAAATTTCAATTTATAATGGACAATGTTCTGCAGGGCATAGATGGTGTTTGTTGTTTTCTAGATGACGTGTTAATTACCGGGAAAACTAGACAATTGCATCTTCGAGCATTAGAATCTGTTTTAGATCGTTTCAAGAAATTTAATTTAAAAATTGCAGTCGATAAATGTAACTTCTTTCAAGATAGTATAACTTATTTGGGACACGTTATAAATTCTGAAGGTCTAAGTACGTCCTCAGAGAAAATTGAAGCAATTAAAAATGCTCCCTGTCCAAAAAATGTTACAGAATTAAAATCATTTTTAGGATTAATTAATTATTACCATAAATTTATTCCAAATGCAACAAATTTATTACATCCACTATATGACCTCTTAAAAAACAATACTCAATGGATTTGGTCAAAAACGTGTGAGATTCATTATAATAAAATCAAAGACATTATGTCGTCCTTACAAGTGTTGGTGCATTACGATCCTGCGAAAAAGATCACTTTGACTTGTGATGCTTCATCATACGGTTTAGGCTGTGTATTAAGTCATAATATTTCGCCTGGCGTTGATAGGCCTATAGCTTATGCCTCTAGGACTTTGACACCAAGCGAGAAAAATTATTCACAGATAGACCGTGAGGCTTGTGCTATAATATTTGCTGTCACAAAATTTTACCAATATCTTTATGGCAAAAGATTCACACTTATCACTGATCATCGACCACTGGTGTCAATTTTGGGCCCCAAAAAAGGTATCCCTCAGTTGGCCACCAGTAGATTACAAAGATGGGCACTTATTTTGTCAAGTTTCCAATTTGATATTCAGTATACAAAATCTAAAAACAATAATTCTGATTTCTTTTCCCGTTTACCTATTGAGTCAGATAGTACTGAAGAAATAAAATCTAAATTCGAAAATTTTGGTTATTTAAATTACATTGAGCAAAATGAACACGTTATTTTAAATGTCGATGATATTAAGAATGAAAGTAACAGTGACCCAATTTTAATAAAAGTTATAAATTACGTCAAAAATGGCTGGCCGGAAAATTGTAAAGAATTAAAACAATTTTTCAATATAAGAAATAATTTAAATTTAGAAAATGATTGTCTGATGTATGGCTACAGGGTTGTAATTCCAAAAAAGTTTCAGTCTTATGTTTTAAATGAGTTACATAAATCACATTTAGGGATGGTAAAAACCAAATCATTAGCGAGATCTTACGTCTGGTGGCCTAATATGTCAAAAGACATTGAAATTTTTATTAAAAATTGTAATTCGTGTTTACTATCACAAGATTCACCACCGAAATCAGTATTAAGGTCATGGGATTGGCCAACAAAGCCATTCCAACGACTTCATATTGACTTCATGGGTCCGTATTTTAATAAATATTATTTTATAGTACTTGATGCACATACAAAATGGCCCGAAGTATTTCAATTAAGTAACATTACGTCTTCAGCGACTATAAATATTTTGCGAAGTCTTTTTGCTAGATTTGGAATCCCAGAAACAATTTGCTCAGATAATGGCACACAGTTTTGTTCTGTCGAATTTCAAAATTTTTTGAAATTTAACGGTGTTAAGCATGTTACAACCGCTACGTATCATCCAGCCTCTAATGGAGCAGCTGAAAATACCGTGCGTACTGTTAAAAATGCTATACAAAAAGCCGTTTTTCAAAACAAACACGAAGATCATAACGCTATAATAAATCGATTTTTATTAGATTACCGTAATTCTAAACATTTGACAACAGGCAAGAGTCCTGCTATGTTAATGTTTGGGCGTCAACTCAGAACTAAATTAGATTTAATAAGACCTACAGTAAATGATACAAATAATAAAAATAATTCAGTCGAATCTCATGTAAAACGTAAACAAGAATATCAAAAAGAATATTATAACGGCACGAGAGATGTTTCTTTTTCAGAGGGAGACAAGGTACTAGCAAAAAATTATAAGAAAAATAAGGAGTTTTGGACTAAAGCTTTTATTAAAAAGAAAATTGGTTCTCGAAATTACATAGTTTTCATGCCTGCTTTAAATATATTTTGTAAAAGACATGTTAATCAATTGAAAGCCGATAATTCACATGATATAAAAATTTCTGATATTCCAGTTTACGTTAAAGATTCTGAAAGTAAAACCGATAATGAAAATAAACCTGTAAATAATGAAAATGAAATAATAAACACAAATAATAATAATTTTGAATCGCAGAGACCAAAACGAAATACAAAACCTCCTGAGAGATTAGTTTATACATAATTCAAAATTTATAAGGGGAGAAATGTAGTGTACACCCCTGTACACAAAAGTTACGTAAGTAAGAATAGTTTTTTTGTTTCTTTTATATAAATCATTTTTGTAAAATACCTTTTTATTTTAAATATTTTAATTCAATAAAAGTTCTTGGAACAGCAGCAACAAATGTTTTTAATTATTCTGCACCAAGATACTACACCAAGTTAGCCAGCGAGGTTATTCATACTTTTTTACAATAAAAAACTTACCTTTCTACAACAATTGTATCGGTAGAAACCCATGTGTGAAAATGTTCACCAGCTCTTAGACTACAAACTATATGGCGGCCTATAAACCTATATTAGCTGTTTTACAATAAACCCACAATATCTGTTACCCTGAATGCAGAGACTGCAGTTTTGTAACATATTGCGTTCACTAAGCGCTATCTAACTCGAATCAATAATCCAACAATACTAATAAGAAAACTGTAAACTGAAATTGTCTCTCTGTCTGTTCCACCATAAGTCTTAAACCTCTCAAAAGAGTTTCATGAAATTCAATACAACTAGTCAGGGATCCTCAATTCAAAGGACAGGCTGCTTTATATCCGGCTTCGCTTGCGTTGACGCATACGGCTCTCATACAAATAATAGTGTTACAAAACTGTTTTCTGAGTTGGCGGAATAAATATTTATTTACAATAATTAAAAACACAACAATAATGAACGTTATGCAACAACGAAAAGTCAATTCTAACAATTAACACAATTAAACGAAAATTCGACTGATGACCAGTCCTATACTTCCCACCTAGTAAATATTTGCAAAAAATAAACACTCTTTTTTTGTTTTTTTTTATTCTTTGACTAGGCCCAAATAACCTTAGCTGTTGGTGGTCTTTAAAACACAATTTAATTTTTATTCTTTGAAAAAAGCATGGCCCTCTTTTTTGTTTGGTGATCTACTGACGGCTAGCTTAATATAACAAAAATCATTGTTACCTTGATTTACGTACAATTTTTATTTTTTTTAGTAAAATATTTTTTTTCTCGAAAACTATACATTTTAGAGAAAAAAAATATTTACATTTTTTTCATATTATAACATCTAGAATTCATTTATATTTTTTTTTACCTATGTTAATACGTGACATTGAGGACGTTTTTTTGAATATCTCAGGATCCGCTGAACCGATTTGACTCAAAATCTAATCAGATCTAAGTTAAAGGCTGATAAACACAATAAAATAATCGGCATGCCCGTATGTTGTTCCGTTCTTAAGATATCGAAGGCGAAAAATTGACCACATACACACATACATACACACACACACACACACACACACACACACACATACAGACATCAGTCAGAAAATGATCTTAAACGATTGCTAGGGTCTCAAAACGTGAAAATCTGTTAAAATCTCGAAATATTTTTTTCGGACTAAATCCATTACTTCCCTACCATAGTAGAAGTACGGGAAGTAATAACTAAACAGTAATTACAAAGCAAAACAAACAACTATATACAATAATTCGTAATTATTAACTATATACAATTAACTACACTAATATTTATTTTATCAGGTGTATTTATATCACGGAACTATTTATATTTCACAAAATACTGTTTATTTATTTCTATATTTATGTCAACTTATTTCGCACTATATTCGCTGTTCAACACTGTCACAGTATAATCTAAATTGACTCCCTCACTCACTCGTACTCCTGTTTATATAGGCTGCGTAACTCAAACCTAGCGCGTTCTAGCGTTCTCTAGAACTTTCGTGCAGGTACCAGTTGCAACAGACACCGCTTCTCAGAACTCCCGCCTGCCGTTTATATACAGGATGATCCGTAACAATAGTATATTGCAGCGGTTCCCAACTTTTTTAGTTGTGCGGACCACTAATATTGTAAAAAAAATTTGAGGTCCACTAACTAAATATAAGTACAAGTAAAAACTAGAAACACACAAACACAAATATAGGCACTTATATACTCGATTGTTCCCATCTCGACCCCAGAAGCTCCGATAATATTTATCTTGACTTAGACTCTCGACCAGCGTCCATGACGGCCCCGTCCCACGCTACCGCGGCCCATAGCTTGGAAACCACTGATATATTGCATTACAAAGGTTGAAAACATTTCCCCTCCTCTGCAAAAAAGTTTTTCCATCAAAACCGACATTTATGCGAACGAATCTGCAAGCAAAATTGACGTTCATGAGAGTGAAACCGCGGGTAAAAGCGATATAAAATAGTAATTTCTGTCTGTTATTTCGTTTTCTTCCTGGATTGTTGGATATTTTGCATGAAACCTAGACGCCAAATGGGAAAACGTGTTTGTAGACTGTAGTGATGAGCAAAATTGGTCTTGGTCTTGCAGTCTTGGTCTTGGTCTTGCGAAAAAGCAAGACCAAGACCAAGACCAAGACCAAGACTATCATTAGACTAGCAAGACCAAGACCAAGACCTCTTGCAGTCTTGGTGTTGGTCTTGCGAATAAGCAAGACCAAGACCAAGACTATCATTAGCCTAGCAAGACCAAGACCAAGCGTGTTAAAAATGATGTATTTTGATATTTTTTAACAAAAAACTAAAAAAAGACAGATAAAATGATCAAGACCAAGACTTGATACGCAAGACCAAGACCAAGACTAAATAAGCAAGACCAAGACCAAGACTGAATCAGCAAGACCAAGACCAAGACTGTCCAAGTCTTGGTCTTGGTCTTGCTTTGCTCATCACTAGTAGAATGTTTGAAAAGTTTATTTGTATATCAGCATCACTCGAGAATGACTGAACCGATTTTGATGAAAACTTGGCACTATCAACTGGTATACCCGACTTCAAGATACAGGATAGTTTTTAATCGGATACATCCGGTGTTAAGACAAAATTTCAGTTAAAACCGGCATTAACACGAGTGAAGCCGGCAGCGGCAAGTAAAGGATATAGTACGGTTCGAAAATAACTGTCAGTGATTAATGCACTTATACTTCACAACATAATATAAGCGAAACAGTTTTATTGCATTGGACGGGTATGCTTTAATACATTGTTTCATTGCTTTTCCGCTCCATTAAGCTTGTTAGGAACTATGTATGACTCACTGACAATTATTTTCGCACCGTATTATAGTCAGATCTATGATAATTAATTATTGCAAATTTTTAAATGTATAAAATTGTCATTTTTTTCAGTATTATTGTAAAAAATGCTTTAAAATGACAAACTTCTAATACAAAAAGACAATGAACTACATTTTGAAAATTTTACTCCGATCTTTTTTTATCCCTTGTACTCTTTTATTTTAACCGCTTTTTAAATTTTCGGAAAGACTGCTGTTTACATGTCTTTTACTGCATGAATGAAACTCTCTATAATCTACAATATTTATGAACGTCTCAAAAAAGTATCAAACTTTTATTCACCAGCACACAACCACAAACACATTGTATAGATTATTATAAAACATAATACCCATTTTTATCGTATATATTTTATAGATAAAGGCTATATGGTATAACATGGTGGAATTACGGGTTTAATATGGTGGAAGTGCAGGTAAAATGTGGTGGAATTACGAGTTTAGTGTGGTACAATTGCGGGTATAATATAGCAGTAGTACGGGTCGACTCTAATGAAAACGATATTTCATAAAACAAATTAATTTTCACTACTAATACTCTTGAATTTATGTTACAAGAATAATTTTTCAAGTTTGGAATCGAATGGAACTGCGCCGTTTTTGATTTTTATTCTTTTGGTGACTGAACAAATTGGTAAAAGAGAACTGGGTTCATTTTTAACTTCCCATTGGAAGTTATTGTAATGGGTCCGAAAATCGATCTCAAAATGTATAACAAATTTTTATGTTTCAAGGTCACTGCACTATTTTTAGGAAGCTGTCTGTGCGTGTGTATGTGTGTGTGTGTACGTATGTGTCCATTTCTATCTAAGACGAAATCTCGAGAATAAAAAATGATATCGACTACGTTAGGGTGCCAATCGACGCGTATTAACGTAAATATGATCTGAAAAAAAATTTCAAAATCGCTTCAGCCGTTCTTTTTTCTTAACCAAATAGACTCCAAAAAAGTAGATTTTCCACAATATCTCGCGAATAAAAAATTATATCGACTTCGTAAGGGTGTCAATCGAGGCGTGTTAACGTCATTTTGATGCGACATAAATTTTATAAAAATCGGTTCAGCCGTTTTTTTTTTTAATTATTGTTAAAAATAAATAATAATTATGTTTTAATGATTAAAGTAATTACTTTTCTGTGTAATATCTAATTTAATTATTATTATTAAATATTTATCAAACTGGAAAGTTCGTCGTGTGGACCTCAAGGGTCGCACTTTAGTCCTAATAAACGACCCACCTCACGGCTTGTTTCACTTTTATGTTTTTGGTAGGATAATTTTTATAAACTACGTGATTACCATCCACTCAGCTATTAATAAGGCCAACGTTTAGTGTCAAAAGAACTATTCTAACCTCAAAGCTTATAGAATCGCCTCCTCTCTCTTTACTTTATCTTAAATTATAATCTAGATCTATCAGCCCACACACATCGTGTCGTGCCGCATTTCGCGCGTTCGCCTGTGTTTGTGTGTGTGTTTTGTCTAACTAAGTTATCTAAGTACCTTACATATCTGTGGTCTAAAGACAAAACCTCTACTTTTGTTTTTTGGAATTCTTACCAAATTCCGATTGATTTTTAAACTCTAGTTGCCAATCCGTAAGAAATTTTATCAAAATCAGTCCAGCCGTTTTTTTTTTGTTCAAACAAAAAGACTGCGAAAAAGTAAATTTTACACGAAATCTCGCGTGGAAAAATAATATCGACTTCGTTAGAATGCCAATCGAAGCGTATTAACGTCAATATGATATGAAAGAAATTTTATCAATATCGGACCAGCCGTCAAAAAGTGAATTTTACAGGAGGTTTAAAAAGACGTTTTCACAACGCCGCTATGGAAAATTCGATTTTCGGTGCCTGCTTGGCGGGTTGAAACTAAGAATTTCCTAGTCCTAATTGATTTTTATATTATTCATACATAAGAAGTTTCACTTCGGTCGCGTGTGTCGCGCACATGTCCTTTTTGATGTGAAACATCTTTAGGCACGGGTATAAAATCGTTTGAATGGAACGTCGTTCTAAAATTACGTTGTTCACGTCGCATCATCCCGCACTATAGGTACTGTTAACAGTCGCTATGTTCGTGTGTGGGTGTGTGAATTGAATTAGGGTAAATTGGGGGTAAACTAGAGTAAAATGGGATAAATTAAGGTAAACTAGGGTGAATTGGGATAAATTAGGGTAATTTGGGGTAAACTAGGGTAAAATGGGGTAAATAAAGTTAAATTAGGGTAAATTACATTAAATTAGGATAAATTGGGGTAAACTAGGGCAAATTAGGGTAAATTAAGTTAATTAGGGTATTTTATTCTAAATTGAGGTAAAATAAAATAGAAAAGGGTAAATTGCGGTAAATTAAGGTAAACTAGAGCAAATTAGGGTAATTTAGAGTAAATTAAGATAAATTGGTGTAAATTAAGGAAAACTAGGGTAAATTAGAGTAATTGGGGGTAAATTATACTAAATTAGGGTAAATTGGGGTGAATTAGAGTAAATTGGGGTAAAATAAGATAAATTATAATTTAAATTAGGGTAAATTACATTAAATTAGGATAAATTGGGGTAAACTAGAGCAAATTAGGGTAATTTAGAGTAAATAAGGGTAAACTAGGGTAAATTGGTGTAAATTAAGGAAAACTGGGGTAAATTAGAGTAAATTGGGGTAAATGGGGGTAAATTATACTAAATTAGGGTAATTTATTCTAAATTGAGGTAAAATAAAATAAAATAGGGTAAATTAAGGTAAACTAGAGCAAATTAGGGTAATTTAGAGTAAATTAGGGTAAATTGGTGTAAATTAAGGAAAACTGGGGTAAATTAGAGAAAATTGGGGTAAATGGGGGTAAATTATACTAAATTAGATTAAATTGGGGTGAATTAGAGTAAATTAGGGTACATTAGGGTAAAATCCTTCCACTAATTATTTTTGCAGGGTGAGAATTTCTCGCAGGGAGGGGTGATAAATCAGAAATGCTTTTCTCTGGATCTACTAAACCGATTCTAAAAATTCTTTCACTATTAGAAAACTACACTATCTCTAAGTGATATATTTTATTTGGATAAAGTCGCGGGGGGGGGGGGGGTTCAAGCTATAAAAATGTTTCACATCTGCCAGGTGTCCTACGAGCCACGACTGCTAACATTTTTTTTTTAATTAAAAATTTTTACATTCGATGTATTTCGCACTTTAATAAACAGTTTTTTCTTTTTGCCACAGATATTATGTACCTAGGTATATTGAACGAGTGTCTTACGACTTGCACAGAGTAATCGCACGTGGTCTTCTCAAATACAGAGTGCGTGACTTTTCAAAAGAAATCATAAATTATTGTTCTTTTTACATAAGTCAAATGCTGGGTTGCAGAAATCATTGTCAAAAAATCTTATTTGACAATGACCTTATTAAATGATCAAATCATTACAGTTTTTAATGCATGAACAGTCAAACGTCGTTGTGAAACTCTCTGTACTCACAAAAAATAAATTATTGTTCTGCATAAAAAAATATCGTTTTTCAGGCTAAATTTTGATCAAAATGGGTAAAAAATGTTGCTTTGAAGTGGAAGTTGTGCAAAAAACTCTGTTAAACACATGTATACACAGTTTAAAAATAAAAAATAAATCAAAAAACCCGACTGCATAAAAAAAATAAAAAGAAAAAAACAAGTTCAGTACTAAAAAAATAAATTCAAATGTTGAACATAGCGATTTTAAACAGTCGGGACCCATAAGAAATCTAGATCAGCGCAAATCTTCTCAATAATGGGTCTCGACTGTTTAAAATCGCTATGTTCCACATTTGAATTTATTTTTTTAGTACTGAACTTGTTTTTTTCTTTTTATTTTTTTTTACGACGAAGCATACGGCGAAAATCGAGAAATGGGTTTTAGTGGGTATACTCTGGGGAATCCCACACTATCAGACTAGTTTTGGTGCCTATAAAAGGTTTCCTCTCCTCAGTGGCAATAAGAAGTGGGTGTGCGCTTATGACCACACGATAGAAGTAAAAACTTCAAATTTTAAAATATATAAATAATTTCTTAATCACACAGTTTAATCATAAATATATTAAAAACTGCCTATACAATTAAATTTAATGAATGTAATACCTTAACGATAATATTAAGTTTTAGTGTCATCTGTTAGCACACTTGTGAACTACAAATGACTTTTTACTCGTATTAAGTTTTCAGTGTCATCTATTATCATCTTATGAACTACACATTATTATCAGCATATTGCAAGTACGTGTTCGTGCTTGAGCCGAGTAGCCTCGATTGTCACCGTCGGGTGCGTTTCACATCACTGTTGTTAACAGCCTAGGCAAAGCGCGCCTAAAGGTACGTGCAGTACGCAGCTGGGATTCTAGATGGTAGCATGTATGGTAGATGGTGGCTGAAATTATAAGCGTTTGTAGGTTTGCACAACGAAGCTTAGATACTACATTGATACAAGCTTAAATCGCGTTTGAAATGTCAGATAGCGAAGACGAATATTTGTGTTCTTCTGCTACAAAGTGGTATATTTTAAATACAAATTCGGGTAGGAGCTATCATGTCCACCCTATTAATAGAAAACGATCTAAATATGGCGAATTTCATCATTTATTCCTAGAATTAAAATTTTACCCAATCCGGTTTTTTGAATATTTACATACGGAACCTAACACTTTTAAATACGTCTTAGAAAAAACTCAAAACATATTAAATAAAAACTGCAAAATTTCACTTATTAAACTAGTTACATCCATTGCGAAATTTGTAACGGTCATTTGATAGTTGTCACACGTTGATTGTAGTAGTCAGCGCGCTGAAAGAATGGTGAGATACATCCTTGTATCTAGCAGCTCTTGTAACAGCGCTTATACCTGCTACGCTCACTGCTTCGTTGTGTACGCTCGCATATATAACAATGCATTAATTTAAGCAAGCACTGCTATGATTTACGCTACCATCTAGAATCCCAGCTCCATACTGCACGTACCTTAAGGAAGTTTTCAATTCAAAAATTAAACTAAGACCCAAACGAAGCGAAGACAAATATTTTTGCGCGCATTGTATATTTAATAAACTTCCTTTGATTCATGGAATGTGACAAGCTACGATAAAAACGATAATATACGTGACACTTTCTGACGTATGCCCTTTGAAGTGAAAGATTGATATTTCTTCCGCATGGCCGAATACTTATATTACAGCCGTAAATGTTTCGAACTTTGGAAAAAGATACGCATACCTAGCATTTCGAAGAAACCAGAATGTACATTTCTACACGTCATAATATTATTATAATATGCTTTTCATCTCACAGTTTTATTATATTATCAAATTTACTTATTGATTGGTTATTGATGAGTAATTAGTAAATTTCCTCGAATTTGGAAAACCGAAAATTAACAAAAATAATTACTTCAACTAATAATTCTTCGAAAACATTTCACTAATTTCTGTATATTTCATACCATATACACTCTACGAAGGCGCCATGTCCCCGGCCCGACCACTTTATAATTTTTTTACGCCATAATTTTGTGCTAGTTTTGTGCCGTAAATAAAAAGTTTTGTGCCGCTTCCGTTTAGAAGTTATAAGCGATTTTCTTTGGTCGGGCTGCGGACATGCCAGCCCGACTACTTTAAAATTTTCCAATTTTTTACGCCATAATTTTGTGCTAGTTTTGTGCCGTAAATAAAAAGTTTTGTGCTCCTTTCGTTTAGAAGTTATAAGCGATTTTCTTTGGTCGGGCTGGGGACATGCCAGCCCGACCACTTTAAAATTTTCCAATACGAAACAGTTTTTTTTTATTTTTTGCTATTAAAAATGCGTTACCTATTTGTTAAAAAAAATTGGTAAAAACTTTTCAAAGACAAGATTTTATTGAAATGTATACTAAAAAGGAAAAAAATAATATTAAATAATTTTGGTTCATAATAAAAGCGTGGGTTGTAAACTCTATATTATAGTATATTAGTCACGACTCCCGCTTTTATAATAATTATGAACCTAAATTATTAGATTCCTATTTGGGGGCGGATGTGAGGTCTGGGAGGCAACTTTTAGACCAAGCGTCAGGAGAAAGTGAAGCGCAATATAGAGGTGCTAGTTCACCACCACAGCCTCTCCTTTTTCAAGACCGACATGCGCGATGAAGAATCGCACCCTACTCGAGGTGCCCCTGTTTTAACAGAACATGTCGGTTCTATGGGAGTAAACCCAGAAAATAAATCCGCAATCCTAAGGTGGAACCCATCGTGCCTAAAGGATGAATGGCTCTGCGTTAGTGTAGTCGATAACGATGGCTCCGAATACCAGGCGACCTTCGGATGCACTTAGCCTTACTTTCGTATGCGGGGCTCTACGGAAGTGGACAGATTATTTCCCTAGCTTCTCGTGGGAACCATATGGACCTGGAAACCAAAACTGAAGGCACGGGCACGCCTCAAGAGCCCAAAACAACTGAAGATCCTGATCTTCAAAAAGAGACTGGGGTAGATCAGCCTCCACAAGTCCCTTTAACTGGGATGGAGACTGACAAAATCCCTTCTCAATCCTCAGATGAGGAATTACAAAAGTCCCTCAGCAAAATGGACCTTAAAGGCCATACACGTGGACTGAGTGGGGCAGCGCGAAAGCGTTTTAAATGGCTGCTACAGCAAGGGCACACCGTTGAAGAGGCCCGTATTCAATGTAAGCAGCCTTACAAACAGCCTACAACAGGCAAAAGAGGACGCTCAGACGACTCAACTCCCGGAAAAGGCGAACCGGCCAAGAAGGTCATAGTTCGTAGTACTGAAGGAGCTCAAAACCCCGCAGCCACTACAGAACAGAAAAGGCGACAAGGGGATGACGCAACACCCCACTGCCTAACCTTCAAACAAGCACTGGATAGCGTAAGATTGGGTATTATTCCCACTAACTATCCAGCAACTTCACTGACAGTGGCTCAGCAAGAGGCTGTGCAACAAGATGTTTTGGAGCTAGTTTTAGCCCTAGACTCTAAGGCTACTATTAAGCCTAAGTTTAGGGACTTTAGCTTCAAACCGGGCTATATAGTCGTAACGTGCTGTAACAAAGACACATCTGAGTGGATTAAAAGCAGCATGTCAAACCTTAGGGTAGACGATATTGACCTTAAGGTGGTAGATGAGGGAGAAATTCCTCGACCACATATTGTAATAGGCTACTTTGGAAATAGCCTTGACCACAACAACGAGACAATTCTCAAGTTCGTCGAAAACCAAAATGACGGACTTAATGCCAAAGATTGGAAAGTTCTGAAGAGAGCAAATGCCCCTAAGAACTGCGTAGAGCTGGTCGTATCTTTGAATACGGCAAGTTATGAAGCTCTGAAGAAACAAAACTTTGTAGTGGACTACAAATTTGGGGTCGTTAAATTTCGACCCAAAGGTACCCACTCTAAGTCGAAAGGTAACCCTGATGAGAAAGAGGCTTCAAGACCTCTCTCAGAAGTTCCAAAACCTGCGGCACCACAAACAGAGGAGCAAGTGCCCTCAACGTCAAGAGCGGAAAAGGAACCAATGCCCTCAACATCAGGGGTAATAAAGGTTCCAATACCCTCAACACCCCAAGCTGGAGCGTCCACATCAGGGGTTAGAGCTGAAAAAGAGCTTGTTCATCGCAAATCTTCGCCTCATAGAAAGAGCTCACATAAGCCTTTACTGAGGCAGGAGCGGTTAGTCGCTCCCCGAGGAAGAAATCGCGGGAAACCGTGGCATCGGAAGGCAGATGATGGGCGACACCATTAAATGCCTACAAATAAACCTCCACCATGCGAAAGCTGCATCTGACGTGCTTTCATGGAGGTTTATTCGAGAAGAAATGGACCTGGCACTAATCCAAGAGCCATGGCTGGTAGCCAACAATGTTAGGGGTCTTCAGACCCAGTTAAGTAAATTAATATATTGCAGCGGCTGTGAAAATCCTAGAGCCGCCATAATGATTAACAAACGAATAAATTGTATTCCTTTTTCTAGATTTATTCAACGCGACATCGCTGCAGTGATAATAGATACAACATCTAGGGGAGGAAGGCTTAAGGTTGCAATAGCCTCAGCCTACTTCCCTGAGGCTGATTCATCACCTCCAGAGGCGGTAGCCGATTTCATTATCCACTGCAAAAGAATGAACCTACAATTCATTATTGGGTGTGATGCAAATGCCCATCATACGCTATGGAGCAGCACAAACATCAATAAAAGAGGTGAGGAACTCCTTGAATATTTGTTAACTAGTAATATTGACATTATGAATAAGGGAGGCAAACCTACTTTTATTAATGCAATTAGGGAAGAAGTTCTTGACCTAACACTGGCTAGCCCTGCTTTCGTAGATAGGGTTAAAAATTGGCACGTGTCTGCCTATGCATCCCTATCGGACCATATGCATATTAGATTCGATCTGGAAGTAAAAACCCATATAATAGAGGCACATCGGAATCCTAGACTTACCGATTGGGATACTTTTCGTAGTATCTTAAAGTCCAAGGATAGGATAAAACCGGGTAAAATAGAGTCTCTAGAAACTCTTGACGATGCCTCTTATAAACTAAGGGACCGTATTTATAACGCCTTTGAAGAAAGCTGCCCATTAAAGCAGACAAGTTTGAATAGGGACGTACCCTGGTGGAATAAAGGATTAAGCCTACTTCGCCAAAACGCTAGGAAACTCTTTAATAGGGCTAAAATCACCCAAAACTGGGATGAATACAGAAAAGCGCTAACAGAGTACAACAATGAATTGAGGAAATCTAAGAGAAGGTCATGGAGAACGTTTTGCGAAGGTGTTAATAATACACACACTGCGGCACGACTACATAAAGTCCTAGCGAAAGATCACTCAAATGGTATAGGTCAGCTAGTTAAAACGGACGGCAACCTCACTGAATCCGAAGGGGAGACAATTCAAGTTTTACTTGAAACACATTTCCCAGGTTCAACAGTGATACACAATGACTACCCAATAAGAATGGGCTATCCAGAGGGAACTAAAAGACCTCAGACCCACACCTACAAAATGGCTGGTAAAATATTTACCCCGGGTAAAGTCAAATGGGCTATAAAATCATTCAAACCCTATAAATCCCCAGGTGGGGACGGAATCTATCCAGCATTCCTCCAGCAAGGAATAGAGATCATTATAGCGGATCTATTGATATTATTCCGATCCAGCTTTGCTTGGGGACATATACCCAAATCTTGGCAGGACGCTAAGGTGGTGTTCATTCCAAAGGTAGGGAAACGCCTTAAAACCCACCCCAAATCCTTTCGCCCCATTAGTCTCTCATCGTTTCTATTGAAGACGATGGAGAAAATTATTGACCAGCATATAAGAAGTGAATACTTAATTTCATTTCCCCTTAACGCGAGTCAATTTGCCTATCAATCAGGTAAATCCACTATCTCTGCTCTGCATAGCCTCGTCAGGAAACTGGAAAAGGCTAGAGAACATGGAGAAGTTGCACTAGGCGCGTTCATGGATATAGAGGGTGCGTTTGACAACACCTCACATGCATCCATTCACAAAGCCTTAATAAATAGGGGCTTGGACCCTACGATGGCTAAATGGATACACTCCATGCTCACAAATCGGTTAATAACGGCTTGTCTTGGAGATGAGTCAAGTACAGTGAAAACCATTAAAGGTTGTCCACAGGGAGGATGTCTGTCGCCCCTGTTGTGGTCAATGGTAGTCGACGACCTGTTAAACAAACTGTCAGCTAACGGTTTTGAAACCATCGGATACGCTGACGACATCGTCATTATAGTTAGGGGTAAGCATGACGGGACGATTTACGAACGAATGCAAGATGCCCTAAAGATCGCCAATACTTGGTGCCTTGGTGAAGGGCTCAACATTAACCCACACAAGACTACAATTGTTCCTTTTACCAGGAGAAGGAAGCTTACAATCAAAGCACCCAGTCTGGGAGGGATACAAATCGACCTTTCTAACAGTGTCAAGTTTCTGGGGGTTACACTGGATCAAAAACTCACATGGAACTTACACCTCGAGCAAGTTAATAACAAAGCTAGAGGAGCTTTATTTACCTGCAGTAAAATGGTAGGTAAGAAATGGGGACTAAAGCCTAAAATGACCGACTGGGTCTATAAGGCTATTGTGAGACCCATGGTCAGTTATGCCGCTATGGTATGGTGGCCAAAACTGGAAAGTAAAGGAACACAAGTCCAACTTACCAAACTACAGAGACTAGCATGTCTCATGATTACTGGTGCTTCCAGCACATGTCCTACTGCTGCCTTGGAGGTGATACTTGATCTGCCGCCCCTCCCGCTCTTTTTGGAAAAAGAAGCAGCAGTTTTTGCAACTCAATTGCAACGGACAAAAAACTTTAAGTCTGGAGACTTAACAGGCCACCTAAGTATTCTTAGAAATCTTAATCTAATGACCTGTACAGCAGTGGATCTGATGGATGTCAGATTCAAATTTGACAGAAGGTTCAATGCTACTATAGAAAGTCGCAAATTCTGGAAAGAAGATGAAATAAAATTCCCCAGAGGATCACTGATATATTATACAGACGGATCCAAGATGGACAATAGAGTAGGAGCAGGTGTTTTTGGTCCTAAAACAAGGATATCAGCTCCCATGGGCTCCAAAGCCACTGTATTCCAGGCAGAAATATATGCCATACAACTTTGCGCTCTGAATTGTCTGGATAAAGGCTACAGAAACGCAAAAATATTCATCCTATCGGATAGCAGAGCAGCTATTATGGCTCTATGTTCACACAAAATTGAGTCAAGACTGGTCTGGGAATGCCTAGATACTGTTGATAAACTGTGTGTATACAACAGAGTAACCCTAATGTGGGTTCCAGGGCATACAGGCATCGAAGGCAATGAAATAGCAGACTCCCTCGCTAAAGAAGGAGGAACTAAAACCTTTATAGGCCCAGAACCTTTCTGTGGCTATACTAAAAGCCACATCAAACTAGAGGTTCGCAAATGGGAGGAAGAAAAGAAAATCTCTCGTTGGAAGTCCACTCCAGGACTGAAACAATCAAAGAGATTTATCTCGCATAGCACCACAAGGACCAAAGAACTCCTTATTCTCAGCAAAGCTGAACTGAGAATAATGACAGGACTCCTCACAGGCCACTGCCCTTTGAGATACCATCTCTCAAAAATGGGTAAAGTTCAGGATGACAACTGTCGCTTCTGTAAAGAAGCAAAAGAAACTGCCGAACACATTCTATGTGAATGTGAAGCAGTGTTCTCCAAAAGGCTGCAACATCTTAACAGGCCTTTCCTAAAGCCTGAAGACATATGGAGAGAAGCCCCCAGAAAGGTTATAAGGTTCATAAAAAGCATTTTACCCGACTGGGAATAAACTATTAGGGGACTCACAAAAGATCTTATAGGTCGCAGTGATTGTGAGATATCTAATGTCTTATCACCCCGTGTAAATCTAATCTAATCTAGATTCCTATTATTTTTTCCATTTTAGTACATTTCAATAAAAGCTTGTCTTTAAAAAATTTTTTTTTACTAATATTTTATTTAGTTCTTTTTAGTCTTTCAAAATTTTTGCAATTAAAACATTAATTTATTGAAATTAATTATTTAATTCTAAAAACGATTTATTCATGTATTGTCATCGGGAATACATATGTGTACAACATTTCAAATAGATCGGATATGTGGAACTACTTCAAAATTGACTTGCAAGTCTAACAGATTATATAAAAGCTTGTGAAAAAAAGGATGTTAAAGATTAAAGGAAAATTAAAGCTAATCGAATGATGCAGAGTAGCCGCATTCCCCAAAACATTAAGTGCGTTTTCTAAAGTAAAAAGTTTATATTTGAAGTTTTGTGTACCATTTAAGAATTCTTCTAACTCTTGGAAATGTAGGTAGGTGTATCTTTTGAGGTTCTCTTTATTCAAGTTCGAATTATAAATTAAAAAACAAAATTATATTTAATATGTTTTCCAGTGAAACACTATACTTAAGTATAAAATGATTCGAAGAATTTGTAAGCACCTGTATTTTCAGAAGACTATATGATCCTTTATAAGCCGGTATCTAAATTCTACAGAAATTCATGAATAATTAAACGATTAAAATGGTTTATTCAAATTATACAGTTATCAATTATCGTTGTTTTACATTTTATTGGATTAAGGTCAGTTATTTTCTAGACAAATATTAATCTGTTTGAATCATTTTTACTACGAGTAGAAAACAAAAACAGTAAATTTAAAATAAACAAGCCGTGAGGTGGGTCGTTTATTAGGACTAAAGTGCGACCCTTGAGGTCCACACGACGAACTTCCCAGTTTGATAAATATTTAATAATAATAATTAAATTAGATATTACACAGAAAAGTAATCATTTTAATCATTAAAACATAATTATTATTTATTTTTAACAATAATTAAAACAAGCCGTGAGGTGGGTCGTTTATTAGGACTAAAGTGCGACCCTTGAGGTCCACACGACGAACTTCCCAGTTTGATAAATATTTAATAATAATAATTAAATTAGATATTACACAGAAAAGTAATCATTTTAATCATTAAAACATCAATAATTAAAAAAAAAAAAAAAAAAAAAAAAAACGGCTGAACCGATTTTTATAAAATTTATGTCGAATCAAAATGACGTTAACACGCCTCGATTGACACCCTTACGAAGTCGATATAATTTTTTATTCGCGAGATATTGTGTAAAATCTACTTTTTTGGAGGTTATTTGGTTAAGAAAAAAGAACGGCTGAACCGATTTTAAAAAAATTCCTTTCAGATCATATTTACGTTAATACGCGTCGATTGGCACCCCAACGTAGTCGATATCATTTTTCGTTCTCGAGATTTCGTCTTAGAAAGAAATTGACACATACATACGTACGTACGTACGTACGTACGTACATACGTACACACACACACACACACACACACACACACAGACATCTTTCTAAAAGTAGTGTAAAAATAGTGTAGTGACCTTGAAACATAAAAATTTTTTTTCCTTTTTGATTTCGATTTTCGGACCCATTACAATAACTTCCAATGGGAAGTTAAAAAAAAACGGCTGAACGGATTTTTATAAAATTTATGTCGGATCAAAATGACGTTAACAAGCCTCGATTGACACCCTTACGAAGTCGATATAATTTTTTATTCGCGAGATATTGTGTAAAATCTACTTTTTTGGAGTCTATTTGGTTAAGAAAAAAGAACGGCTGAACCGATTTTGAAAAAATTTCTTTCAGATCATATTTACGTTAATATGCGTCGATTGGCACCCTAACGTAGTCGATATCATTTTTGATTCTCGAGATTTCGTCTTAGAAAGAAATGGACACATACGTACGTACGTACGTACGTACACACACACATGCACACACACAGACATCTTTCTAAAAATAGTGTAAAAATAGTGTAGTGACCTTGAAACATAAAAATTTGTTATACATTTTGATTTCGATTTTCGGACCCATTACAAGTTAAAAATCAAAAAACCCGACAGTGTGAGATGACACTAAAACTAACATTTTTTTACCCGAGCACTTTTTATATTGGAAGCTTCTTTTTGTTCACTTTTCACGCAGTCGGGTTCTGACTTTTTTAATTTATTGCTTTTATTTTAGATATTGCACAATACACATGTCGCTACACTACGTCTAGCGGATGTGCTCTATTATCGTTTAGCGCGTCAGAGCGAAGCTTCGTTCATACAAGAAGACATTATATCTAGGTTAAATTCGCACGATATCCATTCAAATTGTAGCTTTTTGAAAAGGGGAGATTATGTCCTATAAAATGGAACCATTTTTAGATTGATCCGAGTTCATAATTACTTCTAAAATTGAAACTGAAAATCGCGAACAGCAGTTGTCGGTTGGTCTGTACGTACGTACGTCCGAGCTCTACAGATCGCAATTATTGACGAATCGCTTTGGTTTATATTTTATTCGCTTTGTTTACTATCAGACTAGAACCCTATTTAACTTCACTGGAATGCGTTCACTAGTTTAATTTTTATAAACATATTTTATTTTATTATTTTTGACAGTTTATAATAATATAATATTGTACAGTATAAATAATTATCCTAGAAAAACTAAGTGCTACTACACTGCTATACCATAAAAATAGCAATTCATACATAGTGATCGTGGACTAGTGGTGAGATCTCTTGCATAGTACGGACAAGTTCGCCAGTTCGATTCCGACCGACATCATATTTTTTTTTACATCTATTCCATATTATTTCACTTGATATTTATTTATTTATATTTTTTTAATTTTTTTTTTAATTATTTTCAATTTATTTTAATTAATTAATTAATGCTTTATTTACCTAACTAGCAGAGTTGAGCCGCTCGCTACGCGCGCGCCGTAAACAATTGTATTGAGTGATATTATCATATTAAATTTTCTATCAATTCCAAATTTTTTATGATAGAGATAATCCGATAATTACATTTCAAAATTTTATTAAATATTTGAATATTGAAAATAAAGTAATTTTTTTATTTTAAATCGTTTTACATGTTACATCCATCGACCAATCACGTAGCTCGAAACTGATGTTCCATGAGTTTTTTAAAGTAGGAAAATTGCGTTTCGTACTTAACTTATCCCCAATAATTGGCGTTAAAAATATTTTTCATTGTATCTAATAGCTTAATATTTGGAAAATCATGAGCAATCGCTTTATAAAAAATTCGACTGATGACCAGTCCTATACTTCCCACCTAGAAAATATTTGCAAAAAATAAACACTCTTGGCTCTCTTTTTTGTTTAGTGGTCTACTGATGGCCAGCTTAATATAGTAAAAATCATAGTTACCTTGATTTACGTACAATTTTTATTTTTTTTAGTAAAATATTTTTTTTTCTCGAAAACTGTACATTTTAGAGAAAAAAATATTTACATTTTTTTCATATTATAACATCAAGAATGCATTTATATTTTTTTTACAATCGGCATGGCCGTATGTTGTTCCGTTCTTAAGATATCGAAGACGAAAAACTGACCACATACACACACACATACACACACATACACACACACACATACACATACACACACACACATACAGACATCAGCCAGAAAATGATCTTAAACGATTGATAGGGTCTCAAAACGTGAAAATCTGTTAAAATCTCGAAATATTTTTTTCGGACTAAATCCATTACTTCCCTACCATAGTAGAGGTGGGAAGTAAAAAAATTATTTTTCGTAATAACATAAAATACTAATAAAAATTTTACATTGCATATATAAAATTTATATTGTATTAATATTATAAGTACCTAATAACAAGCATCAATAATAATATTATAAGGAATAACAAACATCAATTTTTATGAAATTATCTGTTTTGAATAGCCCAATCATTTTAGATTTTTTCAAAAGATTAACTGTCGGATTAAAACTTTTGACGCAGTTAGGTGTCCCCCGTAAAGTAGATGAAGAAATCATGTTTTGGCCCATTAATTAATTATGGGAACTGTCCGCCATCTTGGATTTTGTGTTTTTGTCGATTTGCACGCGTATTTTGCATTTCTCGATAAAAAAGGTAAGTAACAAATGTGTAGACAATTTAATTCGCTACAATCTACATATAGTCAATATTTTTTAAAAAAATTATTTATTGCTAATAATAAGCAAACAGTGTGAAAAATTAGGAGAGCGGCGCAGTTTTTTCAACTTTTTGACCATTTTTATTGAAAATAAGTGACACATTTAAATGACAAAGTTGTAGAGGACTCATTTCCTAACAGTTTTCGTACACACAAGTTTTTCGTACGAAGTGTGGATTACGGCCGGCAACACGCTCAACACAACGGTAATTTTGACTATTTGGTTCACCATTCAAACTAAAAGTCTTTTCATCACTGAAACAAAAAATGTTATTTAGGAAGTCTGGATCATTATTGCATTTGTCGAACATTTCTTCGCAAAAAGATATTCTTCGAAATGCATCGTCCCCGCGTAATTCCTGATGATGGGAATATTTTTACGATTTGAATTTATTTGCTTTTAAAATTTTATAAGTACGATAAGTGCTAATTCCGGCGTCATTTTTCAATTGCCTTACACTTATGTTTGGATATCTTTTAACATGAACATTGAACAATGATTCCAGCATTGATTTCAAGTTCTGCCTGGTTCGGACGATTTCTTGTAATATTTTTATGCCTGGTGTTAACGCAACCAGTATTCTTGAAATTATCAACTGCTCTTTTTACAACTTGCACTATAGGTATCTGTTTGTTGTACTTAACACTATACCAGGGTTGTTACGGATCCAAAAATTTAGACATCCGCGGATGCAGATGCGGATGCGGATTATTAGAAGTTCACATCCGCGGATGCGGATTTGATGCGGATGCGGATGCGATGCGGATGCAGATGCGGATTTTGGGATTTTAAAAGGATAATTATTTAAATTTTAAGTGCATAAATAACTGAAAATCAATTAATTTTAACTTTTTATTTATTTAATCATATTTTTAGCACGTGCCACTCTGGCTCCGCCCACTTTCTTTACATGTAGTTACTTGTTGATGTAAATCTGCATCCGTAAAAACTCCGCATTGATTGATGCGGATGTGAATGCGGATGCAGATGTCTGAATTAATGCATTTACGGATGCGGATGCGAATATTCGTAACACCCCTGCACTATACATATCAACAACTTGCTGGTAACTGTTTCCAGATAGGGCTCAAATAGCCATTTCAACTTTTTCAAGTGTTTAATAAGACATTATTTGAAAATTAGAAGTAATTTAATTAAAAATGTAAATTTATTTTTAACAGTTCAATATAAACAACTTTTAGACAGTTGCCATGATTTTATATTATAAATGATTTTACACGTGTTACATATCGACCAATCACATCGCTGGAATCTGATGTTACATGAGTTTTTTATAGTAGGATATTGTTTTATTATCTTTATCATACAGTGAAAAACTTAGCGGGACGTTTGGTTTTGCCAACTATTTTTGGAATTCTTTCGTCAAACCCTTTAATTTGATACCCCACACAAATAAATTTGCTGACTTTTGGTTTTAGCGTTGTGACAATATGGTGTCTGGGATCCACCATATTGAATTTTACGTGACGTCATATACACAGTGTCATTCGTAAAATTGTTTATTTTTCACGCATTTTTGTACGTCAAACAAAATATGGTGAACTTTAGCTGTAACCTGTTGCTCTAACTTCCACTTTTGTATGTAAGATACAAATATAATCTTAGATCATCGCCTCACAGATTACAAAAAAATGCACAGCAGTTTCGTCTGCATGTCCGTTAGATTATTTAACTGTCCATTGCTGTTCAAAACCTTCCTCTAAGTCAATTCAGGAATCTTGTAAGGAGACGGTTGATTGAGGCTGACCTTTAAAAGTAGAAAATTTCTCTTTTAATTAATGTCTTTTAACTTGTATGTTCAGCACCTACTTGTATGTATTTGACGATGTTCGTAGCTGTGGTAGGTACTTAAACAAATTATATCTATCTTTTTATACAGTTTGAGATATCTATTGTTACGGAACACCCTGTATATGAACGACGGGCAACAGCTCTGAGAAACGAAGGTCTGCATACTGAACAACGAGTACCTGCCGGAATGTTCTAGAGAACGCACTAGGCTGGGCCGCGCAGGGTATATAAACAAGCCGGTACGAGTGAATCAGGATCAGTCGACGGTGTCACGCAATCGGCCATCAGTGAATGGTGAGTGGTGCCATCAAGCGGATTAGTGATATAAATATTGATGAGTCAACGTGAATCAGTCAGTGTAGATTGTACTGTGACAGTGTTGAACAGCGAAATAAATCTGATATAAATACAGTGACATAAATAATCCTTGTATATATGGTTATTTGTTAAGTGTTATTTAAGTGGCTCGTTTAGTTCAATAATTATCGTTTAAGTTTTTTTATTGTTAGAATTGACTTTTCGTTGTTGCATTTATTGTTGTTGTATTTTTAATTATTGTAAATAAATATTTATTCCGCCAACTCAGAAAACAGTTTTGTAACACTATCATACTGCTTAAGAAAAAGTATAATTAATCAATACTGCATATATTTACGTCAGTAGATTGTTAATTATAAAAATATGTATGCGCATGCAAAAATTCCTCCGCACCTAATTAATATTTTTATTTATTAAATATATGTATAATATTTTAAGCAGTTCATGTTAAAAGGTGTGCCGTATACAATTTATTGTTCAATGAAATTTGTGACATTTTGCGTGCAATGAATGCATATAGATTAACCCACGTGTCAATTAATATAATTATTTAAAATGTGGAAAGACATATTATGTTGTAAACATAAATAAAATATTAAAAAAAAATTTAAGTAGGTAAAATGCTTTTATTTTCATAAAAGTTGTATATAAACGTACTGAAAAGAAAAAAAATCTTTAATTTAGGCTCATAACTATTATAAAAGCGTGGATCGTAAACACTACGATAATTTATTACAGTCACAACCCACGCTTTTATAATTATGAACCTAAATTAAATATTAATTTTTTTCTTTTTATTACATTTATATCAAACTTTAATAAAAATAAAAGTGTTTTACTTAAAACATTTTTTATATTATGTTTTATTTTCTACTTTTTAGTTTTCTTTTCGATCCGTAGTGTTCGTGTGACGTATTTATAAAATACTAGCGGCCCCGTCCGGCTTCGCCCGGGTGTTAAGAAAGCCCGGGTGCAATACACTACTCACTCGCTTCGCTCGTTCGCTATATATATAAACCTTCCGTGAAAAATTATCTAACTGATGGTGAAAACCGCATCAAAATTCGTTGCGTGGTTTAGGAGGAGTTAGCGGTTAAACAGACAGACAGACGCGAAAAGCGACTTCAATTTATACTATGTAGAGATTTCTCACAAGAAGTAACAAATTCTGTAACTACGGATAAGAAATGATTTACATCTTCAACACAATAATTCTTGATGCATCGGAACTACACGTGTGCAAAATTTTAACTCAATTGGTTAACGGGTCAAAACTCGATTACAAGATTTGATTGTTAAGTTAGTTAGTTAGGTCGCAGTGTGTGTTTTTTAAAGACCACCAACAGCTAAAGTTATTTTGGCCTAGCACCAATTCATATTTTCAATTCATTATTACCTTCCCGTTGGAAGTTATTGTAATGGGTCCGAAAATCGAAATCAAAATGTATAACAAATTTTTATGTTTCAAGGTCACTACACGTACGTAAGTATGTGTCCATTTCTTTCTAAGACGAAATCTCGAGAATTAAAAATGATATCGACTACGTTAGGGTACCAATCGACGCGTATTAACGTAAATATGATCTGAAAGAAATTTTTTCAAAATCGGTTCAGCCGTTCTTTTTTCTTAACCAAATAGACTCCAAAAAAGTATAGATTTTACACAATATCTCGCGAATAAAAAATTATATCGACTTCGTAAGGGTGTCAATCGAGGCGTGTTAACGTCATTTTGATCCGACATAAATTTTATAAAAATCGGTTCAGCCTTTATTTTCTTTTTTTAATTATTGTTAAAAATAAATAATAATTATGTTTTAATGATTAAAATGATTACTTTTCTGTGTAATATCTAATTTAATTATTATTATTAAATATTTATCAAACTGGGAAGTTCGTCGTGTGGACCTCAAGGATCGCACTTTAGTCCTAATAAACGACCCACCTCACGGTTTGTTTTTTTTAATAATAAATTGAAAATCCAATTGACATTTTTACCAGCTTGCGGGCTAGAACCCGGGAACTGGCGACTTGTAAGGTAGCAGTGAAACTAAATAAAAGAATTTAAAAATCGGATGGGTTCAGCTCGTCTTTTACATTTTGAATGATACCTAATTGAACGGGACTTCTTTAACTTTCAAATTACACTTCAAACATCTTTATAACAATTCTGCATGTTTAATGAAAAGCGTTACATGAGTAATTCGAAGTGAATGGTGTATACCCGAGAATAGTAGTCCTACGTAAAAAAACCTATGTCCCGAGTCCCGATGGTGACATAGGTTTAAAATGAAGTTTTCCAGTATTGTGTAACGTTACGTCACTGGGTGGGTGTTTATTTGTACAATTATTTGTGTTTAACGGTATTCACGTCATCTGTCTGTACCCTTTTTTACAGTTTCCAACCACAGTGCTCTCAATGTTATATATAAAAATTTTAACACTATATTATTTCATTTTTTTAGGCTTAGTTTGCATTTTGGGTAGGACAATGTTTTTTTTAGTTGCGTAGAAGGGGCCGATGTAAGTTTAAAATTGAGTTTTCGGGGTCGGCGCCCACCTCATTTGACTGCCATCTTGCAAAAAGGGGTGCTAACAGGTTTTGCACTATATCTCCGTAACGGTACATGTTACCGAACATTTGTAGAGAGGTTTTTTGTTTAGAATCGAATTCTCTACAACTTTACCAGTGATACTTTTTGCCGTAAATTGAATAATTCAAAAGATACGAAGATAAAAATTTTATTAGAAAAGTTTCTTTTAAGCGCTATAATTTTTTTCTTTCAATTTAAACAGAAAAACAAAAAAACATTCTATCTTCTATAAGACTTATCTTTTTAATTATTCAATTTACGACAAAAAGTATCTCTAATAAAGTTATAGAGGAACAAAAAAACTCTTTTACAAATTTTCTGTAAGATGCACCGTTACGGAGACATGGTGCAATACCTGTTAGCACCCCTTTTTCAAGATGGTGGTCAAATGGGTTGACCGCCGACTCCGAAAACTCAATTTTAAACTTACAATTGCCCCCCTACGCAACGAAAGAAAAACCTTGTCCTACCCAAAATACAAACTTAGCCAAGAAAATGTAACATTTCATTGGACTAAAATGATAAAATGGTAATAGAGTTAATACCTAAACTTTATCCGCGTATTTGCTCGCGCTAATGCCATTTTTTTGCTGCTGTTTTAAGCTCCGTTTAGTAGAAGCGCCTATCCTATTTCCCTATTTTGTGATGTATAAAAAATACTTCTACTCTCAACCTGTAGGTCGCGCCTCCAGGGGAATCGCGCTGATGTATCAAGGGGGTCGAGAGAAAATAAAAACAGCATACGAAAATGAAAGGGAATAAATGGGAAAAAGCCACATTTTCTGAGAATAACGCATAGATACGTACATTGTTAAAAAATTTCAGTTCGAGTCCTTTCAAATATTATGTAATTACTGTATATTATCGTATGTAACCATAATTCTTTTGATGTGTTCTTTCTGTTATACGATATTTTATGCATCATTTACCTATAATCACATTTAAAGTTATCATTAGCTTTTTGAATAAAATTTGAATAATATTATACAGACTTCGGCAACTTGTATCACCTATTTTTGAAGTGAAGGCGCACTTTGTGTTCTTTCTCACACTAGTACACACTAGTGATTTATGTTTATTGGCCCTGATCCGCCCGCTATTACCTACTGACAACTACTCTCGACCTAATATAGAAGTGAAGTTGGCGACACAAAATGAAGTGTCAAAAAATTGTGAAAATACTGAAAATGAAGTGAAAAGTAGCTATTTTATAGTGGGGATGGCAAAATATACCATATATATCTTGTGCGTATTTAGTGTTGCCGTCTAGACATAGACTTTCTAGACTCTTGTCTTGTCTAGACAAGACTTACAAAAGTTTTGTCTAGAAATTTTCAAGACAAGACAAGAGTTTTTTAATCTAGACTTAGACTTAGTGAAGTCTTGATATTTCAAGACAAGACTTAGTGAAGTATTGTCTTGTCTTGTCTAGACGGCGTATTGATATTATGACTTGTGTGACTGTTAAAACTCGCTATCGCTAAACTCTGGCGTCATGGAATTGTCACTGTTTATTGTGCTTGAAAAATCCGGATAATTGTTACTATTTTCAACTTGTTTTACGGCCCGATTTCGCCCGGGTGCAAATCGGTTTGAATCCAACTTGCAATGAAATCGAGTTTATATAAAAAGCGGTATAAAATATAGAAAAAAATTTGTTGGAAAGGAGCCAATTATATAATTGATTCCAAACATATCAGAAAAAATCATTTTACCAACCATAGTCACAGTCAGGATTCTAACCTGAACCTTTCCACTTTCGTGGCAGAATAAGCTTTCATAATGAGCTCTCGCTAGTACAACCTAGCTATATTGAATTAACACTCGCATGTAGTGAAAATCTGGTGATTCCGAAGCATATAAAGAGAATGTTAGATTTGTAATCATTTCACGGTTGAGTAATTGTAAACTCATTCTGCCGCGAAAGTGGAAAGGTTCAGGTTAGAATCCTGACTGTGACTATGGTTGGTAAAATGATTTTTTCCGATATGTTTGGAATCAATTATATTATTGGCTGCTTTCCAACAAAAAAATTTCAATTGCAAATCAGCCATATAAAAAATCTATTAATTTCATAATAATTAAGTACCCAATTATAATAAATCGAGGGCCAAAGCCTATATCTGTATATTACTCGGGCGAAGCCGGGCCGGGCATCTATATTCTAACAGAGTAACGATTTTATTTACTTTTATTCAGTGAACTAACGTCTTTGTTATTGATCGATACTAATACTTAATATTTTAAAGAGGAATTTGTATGTACACCAACAAAAAACACATGTCATTTTATGTCAGTTGCATTATCCTCGTTTCACATCGGCTAGTTTATTCTGCTTCACACTGTAGAATGCTCAAAAAAGCAAACTTTTACAAAACAATACATTTTTCCAGTTTGTTTCCCAATGTGTCAAAAACGACATTACACCTTAGAGCATTTACTGGCAAAAATACAAAATATATAAGCAACGAATTATAAAATCAACCACATGGAAAATAAATTTCACTGGATAAAATAAATAAAATATTAGTAAAAAAAACTGTTCAGAGACAAGCTTTTATTGAAATGTACTAAAAAGGAAAAAATCAATATTTAATAATTTAGGTTTATAATTATTATAAAAGCGTGGGTTATAAACTCTATGATAGTTTATTAGTCGCAACCCCCGCTTTCATAATAATTATGAAACTAAAATTATTAAATATTATTTTTTTGATTTACTACATTTCAATAAAAGCTTGTCTCTAAAAAGTTTTTTTTACTTATATTTTATTTTGTTCATTGTAGCCTTTCAAAATTTTATCTGTTTTTGGCCCCTGTAAAGGTTGAATTTCAAAAAATCCCTACTTGATGGATGCTACGTCAGAAAAGAAACCTACTGTCCAAATTTCAAGTTTCTATCTTCTGTTATTTCGCCTGGGCGTTGATTAGTCAAAAAAAACCCTACACCCCCGTTTGAACCCTATATATTACATTATACAGGATGATTTAATAACAAAACATTATCGTTTTTTTTTTTAATTAGATGAGCTCTCATCTGTCAAAGTTTGTCAGTGAGCTAATAAATCATATTTATGTAATTGAAAATAGTGGGGGCGGATATTTGAAATTATAAAAAATAAATTAAAACAAAACAAAATAAAACAAAGCAAAGCAAGACAAAACAAAACAAAAAACGAATGTTTTGTTATTAGTGTATTTGCCATATGGCACATACACTATTGGCGTCGGTCGGATGGCGGGACCTAGGGGTCGGACCAAAATTTCTCGACGTTTCATAGCCTCCTGAACACTTTGGCACCATTTTTGGAAATGTCTGTTTATATATGTATATATATATATATATATATATTTATATATATATATATATGTGTACGGGCTATAACTTTCGAAAGAGTTAATTGATTTTGACGAAATTGGGTAGGCACGTTGCAATCCATCACCGCACGAAGCCTATTTAAAATGGGCCCAATCGGACCATTTTAAGGGTGGTTTTTAGGGGTTAAAAAATGTTTTTGGGCCCAAAAATACCGAAAAAATTCTCAGAATTGTTTCAAAATTGAAATTTAACCCTTTAGTGATGATTGAAATGTGCTGCTAAAATTTTAATAAAATCGCCCCGACAGGTCCGGACTTACAAATTTTATGAAAACACTAGTGTGCGGATAGTGATTTACTTACTGAAGGGTGTATTTAATTTGGTACAGAGGTTGCATTGATAATAATATTGAAATTAAGAAAAAAAATATTATTTTAAGGGATGTATTAAGGAGTTAAATTTTTTATTTTGTCCAAAAACAAACTTATGTTCACATAATAACAGCACAATGCCTGTATTAGCAAATACACTATATTGTCGGCAGGGTTTTGGCACTGCGACCCGAGTTTTTATTTATTAACAAGTAAAAACAACAAATGTTTATGTGTTTAATTCCTTAAATAAGTGTAATGGGACATAAAGTAACAGCTGATTCCTTACAAAAAAATATTGCGATAGACCCCCAACATGTCTATTCCGAAAGTTGATATTAAAAGAGATACAGGGTGTCAAAGTTTAATTTTTATTTTTGATTTTCTTAAATAACTTTTAAAATAATTTAGGCATTTTAATGAAATTTGAGTATTTTTTTAAATGACAAATTCGAATCTGACCTTGGTATGGCTTTTACTTGTAGGGGGCGCCACTTAAACACATTTTCACTCATTCTAATTGTCATAACTTTTTTGGGGTCTATAGCAATATTTTTTTGTAAGGAATCAGCTGTTACTTTATGTCCCATTCTTTTTGGTACACGCTGTATATGTTCATATATAATTTTTTTCATAAAATTCAATGACCTTTCCCATGTCAAAGTTTGTCGTTGAGCTATTAAATCATCCTGTATAGTATTATTGGACATCTATGTCAACACGATCTACGCTGCGCATACTATTCAAAAGATAAGGGAAATAGGTACAATTATTATTGTTATGGTCTGTAAGCAGAAATGCATTCCCACAATATGTCCACCCCCACAAGCGACGCAACAGTGCGAATGGGGAACAACATGCCCCGTTTCCTGACGACCGATGATAAGGGGCTGCTCTCCATGCTCCTGCGCGTATCTCCAAACTGTACACGTATCCAACGGACATTCATGGATGGGAAAATTATGCGCTTTCGACAACCTTAAAAAATAATAACATCGGTTTAAATTTTCTTAAACAATCAAGTGAACACGTGGGTGCATGAACCAGACAGCTCCATTTTTTTCCTATTTTTACTTTTTCACTTATTCCTATAGAGAAAAAAAGACAAGGGACACAGTAATTACGATTGTGTCGCAACCGAAGACGTAGAACTACTTCAATAATTTTATCTTAAAAAACAGGAAAAAAATAAGTTTAGTTTCATAATTATTAAAACTTATTTTTTCCTTTTTGGTACATTTAAATAAAAGCGTGTCTTTAAAAAGTTTTTTTTACTAATATTTTATTTTGTTCCTTTTAGTCGTTCAAAAGTTTATCCTCTTAGGGATTGAATTTTGAAAAATTCCTTCATATTACGTCTCAAAAGAAACCTACTGTCCAAATTCCAAGTTTCTAGCTATTTAGAGGTTTGGCCTAGGCGTTGAATAGTCAAAAAACCCTACTCCCTCGTTTGATCTCCTTAGGGATTGAATTTAATTCTAAAAACCATTGATTCATGTATTGTCATCGGGAATGCATATGTGTTCCAAATTTTAAATCGATCGGATACGTGGAAGTCGTTCAAAATTGACTTGCAAGATTTGACCTAAACAAGCAAACTTACTTACAAACATTACAAGTTAAATAAAAGCTATTGTAATATACATGATACAAAACTCAAACTATGACGTAACTATGGTAGTTCGCGTCACACATTGTTTGTAACGCATATTTCGCCTCGCATCATTTTACCCCCCTATATACCGCCGGGAAAGACGTAGTTCCACGTCAAAATCCTCTATCGATTGGTGCAAAAAACGTACAGGTCTAGGAGCTGTCTTACTTTTAAACTGACGTTAATAACTCGAAATCAATTAAAATGGATTTATCTGGTTTTGTCTGATTGCTCCACAATTAGTTTAGCGTTTAGCCAGTGTTAGGTGAAAAAACCAGACAGCTCCAAAACTTTTAAAGTGTTTTTTGTCCGTTCTGAAAAATTTAGAAAACTGGAGCTGTTTGGGTCTTATCCCGCGTTATTATGAATTAAACTTAAAATTACTTTAAATGTATTTAACTAAATGGTTTCTAATACATTTTGAATCGACATTAATAAAGTATTAATAAGGGATTGTTCAAATATTACGTAACGTTTCTCATGGGAGGGGGGGGGGGTTATTTTTGACCTCTCCCCTCCCATGACAAAAAGTTACGTAATATTTGAACGTACCCTAAAAAGGCCCTTTTCACAGCTCAGCATGTCGTCGATCGCATCGATATTTCATCCGTTGTTCTTGATTTCACGTGTGCAATCGAGGAGAAAAGATCAAGCACTTAGTATCAATCGCCATGATAACCGCGCGGGAGCATCAGACGCCTTGCTCCTAATTCACGTTTTTTCCTCCGTAATGTGGAAATGTCGATATATATTATGGTGGGAGTTTATATGGTTTATATGGTGGAAGTACCGGCACATATGGTGGAGGTAATGAATAGACGCTCGGCGTTTTATACTACGAAGCATACTTCTGTCCGTTTAGACTCTAAAATTGTGGAACAAGACAGGCCCGCTATCCACTGACACTGATAATATCATTAAGATGGGGTATTCGACCAATCAGAATGGACCCTGACTGCAGGGCCTACTCCAAATTCACGTTTTTTCATCCGTAATGTGGAAATGTCGATATATATTATGATGGGAGTTTATATGGTGGAGGCGCAGATATGGTGGAAGTACCGGCGCACATGGTGGAAGTACCGGCACATATGGTGGAGGTAATGAATAGACGCTCGGCGTTTTACACTACGAAACATACTTCTGTCCGTTTAGACTCTAAAACTGTGGACCGAGACAATCCCGCTATCCACCGACACTGATAATATCATTAAGATGGGGTATTCGACCAATCAGAATGGACCCTGACTACAGGGCCTAGTCGCTTGTAAACCGAAGTGTATGGCAAAAAATGACGAGGAGAGCTGACTTAAATGAAATGGGATAAAACTAGGCAAAGAGAGAGGATTCATTGCCCCAAACACTAGTGTGACTCATCCCTAGCACACGGCAACTTGTGGGCCCTCGTATCTTGTCGCGGTACGGCGATGGCACACATGCCATATAAAAGCGACAGCCAGAAACATGCGTTGTTCACAAAGCTAACTTTCTTTGATATACAAACCAAGTCGGAACTGCGTGGACGGAAACTTATTTATTAGTTACGTCAACTATTGAACACTATTATTAACTAAACTAAATTTGGTCTGTTTATATAAGTTTGTTATCAAAGTGTACGGTTCATTAATTGAATGTTCTGTGTTTACATGAAAGTTTAGTGTCATTTGTTTTTGAGAAAAATTAATTTTTCGATTTCCAAAGTGTTGACTGAGTGCTGTTTTTGTTTCGCCATTCAGAAGTGGATAATTTTGTAAAGGTAAGATTTTTAATTTTTTGTGTTTTTTGTTAAAACTTAAAAAACAAGACATTGGAGATATTATTCATGTCCAAAATTCATATTTTAACATAAATAATCATGATAAAGTGGACGTTGACAAAAGTAGTTACGCCAACACAACTATTATTAATTAGCGACGTTTCGTCTTTATTATTAAAACTTCTTCAGCTGCTCTACAAAAGCGACATAAACACTTTTTTTTCAAAAAATTATACAAATGAACCACAATTTATTTTTTAAATATAAGTAGTAGGTACTATATGTTGATAGAACAAATATTTAAGAAACACAAATCCAAAAAAAGTTATTAATAATATTTAAGCGCTTTCGAAACATTATTATTAATAAATAAAAAAAAAATTATAAAAAAATAGAATCTCTTTCAAAAAACCTCACTAAAAAGAGGAAAATAATAAAATTTTGAGGTACGCGCCAATTTTGAATAGGTATATATATTAAATATATACGTTACTCCAAAAAATTAACGCACCACTAAAAAGTAAGCAAAAGTTTAATGTAATTTTTCGTCAAACTACTGGTTCGATTTGGACGATTTTTTTTAAACGACAGGTTGTCTCTTCCAGAAAGTTAGTGTACTACTGTATTCGCATAGAAACCTATTTTTTATAAATAGCGGGTGTATCAATCATGACGTGTTTTTTTCATAAGATTCGTAACAACCTGTGGAGTTCAATAGTTACAATATCAAATAAAAATTGAAATCAAACTGTAGCCTTGTCTTTTCATAACATTTTGTTTTTTGATTTATTCTATTATCTTTGCTACTACAGGAGAAAAACAATTTTATAGCATAGCATGATTTTATTGATTTTAATTAGCATTATAAACGTAACAAGCTATGGAAACACAAGGAATAACAGTAATTGTCATCAGCTAAATACAGAAGTCAAAAAGCCCTTCATAGAAGTGTATTTTCAGTGTTGGTCCTTACGTATTTTTTGCAAAATCTTTTATTTGCACCAAAATGCCACGAAATCTTATTCACTACTGACACTTTCGTACCTTTTTTCTTAAAATTTTGTTTATTTTTTTCATTGTTAAATTTGGATTTTAATTTTCAATAAAATCATGCTATGCTATAAAATTGTTTTTCTCCTGTAGTAGCAAAGGTAATAAAGTAAATCAAAAAACAAAATGTTATGAAAAGATAAGGCTACAGTTTGATTTCAATTTTTATTTGATATTGTAACTGTTGAACTCCACAGGTTGTTACGAATTTTATGAAAAAAACACGTCATGATTGATACACCCGCCATTTATAAAAAATAGGTTTCTATGCGAATACAGTAGTACACTAACTTTCTGGAAGAGACAACCTGTCGTTAAAAAAAAAAATCGTCCAAATCGAACCAGTAGTTTTGACGAAAAATTACTTTAAACTTTTGCTTACTTTTTAGTGGTGCGTTAATTTTTTGGAGTAGTGTATATAGGTATATATTAAATATATTTTTTATTGTAGATTATAGACGCGTCGACATCTTAGGTCATTAACGTCTTTATATTAAATATATATTAAATTAGCGCCAACCTCAAAATTTTATTATTCTCCTCTTTTTAGTGGCTTTTTTTGAAGGAGGTTCTATTTTTTTTTATTTTTTACTTTTTAGTTACTTCAATACGTATAGTTTGTACGTTATTTACCGATTTCTTTCTTGACATTTGATTACCAAGCTTTAAAAAAACTACTGAACTGATTTAAGTAAAAATTATGTGAGACCATTCTGAAGGTATATCCTATTGATTAGAAAAAGAATAATCAAAATCGGTTCACAAATGCATGAGATATGAGCCTACATAATTAAAAAATTAACTTGATTACTAGAAAAGGAGAAACTACTGAACCGATTTAAATAAAAATTATATGAGGCCATTCCGAAAACATTGTGAATCCAACGGCGTCAAAATTTTTCGAATCGGTCAACCCCTCGAGAAATTATGGCTGAACAAACATAAAAAAAAATTATACGTCTCGAATTGATAACCTCTGTTTGTTTTAAGTCGGTTAAAAAAATTTGGATTTTCTTTTCTTAAATATTTGTTCCATTAAAATGTATCCAAATTTTTTTAAAACGTATTTAAACCTAATTTGATTAGGTATATTAAATATGGCCGTTTAAAATTTAAAAATGCACGAATTTTACCTATTATCAACTCCTTGAAAATACGTTAAACATTGTATTTTACAATAAATACAAATTTTAACACGGACGTCGTGAACAAATACATAATTAAATGAATGCATAATGACTGCAAACAGTATATGAAACACCTGTTGTAAGAACAATGACGTAACACAATGCTGTAATCAGGAAAAATTCATTAATTCAAACCTATGTCACCGTAGGGATTTTAACCCTAAACTTTCCACTATCGCGGCGAACTGAGTTGACATTACTCACACTCAAACGATCGACTTTCTCCCTTTCGCCGCGATAGTGGAAAGTTTAGGGTTAAAATCCCTACGGTGACATAGGTTTGAATTAATGAATTTTTCCTGATTACAACATTGTGTTACGTCATTGTTCTTACAACAGGTGTTTCATATACTGTTTGCAGTCATTATGCATTCATTTAATTATTATATTTTACATTTATAAATATATATTTTACATCTTTCAATAATGCTGAACAATCTCTGTGAGAGCATTATTTGATAAATTTTAATGCGATTAGGGCTGTGAAAATGTAGGTATAGACAGTTTATATTGGTAAATGCAGCCAATTACACAATAGCTTCTGCAATATCGGATCGGAAAAAATCATTTTATCAACCATTGTCTGGATTCAAATCCGAATTTTTCCACTATCGCGGCGGAATACGATTAAATTAAACTTATTTCCAATATATCCAGAAAATCAATCAAAATTTCACTACATACGAGTGTTAAATAATTTAAGCTAAGTTGTAGATGAAAATTATTTTAAATGCGAGAGCTAAACATGATTGTAATGTTTTTATCAAAAAGCCCGACAGGGTAACAAGAATTACAGTAGAAAAGTTCGAGTTTGAATCCCAACTGTGATAAGAGTTGATAAAATGATTTTGTCCGATATTGCCGAATCTACTATGTAATTGGCTGCATTTACCAACATAAACTATCTATAATTTTTGATGTTTAACCCTTGTTTTTTAATGCGCAAAGACCCTATGCTGCATATTATGACGGATCGAGACCGCCAAAAAAGAGCGTAAAATATGGGATAGCGCTAAAATAGTCGAAAGCGTTATATTTCTAAGTTTCACTGTAAATGTTTTTGTTTTGTTTGTAAGGATACATCAAGTACGGGGACACACTTTAGATGATCCTATTATTTTTTCAGATTTTATATAACAAGTTAATGCAATTTTTGGAAAAAAAATTTATTCTAATTCTAATATTATCTATATTAAAGAGAAAATAAAATAAAAGTTAGACTCGTTGCTGAAACGCGTAGTGTTAAATCACAAGAAGTCACAAGACGGACGATAATAAAAGGTATTTCTAATACTTCATAATATACGATAAACAAGTTTTATTTACATCAGTAAGTAAAACATTTTAAATTCATTAATTAATTTTCTCCGTATAGGAGTACTCAATAAACACTTGCTTATGTATTATGATACTACGTAGTACGCGAACTTGTTGCATTTCATACATAAATTGATTACAGCTGGGATTCTGTATAGGTAAACAATTACACAGGTTTGTAAAATTAAGCGCTGATCTTCGAAGCCAATCATTTAATTGCGTATAAACTCTATCTCAGCAATATGCTGGAAAATGGCCACTATTGTGTAAGCGGGATCATTGGCTGCAGAAGAACTTTGGAAGGAAGCAACACCTTAGTGTTGCCTCCTCCCAAAGTTCTTACCATAGCAACTCTATATAAATAAATAAATCATGTTTTCATGGTTCATTCTGATCTTTCGTTTAGTTCCTGTGCTAATATTTTTTATTTTTCTGTTAAAATTGAAAGAAAAATAATATAATTTTTTTTTCAATTTTAACAAAAAAACAAAAAATAATCTATTTCTATAAGGCATATCTTTTTAATTATTCAATTTACGACAAAAAGTATATTCAGTAAAGTTGTAGAAAATACGATTATACACAAAAAAGCTCACTACAAATTTTCTGTAACATGTACCGTTACGGAGATACAGTACAAAACCTGTTAGCACCTCTTTTTCAAGATGGCGACCAAATGGAGTGGCCGCCGACTCCGAAAACTCAAATTTAAACTTACACCGCCTACCGCCCATTGCAAGGAAAAAACCTTGTCCTATCCAAAATGCAAACCTAATGTAACATTTCAATAGATAGAAAAGATAATGTACAAATGATTTAATATAATTTTTATGAAAATAATTTTGAAATATATGTGTTTCAAAAAATTCTAATGATTTTGCCATACAACGTAATTTTTTAGAAATGACGCAGATTGACAGTGATTTTAATGTTTGCAAAACAATGACAGTTTTTAAATAATTTGAAAAAGTAATCGATGACCTATTAAATTTAAATATGACACGAACAGTAATTCCTCAAACGAGCATTCAAAAAGCTCAGTATACTGTTGAAATTAAAGTAAGTATAATATTTGAATTTATACGCTAATTATTTTTAACTTAATCCTTTTCTGAAAAAATTTTATAAGTCACTGTCACTAATTTTCATTCCCGCAATGAGGCTGTAAAAAATTTTAAAACAAATTAATATATCTATTACGAACAAAAATAAAGATAGTTACTTCTTATCACAACAGTTTTATTGATGAATGTACATTTCGAAAGCTATGCTTTCATCTTCAGCAAACACAGTACATGAATGAAATAATACATAAAGGGTATTTTATACTAATATTGCAGGTAATAAAACAATTAACAAATTGAAAACTTAACTATAGACTTAAAGTACCACAGGAGGATAGAACGATCCAACGCTCCAAACCAACGGATAAGACGACTGAGAAATTGACCTATCTATTACTGTTTCCTATTAGAAATCATTGCCAGAAACACAATGGCCTTTATTTCATTTCAATACGTTGAGTATTTACGGAGATACAAATTTTTAAACTTTGATGGCTGCTTATATCACAACACCCGCGAGGCGGGCTTTATAATCTTTACGCCGCCTAAGACCGCTTGCACCGTTGCTATCAATCATGTGCTGTAAATTAAGCAGTGATACTCGGGGCATGTGACGTCAGCCGCTCGAAAGGAAAAATAAAGATGTGTATTTATTAGTTAACCAACTTCAAAAATGTATTGTGAAGCCATTTAAAGTGCTGGACAAAAAAATCGAACGACATTATTTAAGTTCGACGGGGTTTTTTCTAATGACAATAAAAAAGTCATTTACAGGCTCATTTAACCTTTCAACGACAGGCGGGGCGGTACCTACTCTCCAGAAAAAATCTTGATAAAACAAAAAAATATTATTGTTATGACTTATAACACCCAATGCATGCTATTTTTCTTCTTCTTTGTGACAACTACTTGCACGTGGGCTGTTAAGGTATTGGGATCGAATCCCGGTGGACATAATACGTGTGACATAATACTTTCCCGTTGAGAAACGGTAACTTCTGTAAATTGAGTTTTATTACATTTTCTTTCAATAATTCCAGACAAATGTCAACATGAGTTTTACAACGAAATCAATAAACTTTTCGATTTCTTTATTTACACTGTGACAAAACTCGGATCGCAGTGCAGACCCCTGCCGAAAAAAATAGTGTAAATGTTGTTAATACGTATCACACCGTCAGTAATGAACCACCGCAAGTCAAACAAGCCGTGAGGCGGGTCGTTTGTTGGGACTAAATAATTGGGACTCTACAAGTGCGACCCTTGAGGTCCACACGACAAACTTCCCAGTTTGAAGAATATTGAATACTAATAATTAAATTAGAAATTACACAGAAAAGTAAGCATTTTAATCATTAAAACATAATTATTATTTATTTTTAACAATACATATAAAAAACGGCTGGACCGATTTTTATAAAATTTATGTCGGACCACAGTGACGTTAAAACATGCTTTGATAGACAATTCAACGAAGTTGAGAACATTTTTTTGGGCGAAATTTCGTATAAAATCTACTTTTTTGCAGCCGTTTTGTTTAAACAAAAAAAAACGGCTTGATCGATTTTAATAAAAAATTTTTCGGGTATTGTTGATGTCAATATGCTTCTATTTGCACCTTAACAAAGTCGGCATCGTTTTTTATTCGCGACATTTCTTGTAAAATCCTCTTTTTGCAGTCTTTTTCTTTAAACAAAAAAACGGTTGGGCCGATTTTACAAAATTTCTTTCGGATCAAAATGACGTTAACACGTCTCGATTGACACCCTTACGAAGTCGATATAATTTTTTATTCGCGAGATATTGTGTAAAACCTATTTTTTTGGAGTCAATTTGGTTAAGAAAAAAGAACGGCTGAAGCGATTTTGAAAACATTTTTTTCAGATCATATTTACGTTAATATGCGTCGATTGGCACTCTAACGTAGTTGATATCATTTTTCATTCTCGACTGTGGGAACGGTGCAGGAGCCGTACAGAGGCCTGTCATCTGTCGATCATTTGATGTCTGAGAATTTACCGACATATCACGGGAAAGGTCGAACCACTTCAAGTCACCTCGAGCAATAACAGGGCTTGAGAATATCCGAGAGTGTATGAATGAATGAATTGTAGATTATAGACGCTCGACAACAGAGTCCGAGAGTGTAGCGACGCTGTTGTTTACATGACGTTGCTATGGTTCCTCTATTACAAGTCCCCAGTTCCCGGGTTCTAGCCCGAGAGCTGGTAAAAGTGTCTATTGGATTTTCAATCTATTATTAAAAAAAAAAAGAAATAATGAATTGAAAATATGAATTGGTGCTAGACCCAAATAACCTTAGCTGTTGGTGGTCTTTAAAACACAATTAATCAATTAATCGAGCAATAACGAGTCTTAACGTTCCCACGGCGCGAGGTATGACAAATGTCACACCAGGTTCACCAAGCCACACGCCGTGGAACCTCGGCTTTAGAGTGACACATAAGCCCATTTGTGTGTTTATAGGATAAACGAATGTAATTTAAAATCGAACGCAACACTGTCTGAGGGCAAGAGTGTAAAGGAAAAGTAACTGGAGGTGTGAAGTCTGCTCATTAATGATAAAGTAATCGCGGGCACCCACCAAAAACTGATCCCCCGTATGCCTGGAAAATACACGAACTTGAGTGCTCGAAGGGTAAATAGAGTAGTGCAAACCAATAATCAATTAATGTGATGCATACACAAGGTGTTCCAACGACCGAGAGATAAAATAAAACCGAGCTTGAGGATAGCAGAGCTTGTAGCAATTAATGTTGCCGTCTAGATCTAGACTTTTCTAGACTCTTGTCTTGTCTAGATTTTCAAGACAAGACTTGCAAAAGTCTTGTCTAGAAATTTTCAAGACAAGACAAGAGTTTTTTTTAATCTAGACTTAGACCTAGTGAAGTCTCGATATTTCAAGACAAGACTTTAGTGAAGTCTTGTCTTGATATTACAAGACAAGACAAGACTTTGAAAGTCTTGTCTTGTCTAGACGGCAACACTAATTTAGAAGGAAAATTACTTTTGCATTCTGAGAAAATGGCGTCTAGAGTCCGCCATATTGAATTTTCCATGACGTCATATACCTTATTTGTAATTTTCTCAACAAAACATTTCTTTTTATACCAATATCAATGTATTTAGATTATAATGTTGCCGTCTAGATCTAGACTTTCTAGACTCGTCTTGTCTAGATTTTCAAGACAAGCCTTGCAAAAGTCTTGTCTAGAAATTTTTAAGACAAGAGTTTTTTAATCTAGACTTAGACTTAGTGAAGTCTTGATATTTCAAGACAATAAAAATTAATAAACAAACACTTGAAAAATTCTACACATTTATTCATCTCAACGATCATTTCGAGCTTCTAACCCATCATCAGGAGTTTACTTTAAAACTAAAATCTAAAAATTCTACAAACATTATATATAGTAAACCAGGGAAGACTGGGGTGTCAATTGACACCCCAGTCTTCCCTGGGTTCTACCAAGTGCCTAGCGATAATTCTATAGAATTTATTAATGAAGTCTTGTCTTGATATTTCAAGACAAGACAAGACTTTGAAAGTTTTGTCTTGTCTTGCCTAGACGTCAACACTAGTAGCAATGCCGTTGTTTATAGAGCGCTTCGATAGCCCCTTTATTACAAGCTCCAGGTTCCAGGTTCTATTCTGAGGACTGGCACAAGTATTTTCAATTTATTGTTAGAGAAACATTAAAATGAAAACTTGAATTATTGTGCTTGAACCAAATAACTCTGGCTATCAGTGGCCTTGAATTGAATTGTATATTATAGACGCTCGACAACAGAGGTCATTAGCGTCTAATATCAGTGGCCTTATTTTTAAAATATTTGCGAAACTACAAGGTTCAGATAAAAACTTTTTTCCCTCTCACTTTTCACTCGCACCCATGAGACATAAAAAAGATTACTTTAAGGATCGATTACACTAGGTGAGTTTACTAGCTACTCGTCAGCGAGTGAAGTCGTGCGCGAATGAGCGTGTAGCAATCAGTACGATCACATTTAAAAATAGTAATGTCTGGGTGACCGAGCTTTGCTCGAATGAGTTCAATAAAATACTTAATATGCTGTAAATTTCAAATATTTTTTGCATAGGTACACCTACTGAAGAACACAAAAATCAGTTTTCGAAGAAATTGAATTCATATTATATCTTTTAATAACAAACGTCAGACTATAAACTTGTGCAAAACTTATTTTGCATGTATCTTTACCATAGTTTTTAAAAATCGATGTGTTTTGATACATGCCTGCGGTGCTAGAAGTGCGGCCCTTCGGGCCGCATTGCCAATTTTTGGATATGCAAAACTTTTTTGTATGTATCTTAACAATAGTTTTCAAATATCGATGTGTTTTTAGGCCCGTGGCGCCCGAAGTGCGGCCCTTCGCCATTTTGTCATTATTTACATATCCCTATATTATTAAACGAGTAAATCTTGTATATATGTTTCTATGTATCTATATAAATATTTTCTCGAAAACGGCTCTAACGATTTTGATCAAATTTACCGAAAAGGGGTTTCGGGGGGCAAAAAATCGATTTAGCTAGGTCTCATCCCTGGAAAAATTCGTTTTCTTATCGATTTTATCATTTTAAAAAACAGTTTTTTTAACGTCATAAAACATTGTCGTATTGTGAGTAGGCTTTGGAAAAAACAAACTATTTTCATTATTTATGTCAAAATTACTCTGACAGTCAATCTTTAACTTATTAAAATAATCAGTAATTATTTGAAAAGTAAAAAAATAACAACAATAAAATCTAAACATAATATTATGTAAGTAGTTTTAGATAAAATTTAAATAAATAGGTATGTTATTTTTATATTACCTATATAAAATATGTATAGGTAAGTAGGTACGTTAAATGTAGTATGACGTATAATCTTACCTAGACCTTTTTTTCTCAAAAACGACTAACGATTCTGATGAGATTTACAGAATGGGGATTTTTCGGGGCGAGAAATCGATCTAGGTATGAATTTTGGTTCCAGAGGGGAGCAATTAAAAAAAAGGTGTTTTTTATTTAATATAACTCGCTCAATTAAAGTCAGATTGATTCGAAGTCTATTTCTACATAGATTTTATATAATATATCACAAGTGTTAAAAAGTGTCTTGCACAATATGTAAATAATAACAAAACAGCGGCCCGAAGGGCCGCATTTCTGGCGCCGCGGGTCTGTGTAAAAACACATCGATTTTTAAAAATTATGGTGAAGATACATGCAAAAAAAGTTTTGCGCAGGTTATAGTCTGACGTTTGTTATTAAAAGAATCGATTTTTGTGAGTTTTTCAGTAGGTACCTATGCTAAAAAAATATTTGAAATTTACTGGAAGTTGTTAAGCTGACATCACAGAGAAAAAGTACTTCGATAAAGTTGATATTTGGTATCAATGCTTAAAATTGGATTGTTAAAATGGCAACGGGCGAGCAAAATTTCATCTGATTCGAACATTTTTACAAGATATTCAATCTATGAAAATCGGTTTTTGCGAGTTCTTCAGTCAACAAAACAATAACGGCGGTAGATTTGAAAATGGCGACCTAAATAATATTTACAGGAAAAAATGCTTGATTCAAGTTGATACTTAGTTTTTACGCTTAAAAATACACATAGGTAGTTAATATTTAACTGAAACAATTATTTAAAATTATGTTTCAGAAATAAATTCGTTTCGGAATAATATTCTGAGAAAATAATATCTCACAGCATACAAGTACTATTTTTATTGAACTCATCCGAGCAAAGCTCGGCACCCAGATATTTGTATTATAATAGTGTTCATTTACAGTTTTAACTCTTGTGATATATTATACAAAATCTCTGTAGAAATAGGCTTCGAATCGATTTGACTTTAATTGAGCGAGTTATAAGCAAAAAACTCCTTTTTTTTTAATTACTCCTCTCTGGGACCAAAATTCCTACCTAGATCGATATCTTGCCCCGAAAAGTCCCCATTCTGTAGATTTCATCAAAATCGTCAGTCGGTTTTGAGAAAAAAAAGGTCTAGGTAATATTATACGTCAGTATACGTCATTCTACATTTAACGTACTTATACAATATACATATTGTTACAAAACTGTTGTTCTAATTTGGCGGAATAAATATTTATTTACAATAATTAAAAACTCAATAATAATGAATGCAACAACGAAAAGTCAGTTCTAACAATCAACACAATAATAATAACTAAACAGTAATTCTTAAACAAAGCGAAACACCGAAATAACACTGAACAAATAACTATATAATATACAAGGATTATTTATTTGTAAGTACTGTATTTACATTCGCTGTTCAACACGACACTGACTCACGACTGACTGCCTGATTGTCGACTCACCATTGTTTATATACCTGCGGGAACTGAAGCACAATGTGTTCTAGCGCTTTCCAGAACGTCTAGAATCTTCACGCGGTTACTAGTTGCTCGGTACGCAGACCCCCGTTTCTCGGAACTAATGTCCGCCGTCCATATACAGGGTGATCCGTAACAATATTTTACCTATACCTATAGGTAATATAAAAATAACATGCCTATTTATTTAAATATTAATTAAAACTACTTACTTCCTATATTTTCTATAGTTTTCCTTTTTTTCAACTCATGGCGCAATAAACGAGTAACAATAACTACCGCCGGGCGAACTACAGCTCCGACACCTTGCCACACTACACGCAGCGATTTTACTATAGCCAATGTCGATTACACATAGCGATTTCACTCACCAAAGAGTAAAGTTACAGCCAGCGAATAATGAGAAAAGTAGGCCGATCTTCGGCTTTACTCGCGGGTGACAAGCGAGCGATCCACACGCGGCAAGTGGATCAGACAGCCTATTACATTTAGCGAGTTTGGTAGCAGCGAGTAAATTCGAGAGCGAGTAACTAGTAAACTCGCCTATAGTGTAATCGACCCTTTACGCTACTGCAGATGCTATTGCAGATAATTCACAATAATCCCGATAAGTTGTATCGTTTCCTTGCAGCTTTTGACTTGAGGATGGTTGACTTATCGGATTATATTTAAACAACACACTCTAACTCAATATAAGGATTCACTTCAGGTGAATGCACTGCATTCTATAGATTATAGAGCATAAGTTGCAGGGGTTAGCAAATTTGTGATTTTCTATGAAAAAGTCTTTTTAAAATATACATTTCTAATATAATGAATGCATTTATGACCATAATTTTTCATGCAACGAATGTAATAATTAAACTGCTGAAAGTTTATTTAAATCGGTTCAGTAGTTTTTAAAAAGGAAATTTTTATGTATTTGCTTTGACTTTTATGCGGCTGTAGCCTGTAGTTAATTATATAAGTATTTTTAGTTAGAAAAAGCAGCCAATTTTTTTCCAAATAAACATACGTGTCTTTTGTATGTATGTTAACTCATATCTCCTGCATTTGTGAACCGATTTTGGTGATTCTTTTTTTATTTAATAGGGCATACCTTCAGGTTGGTCTACCATAAATTTTACTTAAAACGGTGGAGTTGTTTTTTTTTTAGTTTAGTAATTAAATATCAAGGGAGAAGTTGGATAACGTGCAAACTACGTATTGCAGAGCCACTAAAAAGTAAGAAATAAAAAACTTTTTAAATCAAAAAAAAACCTCCTACAAAAAAGAGGAAAATTATAAAATTTTGAGGTGGGTGCCCATTTAATAAAAATCGCCTGTGACAGATGGATGGACGGCCGAACGGACGGAACAAAAAAGTAGATAATATCAGGGTGTCCAAGACTGTGTCGGCTGATATATTGATTTTGGATGAAGATAGCAAAAAAGTTTAAATACAAAAGTTGTATAAATTTTAATGGTGTATAACCTAAATATATTTTTAATTATACAGCCTGTCCCATTTAAGCGTGGCAGACCAAAGTTATGTTTTTTTTAACCTAACACCCTGTTTTTATTTGTTTTTTCAATTATGCACCTAAATGTGAATAGAAATTGTAATGGAACCCATGCTCGAAAATTCAGTAAATTTTGAGTTATTCAAGTTTTTTAGACATTTTTGGCACGTGCAGACCTTTACCTAAAATTCGACATAGCCAAAACAAAAACCTTTATCAAACTGAAATTTTGAGGATTACTGGATGATAAACGGACAAATCAATGTCTGTCCTAAAAAAATGAATTTATTATACAGGGTGTTCAAAATTATATACTTCTTTGACCTAACTTCAATCACGTGTAACTTTTGATTGTTAAATACAACGAGGTTATTTTTTTAATGGAATTGTATTCTTTAGGATATTTACTAACACTTTTATCAAGTGTTAATAAATATGAAAATATTAGGTTTAGGTATGGAGAATCCTTAATAAAAGTGTTAGTAAATATCCTAAAGAATACAATTCCATTAAAAAAATAACCTCGTTGTATTTAACAATCAAAAGTTACACGTGATTGAAGTTAGGTAAAAGAAGTACATTATTTTGAACACCCTGTATAATAAATTCATTTCTTAGGACAGACATTGATTTGTCCGTCTATTATCTAGTGATCCTCAAAATTTCAGTTTGATAAGGGTTTCTGTTTTGGCTATGTCGAATTTTAGGTAAAGGTCTGCACGTGTCAAAAATGTCTAAAAAACTTGAATAACTCAAAAATTACTGAATTTTCGAGCATGGCTTCCCTTACAATTTCTATTCACATTTAGATGCAGAATTATGGTATTATTAAACTAACAATGAAAATTGTTAGGTAATAAATCCTTACCGCCAATAAATTCACTATATTACTAAAATAACATATTATATTTTAAACGACGCTATCGCCATATTTTTTTAGATGAAAAAATATCATGGCGACAGTCTCGTCTGATATCGTTATGATAATTCACTAATATAGTGAATTTATTTGCGGTAAAGCTTTATTAATAATTTTCATTGTTACAGAATATTCGCCGGGAGAATAGAGCATAGGGAAATGATAACGATATAATATCACACGGGGAATATATTCATTAAAGTTGTTAGAATTTACTTGGAAAAGCAAAGTGTTAATATTATCTACAAAACACATAAATCCCGATGATGATAATAATAACACAACAGATTTTAATAACTTGCCATGTAAATTTACAGTGGGATTATTACTTCCCACCTCTACTATGGTAGGGAAGTAATGGATTCAGTCCGAAAACAATATTTCGAGATTTTAAAAGATTTTCACGTTTTGAGACCCTAGCAATCGTTTAAGATCATTTTCTGACTGATGTCTGTATGTGTGTGTGTATGTGTGTATGTGTGTATGTGTGTATGTGTGTATGTGTGTGTGTGTGTATGTGGTCAATTTTTCGCCTTCGATATCTTAAGAACGGAACAACATACGGGCATGCCGATTGTTCTATTGTGTTTATCAGCCTTTAACTTAGATCTGATTAGATTTTGAGTCAAATCGGTTCAGTGGATCCTGAGATATTCAAAAAAACGTCCTCAATGTCACGTATTAACATAGGTAAAAAAAAATATAAATGAATTCTAGATGTTATAATATGAAAAAATTGTAAATATTTTTTTTCTCTAAAATGTATAGTTTTCGAGAAAAAAAATATTTTACTAAAAAAAATAAAAATTGTACGTAAATCAAGGTAACCATGATTTTTGCTATATTAAGCTAGCCATCAATAGATCACCAAACAAAAAAGAGGGCCATGCTTTTTTCAAAGAATAAAAATTAAATTGTGTTTTAAAGGCCACCAACAGCTAAGGTTATTTGGGCCTAGTCAAAGAATAAAAAAAAGAGTGTTTATTTTTTGCAAATATTTACTAGGTGGGAAGTATAGGACTGGTCATCAGTCGAATTTTTTCTACAATGTGTTCAAATGCTAAAGTACGTTAGAGCTGGCGCTGATAGTTGAAACTAGGGCCTCCAATATCGGATCATCCTCAATTCCGGACGTAATTTTCTGATAGATGTTTATAGTTTTGCACAGAGCAACGTGTACACTTATGCCACCGGCTAGTTTATTCAGCGGCGCAAAAGCGGGGTAAGTTGCGCAATACAATTTTAAACAAACACGGTCCCCTACAGAATAATTAACGATGAGCCAGATCGAGCCTCAAGAACCCCTCCTACTGAACTTCCTTCGACAACAATAAATCCCAACAATAGGTAAAAGCCCGAAATGTAAAGCCCAACCACCTACCACAAGACACAAAGACGAACACAATATGAATCCTTAACCTACAATCCCAAAAACGCTGAAATCCAAAATAACCCACAACCCAGAATAACCTGAACCCCGCCAGGAATCCAATCTAAGAGACAACACCACAAAATAATAATAGTGAAGCTTAAAGATAAATCACGGCGGATAGAAAATATTCTGCTTGCCACACAACCGACTACAAGTTATAAGGGCGCCAGGACAAATAAGGCCACAGAAACTAAACCCGGTGTCCAAACGGGGAAGTAGTCACACGATCAAGCCGTAAGCTACACGGAATAAGCCACCACACAATAATAATCTTGACTAAATAAGACAACGACACCAAATGTGATGGTGACCAATATCAATACGAATCCAAGAAACTCGCTCAACTCAGTTTCGGAATTCCAGAACGAGTTCCGATATCGAGAAAAGTCTAAAAAAACATGTATAGGGTGCCGCATATGTACCGTTATGATTCAAATAGTAAACAATTTTTTAAATATTTACCTTTTTTTTACTTCAAGATCCTATTGGGATCCGTCAGATAGGTGGAGTTTAAAAAACATGGCGCAGAGGGGGGGAAATTTCAAATACGGGGTATACTTTTGCGTGTAATTTGATGATTTTCAAAGTGATAAGAAATGATAAATATAAGTGCAATTTGTGATTGGGCCGGTACGAATCCTAAACAAAGGAAAAAAGTTGAAAAAGAACGGGTTCTCAAAGCCAGGCATATTATCAAATGTCGGAAATATAACGAGAAAAATGCATGCAAAATGAACTGTCAAAAGTAGTAATCTTTACGACATATTGCTTAAAAAGATCAAAATTAAAAGAAAATCTCCACGAAATTAATCATCCGCGTTCAGTGCGCCTTTAAGGCTGGGTTAGGTGAATAATGTTAACACATAACTGCAACATAATAAGTTATATTGTAATAAGTAGGTAAGTTACTAACCTCAAAATATTTGTATACAAAGTTAATCCTATAAATTTGTCAATCATCAGGGATTCAACTACTGTAGTGCAGTATGATAATAAATACATCTTATTATTAATATAAAATATTTTTTTAATTCATAAATACAGTTTTTCCACATTTCATTAGAAAATAATTCTGTGTAAAGTAAGTTTTACAAGAAAGGCAATAACTGAGAGTGTTTATTGCCATGATATTAGAAAACGTCGCGAATTCCATTTTCGATAAACTTTTTGTTTATTTTACTTGTTTTATTTTTGTAATAAACAATTTCACGATAAATTTGCACTGTTAGCATATAAAATTTTCCCTCGTTTTCAGTACAATTTTCTGCCACCAGATGTCAGATGCTCATTTGACGGATCCCTATAGTAGAAACGTGAGAATTTGAGAATGGAAAAATTATCTTCTGAACAAAGAAGTAAAATTGTTCAATTTTATTTTGCAAATTAACATTCCATTATTTTAACACAGCGAACATACCTCAATTTCTTCAAAAAAAACATCCAGCGGTGTGGTTCCAACAGGATGAAATCACTGCCCACACAGCTCGACCGACTATGGTTCTCCTGACGGAAATTTTTGGCGATAAATAAATAAATAAATAATTTTATTTTTGGTATAAGGACAATAATTGTGTAGCCGCAGTCAAATTACATAGGTGTGAACATAATATAACAACTAATAAATATATTCAGACGCTAATGACCTCAGTTGTCGAGCGTCTATAATTTACAATTCAACTAATAAATAAATAACAAAAAAGAACAACTAAATATAAACAAACAGATGAAATAACAACAAATATTTAACAGCAAATAAATTAACAAATAAATAAAATCGAATACTTTCGCGATTTTTCAATTTCAACTGAGACCCCCCATTCTGTTCGCCCGATGAACGGCCTCCGACTTTTTTCTTTGGGGCTACTTAAAAGGTAAGGTGTATGCAAATAAACCAAAATGAAATTCAGAAGTTGGGACCTGATATTCTAACCAGAGTCATAGAAAATGTCTTGGAGAGAGCACGTCGGGTCGAGGCTGAAAATGGCCGTCATTTCGATGATAGGATAGTGAAACCACAAAAAAAAATGTAAATAAAAAGTTGTTAACTATTTAAATCATAACAGTACTTACTTATGCGCCAGCTTATAGAATATGTTTAATGACATGACAGAAAACGTTCAATGAAACTTGGGAGTCATGGATTTAAATCTAAATTATTGACCTGCAGCCAAAGCATATTTTAAGCATTTTTTACTGGGCGGCACCAGAGTTCGAGAGTTAAGTCTATTAAAAAATGTGGCGAAGCGTCAAGAATAATTAAAAAATACCCAATTTTAAAGCATAGTACATTGTTACACGCATCAATAGCAGTGGCGCTTCAGTTCGGCTGATGACTATTGTACTACCGATTTAGGTTCACTGGCGTATAACCATAGACAATTACCATAACCATAGACAATAACAATAAGGCGTATGTATTAGCCTAGCGGCACTGGCGAGAACTAATTGTGCCAACACGCACACGGTGAGGCACGGTGAGGAGCACGGTGAGGCATCCCGGCGAACGGCGACGCGCGTTCCACACGTGTATGACTACGTAGCTAATAAAAGTGTATTTTTATGGACATAATAAAACGGTATCAATAATTTCCGTAACAACATTTTATTATAGGTATTTAATGAATAAAAAACTAAAAACTATAATGTGGTGTCTTTTGAATCTTAACCTGCAATACACTAAAAAAGCAAGACATTGCAAAAAGGATATGAATGAATGCAATAAGTAATGCAACTCGTCTATCACTCATACTGTAGTGTGCAGACTGCGGATACAATATATTCCGAAAAATTAAAATTCTAGCTCTTGTGCCGCCGGCACAACCAACTTGCACTGGGCGGCACAAACTCGTCACTAGGCGGCACAAACTCGTCACTAGGCGGCACTAGTGCCGCCTACTTTATATGTTATTTTATGCACCGTCTGCAGTAATACCTAATTAGAAACACGTCGAATATTAAACTTAAAAAACTTATACTTTATAATAGAGATCATCAAATCATTGGCAAAAAATCTCACCTTCCAGTCAAAATTAACTTTTCGCATTTTTCATATTATTTTTACGTTTTGAGGTTCCTGGAGTGCAAAAACCGTATTTTTACAGAAAATTTGTTTGTCTTTGTGTTTGTCAGCACGATTCCGGTTAAACGGCTAAACGAATCGAAACCAAATTTTAGTAGGATATGTTTGACACGTAAATAGGAAGAGCTTTGTTGTTTTTTTGGGAAAATTGGCGCATGCGCATAAGCACTATATTATACCATAATTTCCTTTCAATGATTTTTTTATACACACAATACATATTAAAATTAAGCAAAATCGCAGGATAGTGGACAAAATAATTTGATTTATTAAATTAAATGTACGACGTTTCGTCTATAGATTTAGACTTTTTCAAGTACATACATAAAAATAACAATATTTATGAAAATTAATATTAATTACTAACCATAGAAATTAACATAAGATAGGGTACATAAGACAAAAACATGGTAACAAATTATGTTGACTATCCTGCGATTTTGCTTAATTTTATTATAACCACGATGGACACGATTTCTAATATAAACAATACATATTCTTTCAAAGAACGCTCATAATGAGCCATTTTCCTGAGAGTAATTCTTTCAATTATCCACGAGAGGCAGCACTTGTGGTAGGTACAAACATTATTTATTCCCCATAGTGTCGTGTTATTTTAGTGGTATAACTTAATTATTAAATTAATTCAATGATAATAATAATTTAATAATTAAGTTATACCACTAAAATGACACGACACTATGAGGAATAAATAATGCTTGTACCTACCACAAGTGCTGCTTCTCGTGGACAATTTAAGGAACTACTCTTTCAATATTTTTAAACGACAAGAGTAAATTTTATATTAGATACTACGAAATTTCAGATTGAAAGTTAATACAGTACTCTTTCTTTAATCCACGATTCGATAATCCGACGAACATTATAAATTTTTTATTACTTCCCACCTCTACTATGGTAGGGAAGTAATGGATTTAGTCCGAAAAAAATATTTCGAGATTTTAACAGATCTTCACGTTTTGAGACCCTAGCAAACGTTTAATATCATTTTCTGACTGATGTCTGTATGTGTGTGTGTGTGTGCGTGTGTGTGTTTGTGTGTATGTGTGTGTATTGTGTGTGTGTATGTGCGTGTGTATGTGGTCAATTTTTCGCCTTCGATATCGTAAAAACGGAACAACATACGGCCATGCCGATTATTCTATTGTGTTTATTAGCCTTTAACTTAGATCTGATTAAATTTTGAGTCAAATCGGTTCAGAGGATCCTGAGATATTAAAAAAAACGTTCTCAATGTCACGTATTAACATAGGTAAAAAAATATAAATGAATTCTAGATGTTATAATATGAAAAAAATGTAAATATTTTTTTCTCTAAAATGTACAGTTTTCGAGAAAAAAATATTTTACTGAAAAAAATAAAAATTGTACGTAAATCAAGGTAACCATGATTTTTGCTATATTAAGCTAGCCATCGGTAGATCACCAAACAAAAAAGAGGGCCATGCTTTTTTTCAAAGAATAAAAAAAGAGTGTTTATTTTTTGCAAATATTTACTAGGTGGGAAGTATAGGACTGGTCATCAGTCGAATTTTTATAGTTGAAATCAATGCGAAATTCTTTAACCCGCCAGTTCTATATGCATGGCTTGTTCTGTAGTCCGCTGCAATAAAGTACAAAATACATATTGTGACTCTCTTTTTCCATGTACTATGTAGTATACCTACACTGTAATGAGTTACTTCCACTAATCTGGCACTAACAGATCTAACAAGTACCTAGTATCTAAGATACTATTAGTATTTTAGATATTTTTTGAAGGTAACTGTACTTATCTGAAAATGAAGATACTTCTCAAAAATAACTGGTATCTAAAACACTTTTGAAGTATCTACGAGTATATAGGTACTTTAAAAATATCTAATTACTTTCAAGTTTCAAAGGGTCTGGTGCCTATCCTGTATCTTTGGGAGAATTGATTGCTTGGTATCTTGTATCTAGATACTTTTTTTAAGTGTCTTCTGCGGCTCTGTATATCAGAACTGCTTTTGAGAACGTATCACTTTAATAAGAATTTTATTGAATAAAAGGATAATACATTTCAGCTGTCAACATCAACTTCAATTCGTTTTTACCACATTATTTGCACATTAACGATAATCAAATCTGTGTAATATTACACAAAGTATTCTAGTTGACATGCTCATCATCGAGATTTTAAAAACGGTAAGAGATAATATATGAAGTAGTCAATAAGACTAGAGAATAAATAACTTAAAAAAAACTTTTTAAAAAACAATGGTTTTATTTTGAAACAAAATTGCACAAAAAAGTAGAAAATAATTTTTTTTAGTGATTATAATGTTGTGTCTTTTTGAGTCAACATAATACTCTACATTGTCGACACAACATTGTTTTGTTTTGGCAGTTTCTATTAGCTACGCTTTTGAAACAAACAAGTAATTCAAAATTATAATCTCGTTGTGATCAGACGTAAATTTAGACTCGTCTTGATTAAATCAAATTTTGTTGTGTTTTATTTATTTATTATTAATTTTATATAAGGATCTACAATAATAGTAAATCAAGTCAAAAAGATCTTTATAATAAGTTGATCAGAATAGTTTTCAACATTTGTTAAAAGAAAACCATTGGGCGCTCATAAAATATTAGGTACTGATGCTGTTTTAAGTTATTTATTTGCGTGTTTTAACACGACGCGTTTCAGCAACGAGTTGCTATCTTCAGGTGTGGTTAAATTTTTAAACTCGTTACTGAAACGCGTCGTGTTAAAACACAGGAAGTCACAAGACGGACATCAAAAAATACAAGGTATTTCTAATACTTCATAATATACATACATACAGTTATTGAGCATGTTTATTACATTTAAATTAAAACAGAGCAAATTATTAAAACAGTTCATGAACTTAAAGTTCAATGAAGTTTTAATAATGTTCCAACTTCGGTCGCAATATTATGCGATACATTTATGATAGCGTGTATTATTTAATTTTATATTAATTAACAGCAAATGCTGGACTAATTAATATGATATATTAAGCTCACTGCGATGTATTAAATATATCATATATGGTATTATATTATTATATGTTCAAATACCGGCTGTTTCAGAACAAATGAGAAACCTAAGGGAAAAACAGGAAACAATAGAAATGTATAAAAATCGGTACGGAGGATCATACATGACTTCCATGGGTATTTTTCAAAATAATTTTTAATTAATAATGGAATTTCTAGCGGGAACAATGAAATAAATTCCATAATTTTAAATTTTACTCATTTACCAACATTTCATTCGGTGAGCTGGTGTTGTCCTGATTCGGGTCTATAGGCTGTCGTTGGTTGGAATTGCTTCCTAACGTTTCGCTAGCACGAGTGGCGAGCTTCTTCCTTTCGAGTGGCTGACATCACTTGCTCCGAGTATCACGGATTACTCTACAGCACATACGTCATACAGTGTTAACACACTGTATATTTCGAGGGTTAAAAACGTATTTAAAAGCTAGAGATTGGGGATTACGCCAGGGTGGGCCAAGACAATTTAAGATGGGCTATGGACTACCCGGTCCACCCTCCGGCGCCGCCACTGCAAACTACTGACAAAAACATTTTGATGGCTATACTATATCTCTGACGATGACAGGAACGCTGTTGAAACGTTAGATAAATAGCAAAATTTAGCATTAGTACTTCGTTTTTATTTTGATCCTTACGTCACGCCAAGACTTCGAAGTGTTTTTGTTCTATAATTTAATATTTTGTGACAGCCTGCAAATTATTTCAGTAACAAATAAATAATTTGTGTATTTGTTTGCTACATACGAGTACATAATTTGTCAAACAATCCGCAAATAAAATAAATAAATAAACAAAATGGTTATAATTATTTGCTTTCTGAATAATTGTTTGCAACCATTGAAACCGATACTTTGTACATATAAATAAACAATTAACTGGTTCCTGTTTAATGTTTATAGACGTATCAAATAGCAAATCTAGAACCAGTCGAGAAGTAAAATTACTCGGTCCGACAGTCGAGATAAATAAATGGAAGAGGTTCACCGCACTGCCTAAAGGTACGTGCAATATGGAGCTGGGATTCTAGATGGTAGCGTAGATCATAGCAGGGCTTGCTTAAATTAATGCCATTGTTATATATGCGAGCGTACACAACGAAGCAGTGAGTGTAGCTGGTATAAGCGCTGTTACAAGAGCTGGTAGATTCAAGAATGTATCTCACCATTCTTTCAGTGCGCTGACTACTACAATCAACGTGTGACAACTGTCAAATGGCCGTTACAAGTTTCGCAATGGATGTGACTAGTTTAATAAGTGAAATTTTACCAATTTTTAGTTAATTTGTTTTGAGTTTTTGCTAAGACGTATTTAAAAGTGTTAGGTTCCATACGTAAATATTCAAAAAACCGGTTTGGGTAAAATTTTAATTCTTGGTATAAATGATGAAATTCGCCATGTTTAGATCGTTTTCTATAGGGTGGACATGATAGCTCCTACCACTTTGTAGCAGAAGAACACAAATATTCGTCTTCGCTATCTGACATTTCAAACGCGACTTCAGCTTGTATCAATGCTAGTATCAAAGCTTCGTTGTGCAAACCTATAAGCTCTTATAATTTCAGCCACCATCTACCATACATGCGTACTGCACGCTGAACTGCATTGACCGCGGATTTTCGTTCATCAGTAAACTCTGTGCCCCCCAGGGGGGACATTGGAATGTGGTTGCTATCGCAAATTGCATTCCAATGCTCTTTGGGAATTAGCGCTCCCAGAGACCCGAGCTCTTACCAGTCGGTTTGTGTATGCCGGCTGGCGGATTCTATTACACAAATGCAATTATTTGTTGTGTTGAAGACACTAATGACCTGAGTTGTCGACGCGTCTATAATCTACAATAAATTAATTAATTATGTAAACTCTGTGGTGGATTTTTTCAAGACAATATTGATGAATTGTTGGCATAATATTTTACGGTCATTAATGACATACTTTATGAAATATGATCAAAATCGCTAAAGCCATTTTGAAGTCATACATTAACCACGTGACAAATTTGACAAATCACAAACATAATATCATTAGCAGTTTTTCAAAGCAATCATCTACTTATATCCAGTCTTAACGGTCCGGCTCGGCTTCGCCCGGATGCTGTGAATTATTATTACCCCCACCCCGCGAGAAATTCTCCTCCTGCGAAGCGAAGCCGGGTTGCTGGTATTTATTCGCTTGAATTTTATTAATACATTACTCACTCGCTTCGCTTGGTTACTCGGGCGAAGCCGGGCCCGCCGATTATTATTATAGCCTATGTTCTAAAGTATCACCTATCGACCAGTGAAAAAAAATTTGAAATCTGTTCAATAGTTTCTGAGATCCCTTTTTTCACTCGGGCGAAGCCAAACCGGCCAATTATTATAATTCAGAAATCTTCGCTGGCGTGCGCACAACTCACCAAAGTTTCATCGCAATCGGATGAATAGTATAGAAACGCATAGAAGACGAACGAACGAAAAAACATAAATTTTTAAAAATTACTTTGTAATGTAAACCTGCGAGTGACAAATGAAATTAACATGTCAGTTCTCTTTTTGTTATAAAGTTTAGCGGAATACTATTCTGCAATATGTAGTACTTACCTGTTTAACGAAAAGAATTGCCAGCTGACAATAAAATATGAAAGAATTTTTTTATATTAAAAAACAATCCTTAAATAACCGGATTGTGAGAAACAATTATTACAAATGTCACACTGGTACGGTTTCTCACCAGTGTGTGTTTTTTTGTGAATATTTAGAGAGTCTAAACGTGAGAAATACTTATTACAAATGTAACAGTGATACGTTTTTTTTTCAATATTGATGCGTTTGCGTTTATCTTTATCAACATTTTCTGTTCCATCCGCAAAACTAAGACGCGTGAAGTTCCTTGATCCACTGATCTGTTTGTCATCGCAACTGCACTGTCATCATTGGATAAAGTTTTTACTGTGTCAGCAGAATCAGTGAATTATTATCATCCTTTGGTAGGTCTTCGATTTCGGATTTTAATATGTGACCAATGCCAATTGATACAGTTTCTTATCAGTATTATCCCACTTTTCACTTTTTTCAAAATACTCTTTTCCATATGTACAACGAAACATGAAATTTCCCGATATGTGGCCAATATCAATCTTTGTATCTTCGCAGGTAATTTCACAACCATAATCCTGAGATAAAGTATTAATTGTGTCAAAAGGAGATTCTGTTAGATTTAATGAATTATCATCGATTGGTTCGCCGTCTATTCCGGATTTTAAAGGCATTTTCTCTTTAATTTTGTTTACTGCATTATTACAATTTGTAGGCGCCATATCCAACTTGTCATATTCTTCTAAATATTCACGCTTTACAGTGATATCTGCATTAGTTTTATGGATCAAATGAGCTTCAGAAGACTCATCAATAGAATATTCAGGTTTGATTTGTCTATTAGAAGTCTGTAATTGCTTCAGATAGCGTCGCAGTTTTTTTTCAGACTGTAGTATTTGTATTTGAAACTGGTGAGTATTTCCCAGTTGAGTATAACATAACTGACAGATGTATTTCGGCATTTCATCGAGTTTTATTATCTGAGACAATTAAAGAATAAGGAAAGAACAATAACATCAATTATTTAATTTCAAATACTTAATGGAGTACCCTTTTGTAAAATAAAAAAGTGTTATTAATTAGTAGTATATAGGTATAATTGTATTGTAATTTTAAAATGTTTTTTTATTAGAAAAAAGCTTGACAAAACGAAAAAATAATAAAGAGGAAATTCAAATAATGTTTTTGCCCTTACAGTTTTTTAAGTAATTTCAATTTTATAGTAGTGAGGTAGCTTGGAACTGTATTTCAAAATTACCGTTAGGTACCTGGCGGATTAAAGCACCAAATTTAGTATGAAGTTACCTTATAGAGTGTACTAATAAATGTTAGCCTAGAACTCTGGAATCTCTAAAAAACAACTTTTGGCGGCCGAAAAATCACGAAATTTTGTCATTTTTTTTGCTTTTTTCGAGATATCTCAGAAACAGTCGACTTAAGCGATTCTTCCATTATGAAATGTTTTAAAGAAGATTACATTTTCTACAATTTTCAATCCCACAACTTTTCAGTGGTACTAATGGTAACCGAAATACAGTTTCTTGCATAATGTGACATATCAAATGAAAGGGCTCGTTATGAGAAATGAATATAGTTTAAAAGATATTAAAGAAAATATACGAATAACGAATATACCCCCCTTATCTCCGAAACTACTGAGTCTAAAATTTTGAAAAAAAATAGGAAATATAGGGCTCACTCCTAGTTTACAGGAAAATCTTAATTTTGGGGGGCAAATTAGAAAATAAAAAAAAATTCAAGTGCATCATGTGACGTATCAAATAAAATGGCTTGTGTGAGAAACATAAATATATTTTTTTTAATAATTTTAAAATGAATAGTTCAAAAGATATTAAAGAAAATATACGAATATCGAGCATTCCCCCCCTTATCTCCGAAACTACTGAGCCTAAAACTTTGAAAAATAGGGAATATAGGACCCCACTCATAGTTCACAGGAAAACCTAAACGAAAGTCCTAAATTTTAATAGTAAGGAACCCTCTCCACGCAAGTCCGACTCGCACTTGATCGGTTTTTATTTCCCACCTCTACTATGGTACGGAAGTAATGGATTTAGTCCGGAAAAAATATTTCGAGATTTTAACAGATCTTCACGTTTTGAGACCCTAGCAATCGTTCAAGATCATTTTCTGACTGATGTCTGTATGTGTGTGTGTGTGGTCAATTTTTCGCCTTCGATATCGTAAAAACGGAACAACATACAGCCATGCCGATTGTTCTATTGTGTTTATCAGCCTTTAACTTAGATCTGATTAGATTTTGAGTCAAATCGGCTCAGTGGATCCTGAGATATTAAAAAAAACGTTCTCAATGTCACGTATTAACATAGGTTAAAAAAACTATAAATGAATTCTAGATGTTATAATATGAGAAAAATGTAAATATTTTTTTTCTCTAAAATGTACAGTTTTCGAGAAAAAAAATATTTTACTAAAAAAAATAAAAATTGTACGTAAATCAAGGTACCTAACCATGATTTTTGCTTTATTAAGCTAGCCATCAGTTGATCACTAAACAAAAAAGAGGGCCATGCTTTTTTTCAAAAAATAAAAAAAGAGTACTTATTTTTTGCAAATATTTACTAGGTGGGATGTATAGGACTGGTCATCAGTCGAATTTTTTATATTAGTATCTAGGTATATCGTATAGAAGTTTTCTATCGAAACCGAAACAATATAAATTAATTATAGGGGGTAAAATGACTTAAAAATCACTTGTACATATTATAACTTTTGATAAACACGTAAATCAGTTTTAATTAAGTTGACTTTAGGTACAAACATGACCTATTTTGCATGGGCACCCACTTAAATCGATTATTAATAGAATGTGTATAATTTGTCGAGAGAAAATGTCTTTCGTCGAAACCCAACAAGGAAAACATAATATTTAACATACATTACAAAATTATTTAAAGTTATTGTTGCCTGCTTGTCGTTGCGTCATTGCTTTTAAATACTACACACCCATTTGCTCATATATACGGCATGTCTCAAGAAATTCCATACATTCAAAGTCTGTGTCCATCTTATTATAATGTTACGGATCACCCTGTATATAAACGGCAGGCAGGAGTTATGAGAAACGGGGGTCCGCTTCCTGTAACAATGAGTAACTGCACGAACATTCTAGAGAACGCTAGAACGCGCTGTGCCTAAGCCAAGCGGCCTATATAAACGAGTGAGTGAAGCGATCAGGCAATCAGTTGACGGTGTCACGTAATCGGAATCGGTCAGTGAATGGTGAGTCGTGCAGCCAAGCGGATCAGTGATATAAATCAATCAACGGTCGAATCAGTCAGTACAGTGATATAAATAGTGAAGTGGATATAAATAAATAGTACTGAAGTAACTGCAGAGTAAATGACCGACGTAAATAAACGTTAGAAATAAATCCGATATAAATACCGTGATATAAATTCACCTGATAAAATAAATATTAGTGTAGTCAATTGTATATAGTTAAGTGTTAATTACTTGTGTTGATTGTTAGAACTGACTTTTGGTTGTTGTATTTATTATTGTTATGTTTTTAATTATTGTAAATAAATATTTATTCCGCCAACTCAGAAAACAGTTTTGTAACAATAACATTGAATGGGGTCATCCCCCTTTTTATTACAGACTTTGAATTTTCATTTAAAAAAATAGGTAAAAAAACTTTTAAGTTAAACGGTTTTATTTTAAATCATCAGCTGTACTAAAAACTAGAAAATAATTAGGACACAACCCAAGGGGCACTTTGTGTCGCTGCGTCAGCGGAATAAGTAATAAAAACGTGGGGCGCATTTGAAATATTTCTGTTGGTGGGCTTGGAAACACATTTTTTTAGACAAGCCGTTCTTATTTAATAATTATACAGTCGTTATACAGTTTTTATGCGCCCCGCGTTTTTATTACTTATTCCGCTGACGCAGCGACACAAAGTGCTGTGTCCTAATTATTTTCTAGTTTTTTATACAGCTGAGGATTTAAAATAAAACCGTTTAACTTAAAAGTTTTTTTACCTATTTTTATTTTCTAGTTTTTAGTTTGATTTCTGGCCCGTATCATTATGTAAACTCCTCATTCTTTCAACTGTCCACCTCCTGATTCCATCATCAGACCCTCGTTACCAAGTTGAAATTATCATAATATTGTATTGTCACGGGAACTCAATGTGTGTGCAAAGTTTCCTAAGAATCGGTTAAATAGAAGTAGGTAGTTGAAAAAGCTGTCGCAAGATTTGAAACAAAGATAGTAACGAACAAACAAATATACGGGGTCAAGCTAAATAAAACCGTTTAAAAATACCTGTATTTTTACTTTCGAGCGGCCATAAATGTGAAGAAAGTCTTGTCATGGTGAAAAAAATCAAATTCGAGATTTCGACGGATGTAGATGTTTCTTGGTCCCCACATACTAAAAACACAATTGTTGAATGTCCCTCTCGAAATGGTGTAAAATCTACACTAATTCGAGGGGGACATCTAACGTTTGTTTTTTTTTCTGCACCATTTCGAGGGAGACAGTCCTGTAAAAAATTCAAGCTTCTGGCTCAATGAATTAAAAAGATTAAAAATCACGTTTTAGTGACTTCCTCGACAGTGATCAAAACCTATATATTTCCCGTTGATCTAGAATCTTGAAATTTAGCAGAGAGGAAGGTCTCATAGCACACTAAGTAAAACCCGAAAATCATTTCTAATTCTATGCGGAATTATCGCGTAACAAACTTAATTTTTAGGGTTCCGTCAAAAGCCTTTTTCTCACGAACGGTCGCTACAGATACATCAAGTCGAAATGAATATCAAATAATAAAGTCTACAACTCCATACTCCTGTAAAAAAATCAAAAGATACGACCTTTAACTACATAATTAAGTAAGTTTTTGCAATACGAGCATTGACAGTGACGAAAGTAAGCAAAAGTGGCGCCATCCTACGCGATAATTTTAAACTAGTTCTGACAGTCCATCCTTTTACGGTTTTGTTAGGGAACTTAAATTTTATTCAATTTTTATAACGATACGGAACCCTCAGGGCGCGAGTTCTACTCGCATTTGAGCATCTTTTTAAACTTAAGCAATGTGCGAATGGAGGAATGTTATTATAGGACAAACATATACGAACAAACTTTTTGAAAGAGATGTTTTCTCTCTCTCTCTCTCAAGTTTACAACCATTAAATGAAAGAAAAACACTAAATTAATTATTGATTTTGTAAGAAAAATATTTTCATAATTAAATACTTTTTTAAAAGACAGAATAAGTTTTTAAATATTACGTCAGTGTCACTGCATGTTATTTTTGTATAGAGCATTAAAAAATCAAGTAGAGATATGAGTTAACTTATACATTGTTCGAAATAACTTGAATTAAATGTAAATCAAATGGAGATATTGAACTTGTCAAATCAATATGTCGAGTGAAATTCAACACAATGTTTATCGCTTATATTATTATATTATCACTTTTTTGTAAAACCACCGAAAAGAGGTACATAATGGTTCATTATGAAACGGGTTTTTCAATTGTTTTTCATTATAACATCGAAAATCGTTTCATAATGGATCATGTCACTCGTCAATAAACGGTCATTTAAGGTCCGCAAAACTGATATGAAAAAACACTAAAAGCATGCATGTATTATATGTATAAAATTTGTTTGATAATAATTCATAAGAATCAGTACAACCATCACTTTATCCAGATTACTAAGATCGACGCGCGAGTCCGTTTCGTACTTTGACCAATTTTTTTTAATCGTGTAAAAAAGACGTTTTGGCCTACAAGACTGTACTAAATCAGTTCTGCAAAACAATATGTACAATGTCAATGGCGTAATAATCACATGAAATAACACCCACAACAAACAGACAACAGAAATCGAGAATAATTACGTTTAAGTCAACGTTAATGGTGCGGAATAATTGGGATGAAAGACGTCGCTTGCCAAAAGCCAAAACAAACTTCAATGTTTATGATGTCAGACACAGCCACATCATTACTTGAATAATCTTTACTGAGAAATATTGTAACAAAACTGTTTTCTTTACGTGGGTGGAATAAATTATTTATTTACAACAATTAAAAAATGTAACAAAAATAGATAACAATAAGATGTAACAATTATATCTCAATGCTAACAGGCAACACTGTTTATATAATAATAACACGAACAGTGATTCTTAAACGAACTGAAGCACTTTAATTTATATGCTGTATTTATTTCAAATCTACACTGTCACACGACACGACTCTCGTTGTTCTCTCTCCGACGATTGCTCTTGCTTATATAGAGCTAGCAGCTTGACCCCCCCACGCTGGCGCGCTTTCCAGAACATTCTTGTGTCTTCGATATCATGCCACGCCTCATCATTGTTACTTGTTCTCGATGATCGTCGCCAGCGGCGTAACGTCTGGGGTTTTGCTACAATATTGTCTCCTCTTAGAATGGCACTCATCAACAACAAACAGCTTGATACAGTATATACTCGCGTTATATAAGTGTGAACGCCCGAAAATATGAATATGCAATAACACGATGAGCAAAATGTGTTCATTTACTTCTCTGTAGTGGTAACAACAGCTGACTTCTCCAGTGTTACCAGTGCTAGCGAAATGTCCCTAGATTTAGGGAAAATTTGGGTATGTGAAGGAAAAAGCGAAACTTTCGATAATCTGAGGAATTTTCCATAATTTGCATCAGATGCCAACTTTTATTTCTCATTTTGTCTGAATAAGAAAATATGTTCATGACAGTAACACCGGTCGATAAACACAGCCGATTTGTGCTTAAGAGCGATGACACACACAGCGGTTCACCGCCTGAGACGGCTGCCGAGTTGGCATGTATGTTACTGTTTTTTAATGGTGCAAAATACATACAGCGGCGATAATCGCCTGCAGCCTGGGAGCCGCTGTGTGCGAACCGCGCTACGTGTGTGTCACCGCTCAAAGCCGCAGCTATTTATCGATATTTCCTTCATAATATTAAAAATTAAATTGTGTTTTAAAGACCACCAACAGCTAAGGTTATTTGGGCATAGCACCAATTCATATTTTCAATTCATTATTTTTTCTTTAATAATAAATTGAAAATCCAATTGACACTTTTACCAGCTCTCGGGTTAGAACCCGGGAACTGGGGACTTGAATAGAGGAACCATAGCATCACCATGTAAACAACAGGATTACTACACGCTCGACTATTCTCAAGTCCCTTCATAATGTTAATTTTAAATACAAAAAAAATGATTAATTTAGCATTACTGTTGTGAAGACCCATCGAATGACGTAACGTTACAATACATAGAGGGCTTGAGAATAGCCGAGCGTTTAGCGATGCTGTTGTTTACATGGCGTTGCTATGGTTCCTCTATTACAAGTCCCCAGTTCCCGGGTTCTAGCCCGAGAGCTGGTAAAAGTGTCAATTGGATTTTCAATTTATTATTAAAAAAAAAAAATAATGAATTGAAAATATGAATTGGTGCTAGGCCCAAATAACCTTAGCTGTTGGTGGTCTTTAAATCACAATTAATTAATTGATTACAATACATAGAAAAATTCATTTTCAGTTTAAACCCGTCACCGTCGGGACTCAAACCCGAATCTTCCACTATCCTGGCGTCTGAGTTATCATTTACTCTACAGTGACTAAGTCTGAGGCTACACTAGATCCGTGTCAGACCAGATCCGATCAGATCAGACCAGACCAGACCAGACCAAATCAGACACTTCAGACGAAGTGGCTACATAGGGAGTGGATAATATCCGACGGACAGTTTTTCTTTGTTGAACAATAATAATTTTTGATGTGCAAATTTTGAATATTTGGATATTTAAATATTTGTCATAGACTGTAGTTAGCTTCTTTCCGGATTCAAATGAAAATCAAAATGCACTGTTTTTATTATTTTTTATCGTTGTTCAACAATAACATTTATTATACATTTATACAACTGTTCTTTGTTTTTGGCGTCCCTGAGTCCTGACCCCTGTCATGAGTATCGGCTGTCGCCAATTATTACTCATTGGCATTGCTGTGTTTACGTTTTGATTTCAATATGCGATTTATGATTTAGATTAGCGATAGAGATAACATTTTTTTCAGAAATATAATGTAATTTTTTTAATCGTTTAACAGTTATGCTATCTGTTATGACTGCCCAGTATTGTTAGATTTAAATTTTATTGTTGGGAAACTTGTGAGGGCCGTGACTTGACAGACTTCAGGATCTTTGTCAAAAATCCAAAAAACAGCTAAATTTTAATTAATTTTAACTATTCGAATAGAAGTTTAAATGAATATTCGAATACTTTAATTTGAAAAATACCGAGCCCTATTATAAACAACAAACAAAACAAACAAACTTCAACAATGCGTTGAAACCGATCAGAGTTAATTTACTTTCATTTTATGGACTACTCATAGATTAATTAATAAATAAATTATATTTTCAAATCATACCTGAAAGATTCATTTTTTCGCCAATATCTCTCCACAAAAGACCTTTCACGTCCCTGTTGTGGTATCTTTTGTCTCTTTGGTCCCAAATAGGAGGCTTTTCACGTACAAGATCAATTAAAAGTGATTTGTCCATACTCACAATTGATATTCAAACACGTTTTTAAATAATAATACAATACAATAAGACAATCTGGTAATAATAGCTAGCATACACAACACTGTTTGTTAAAAACTGTCAAATGTACGGCCGTAGTCTGACGAAAATTTCAAACATGTTTGATTTCGTCCGACGGTCGGAACGTGTCTGTTGCAATCTGACATCTTCTGGCGCGGTCTGGAGTGATAAGTGTAGCCACTTCAACAAGGTTACTGGTGTTTGTTCACATCCGACATTACGGATCTGATCTGGTCTGATCTGATCTGATCGGAAACGGCGCCAATGTAGCCTCAGCCTAAGTAATCAATATCTAAATGCACTGTAAAGTTACGTCATTCAATAGGTGTTCGTAACAGTAATGCTAACTAACGCGACCCTTAGACGATCAGTATTCTGTCAGTATTCGAAACTGACAGTATTTCGTCATTATTCTTCATCAGACGCCAAACGATCAATATATTTGTCAATTGTTAAGAGAGCTTGGTGGCAGAAATTTTTAAGTAATTTGCTCGTATGGCAGAAGTTGAAAATCGTGAAGTTTTGATCATAAAAACCACTAATAACTAGAGATGGCGCCGAATATTCGTTTGGTATTCGGCGTATTCGGCATCTTTTTCACTATTTGTATTCGGCCGAATTATTCGGTTTTGGTGCCAAATATATTCGGTTCAATATTTTTGTAATAATAAACACCTTTGTTCGTACTTTTAACGTAATCGTGCGATGTTTTGAAGCAAATTTATAGCGCGGTGTGCGCGGGTGGCGGGCGGTGAGGTACGGCTTGCTTGTCAACTAGCCAGCAGCGACACGTAGCGTAGGTACATGTTAGAACCTGTTTACGCGGCAAATCAATGAAATGATAAACCGAATAATTCGGTCGAATATTCGGTTCGGTAAAGGTTAAACCGAATAGTATTCGGTATTCGGTTATTCGGTGAGACCACTATTCGGCGCATCTCTACTAATAACTAATTAAACATGTAAAAAAAGAGTATACTAAATCATTGACATGGCGTGAAAATATTTATATAAAAAATCGTACTCCCTGCGTGTATCAACTTGAAACTTGGTATAAGTACCCGTCAAAACAAATAATAAAACACGTATTTTAGAATTTTTTAAGACAACCCCTAGAGACCGGTGCAACGGAGTGTTGAAGTTTGTATGGGAAGGCATAAACAAATCTAAATGTACGTGAGCGGAGCCACGGTTAACCGCTAGTAGACTATAAAATATTAAATAGGAAGTTTCACATTTACCGAGTGTGAACACGACACACCTGATCTTTTTTGAAGTTATACTTCTTTTGGCGCGTTATGGAAAAATGGATGAGAGTGAATTTTTACGATTCTACGCCATGAACTAGTCGAAAGTAACATAATGAAGTTAGTCGTTAGTAACTAGATTCGTTACACCAGTCAGAATGTGACAAGAGCGTTTTCAGTTTTGAATAACATTAATAAAAGCTATTTCTATACTAAAGCTGGTGTATGCCGCTTTTGTTAAATAAGAGTCCTTACTCCAACAGCTTTACTGTGCACGAATATGATTATAATATCCGATTGCACAGATTGCAAGACGTCTGTGGTGTAGTGGTTACCGTCCTCTCTTTAAACGCTATAGGACTCGGGTTCGAATCTCAGCACAAGCATGCTTATTTTTTTTAATAAATAATTAGATATAAATATAATAAATAAATATATTTAATAAATTAAATTAATTAATTAAACCTTCATCAATTGTATTTAATATCTTTATTTTATTATTTTTCATGATTATATTATAATACCCTGTTAAACCGATTCTAAAAATTCTTTCACTAATAGAAAGCTACGCAGGGGGAGAGATTCTCGCGAGGGGGTACTCGCGAGGGGGGGTAATAAATCATAACTTCTTATCTCTGGAACTACTAAACCGATTATAAAAATTCTTTCACTAATAGAAAGCTACGCAGGGGGGGGGAGATTCTCGCGGGAGGATACAAATTAGGGGGGAGATATAGAAAATTAATTAATTTTACCTTCATCACCAAAGGAGTATAACTTTTGACGTGCGTACATGGTACACACACAGTCTTTTTTTTAACTACATAATATTATAGTAACATATTATGGTAACGTCATGATATACATAATATGTGTGGAAAGTCGATCATATCATTTAAATTTTAAACTGTACATCTAAAGCACCCCCTCTACACTAGCAAACATTTTGCGATACATGTATCGATACATAGATTTCATCACGAATGGCGTTGTATCAGTATCTGTTGGTTGCGAAATTTCGTTAAAAACTGACAATTATAGAAAAAGTTACGGTTTTATTTATATTGTGTTGATATTGTTACATAAATACGATTTTTCATCAGTATGTGTCCGTTTGTGACGAATTAAATTAGATGACTGGGAAAAAGTCTTATTACAAATGTCACACAGATACGGTTTCTCACCAGTATGTGTCCGTTTGTGGCTATTTAAATGATCGGACTGTGAGAAACACTTAGTACAAATGTCACACTGAAATGGTTTCTCACCAGTATGTGTTCGTTTATGTCTATTTAAATCATGTAACTGGAAGAAACGCTTATTACAAATGTCACACTGATACGGTTTCTCACCAGTATGTGACCGTTTATGATTATTTAAATTACTTGAACGTGAGAAATACTTATTACAAATGTCACATTGATACAGTTTATCACCAGCATGTGTCCGTTTGTGTCTATTTAAACTAACCATCTGGGAGAAACATTTATTACAAACGTTACATTGATACAGTTGCTTATCAGTATTATCCCACTTTTCACTTTTTTCAAAATACTCTTTTCCATATTGTGTAGAACGAAACATGAAATTTCCCGATATGTGACCAACATCAATCTTTGTGTCTTCGCAGGTAATTTCATTACCATCATCCTGAGATAAAGTGTCTACTGTGACGGTGTGAGATTCTGTTAGAATTAATGAGTTATCATCCATAGGGTCGGATTCGGATTTAAAAGACATTTCTTTTTTAATTTCGTTTTCTGCAATACAATTTGTAAGCGCATTCTCCTTCCAAATGACAGGCATATTCGAGATGTCACATTGTTCAAAAGATTGACGAAATTCAGTGATATCTGCATTAGTTCTATGATCTTCAGAAGGCCCACTAGAATGTTCAGGTTTGATTTGTTTATAAGATGTGTGAAATTGTTCCAGATAGCGTCGCATTGTTTTCTCAGACTGTACTATTTGCATCTGAAATCGGTACATATTTTCCAGTTGAGAGTAGCATAACTGACAAATTAAATTCGGCATACCATCGCGTTTTGTTATCTGAAACAGAAAAATAATAATCAACTAAAGATATCAAATAAGGACACAACAGAATAAGGAATAATAACAAAACATCGAGATAATACTTATATCAAAATACCTAATGTAGCCATTTGTAAAATAAAAAAGTCTAGTGCACACTTGTATCGAAATTTTAAAATCAATGTTTTATTCCTTTTATTTATAATAAACCAAAATACAATATGTATAAAGTCTACATGTTAATTGGAAATGATAGGTTGGAGGACGAAAAATTACTTTTTAATTTTTTTCCATTTTTCGCTGAATTGAATTAAAACAGACTGAAGTCATAATTAATATTTCTTTTAAGTTTGTATAATAAGAAAATTTGAAGAAAAAATCACTAATTTTGAAACTACACGTACTTTTAAAAATAAAATTAAGTACATTATGACGCCAGGTTATAAATACTTACGTGTTATCTAATCATGAATTAAAATTAAAAGTTAATATTGAAATAAACGAAGATAGAAAAATTAAATTAATATTCAGCGTTTTCTATGTTATAGTCTAGACTCTAGGGCCTAGGCGAATTAGGAAAATAGAGGAAACACAACAACAACAAAGATGATTTTGCGGAAAGTTGTCGAGGGTGGTCCCCTTACTAATATACTATACTAAAAATCCCACCCTCGCAGGGGGGGGGGACATTAGAATGTGGTTGCTATCGCAAATTGCATTCCAATGTTCTTTGGGAATTAGCGCTCCCAGCCCCCAGGGACCCGAGCTCATACCAGTCGGTTTGTATATGTCGGCTGGCGGATTCTAATACACAAATGAATTATTTGTTGTGTTGAAGACGCCAATGACCTGAGTTGTCGACGCGTCTATAATCTACAATTAACTATTAAATTAAAAATCCCACTCCTTCTAATTTTTATGCGGGTGAAAAAATCAAGAGAACTATCTTTTTAGGACAAAAAATGACACTATTAATCTCAGGTGATAAATTTTCGAACAGAATAACCGTAATAGCGTATTTAAAAATAATATTTGATTGTTACTGTGCCTAAGCGCGCGAAAAAATCATCACGCGGCGTCGCCATGGAAACCCATGGCTAAGACGTAATGTCTTTTTTGCCATACCCACTATAAAATAGTTGCTTTAGATGCATGTAAAGTGACTTTTGACCACACTAGTGTGGGAAAAAGCAAACCATTTCCATAGTGATTTATGTTTATTCGCCCTGACGCGCCTGCTATTACATACTGACAGCTATACTCTCGGTCTATGTGAGTGAAGCTGGCGACACAAACTGAACTGTCAAAATTTTTTGAAAATACTGAAAATGAAGTAAAAAGCAGCTATTTTATAGTAGGTATAGCAAAAAAATATCATAATATAATATAAATTCTCGTGCATATTGACTCGTGTAACTGTTACTACTCGTCAGTATTATACCTCATTCCAAATGTTTGTTTTTTTAAAGTTACCTGAACGGGAGCACACTTCATGATAACATCCGCCAATTGACTTCTCATTTTAGCTGAAAATCCAAATATATCTATCACCGCAACACCGGTTGATAAACACAATCGGCACAAAGTACTTAAGCCGGAATCATTTATTGATATTTCCATTATTAATTAATAAAGTTTAAAAACTTTTTTGCAAGATTTATTATTGAGATTTCAGTCGATTAAAAAGACAAAAGACGTAAGTAGTAAGTACAGTCGCGGACTTCTAGTATCATCTAGTTACCGGTTTTTTTTTTAATTTTTGCATATTGTAATTTGGCTTTTGATAGTAATGTATCAATTACTAAGGTTACATCCTAAAAATTCTATAAAACATTATTATCAAAACACCTCAGTTATTTATTGTACAATCCAAATTACTCAATATTATTCAATTAAAACATAAAAAGATTTGGGGCTTGAGAATAGCCGAGAGTGTAGCGGCGCTGTTGTTTACATGGCGTTGCTATGGTTCCTCTATTACAAGTCCCCAGTTCCCGAGTTCTAGCCCGAGAGCTGGTAAAGTGTCAATTGGATTTTCAATTTATTATTAAAAAAAAAATAATAATGAATTGAAAATATGAATTGGTGCTAGGCCCAAATAACCTTAGCTGTTGGTGGTCTTTAAAATACAATCAATCATTAAAAAGATTTGATAATATTTGATACTAGCAAATTCCTTCCTCCAATCTTGCAATAATTCTTCTTTTTTGTTCATCGTTTTAATAATTTCGAGGCATTTAAACGACAGTTATTTCTTTTCATTTTTGACATTTACATTTACTTACCTATTAAAAACTAAATTTGTTGCTAAGCTACCGACTTTTTGTGAACTTACACTGAAAAACTCAAGTGTAAACTTTATTAAGTCCGCGACTGTACCTAAACATGAAATTCCAAAACTATCTGCAATCTACACCTATTTATATGGACACTACACTACTCCGACGTACCGCGTAACCGTCATATCAATACATACCGATTCAGTCTCGATTAGTCCACATAATAAAAGATGACAAACTATGAAAGGATGGGCACTTACTTAAAACTTCACTTTAAATTACAAGTTGTTGCTCAAATGTATTTAGATTGAGTCTTGAATAGCTCTTTCAATTGCCGAAAGGTTTACCAAAATCAGTCGATTAGTTTAAAAGATAATGTGCAGCTAATATTTCTTTTTTGTCGAGTTTAAGGGCAGCGGGAAGTTTCATGGATGGCCTGCAAGGTCAACCGTTTTTCAATTTTTTTCCTGGAATTTTAATGGCCGATGTTGAATGTGAACCACACCTAAACGTCAATTTTTTTTCTGCATTTCATTTGACATTTCTCAATTTCAGACTAACTCAATTTGAACCATGGAAAGATACACAATCGAGCAACGCGTTAAAGTTATTCAGGCTTATTATGAAAATGGGCGTTCAAATCAAAATGCACTTCGTGATTTTTTCGGTCAATTTAATCGTCCAAATGTGCGTACAATCGGAAAAATCGTGCAAAAATTTGAGCAAACCGGGTCTGTAGGAGATGTGAAAACACCAGTGCATGCTCGTACAGCTCGTACTGCAGAAAATATTGCTGCTGTTCGCGATAGTGTGGCTGAAGAGCCGTCCTCCTCAACTCGTCGTCGTGCCCAACAATTCCACCTCTCACGCTCGTCGTTGATGAACATTATGCATAAAGACTTGCATTTACACGCTTACAAGGTGCAATTGACTCAAGAACTAAAGCCTCTTGACCATTGCAAAACGTCGTCAATGGTCAGAATGGTGGCAAGAAATGACAACAGTGGATGATCAATTTTCGAAGAAAATCATCTTCAGTGATGAGGCACATTTTCACCTCAGTGGATTCGTCAATAAGCAGAATTGCCGCATTTGGGCGAATGATAATCCAAGAGTGATTGTCGAAAAACCAATGCACCCACAAAGAGTGACTGTTTGGTGCGGTTTATGGGCTGGCGGCATCATCGGGCCGTATTTTTTCCAAAATGAGGCCGGTCAGGGAGTTACTGTGAATGGTGTTCGCTATCGTGAGATGATAACGAACTTTTTATGGCCCGAATTGGAAGATATGGATGTGGACGATATGTGGTTTCAACAGGACGGTGCCACTTGCCACACAGCTAACGAAACAATGGCTCTTTTGCGCGACAAATTCAATGGTCGTGTTATCTCACGTGGTGGCGATGTCAATTGGCCGCCAAGATCATGTGATTTGACACCGTTGGCCTTCTTTCTTTGGGGTTATTTGAAAGAAAAGGTGTACGTCGATAAGCCAGCAACAATTCAAGAGCTAAAGGATGAGATAATTCGGCACATTAACGGCATAGAACCTCAATTATGCCTCAGCGTCATCGAAAATTTGGACCATCGGATGGAGGTGCGCCGCCGAGGTCGCGGCGGCCATTTGGCCGATATTTTGTTCCATACATAATTGAACCATACCATATTATCATAATAAAAAGAAATGACAATAATTTCCTAAATAATTTGTGTTTTATTCAAAATCAACATCGGCCCTTAAAATTTAACCACCCGTTATTTCCAAAGTATTAAAGAAAGAACTTAAGTACTCCTAGCAACTAGCAACGCGAGAATATACAGCCTATTCTATTCACTGACGTGTAACCAATAAGTACTATCTAAAATGAAAGTCCGATCAAAATCGGTTCCGTACTTTTTGAGTTAATACGGAACAGATACAAACAGTTATGCAAATGGCTAATTCGGTTTACGTATTATATTAACTGAATATTTAAAACGAAATTTTGTTAAAAATTTACAATTTCTTACAAAGAAAGATTTATGTGTGATGTTACATTGATAAGGTTTCTCGTTGGTGTGTGTCCGTTTGTGCCTATTTAAAGTATTTGAATTTGAGAAACGTTTATTACAAAATATGTGACACTGATTCGGTTTCTTAACAGTGTGTGTTCGTTTGTGACAATTGAAAGTAGTAAAAAATCGTGAGAAACAGTCTTATTACAAACGTCACACTGACATGGTTTCTCGACAGTGTGTGTTCGTTTGTAAATATTTAACTGAGCTGAACATAGGAAATATTTATTACAAATATTATAATAAAAAAATTTAGAATTTATTTAGTAACCATTATATATAAAATGTAAACCTATAGACGTAAACAAAGCTACCTGTACATAGGTAGGTTACAAACTAGCTTATCTTAACTTATATAAATGTAAAATATTAAAAAAAAACAAAAAGATATAAATGTATTTGTGAACAGAAAACATAACAATATATTATAAGAAAAAATAAAATTTAAATAAAGTGAAAATTTAAACAAAAGTTACCAAATGATAGGCATTTTTCTCCATAGTTAATAAAACTAAATACAAGTTTTAGCTTCATATATTATCGACTAATTTTTTATACAATCGCTCAATTTTTTTAAATTGTTTTCCTGCTAAGAGACATATTTTTTTGTTCGTTTGGGACGGTATTAAATGCTTTAATAGCTACTAGGTAGCTACTTTTAGTACTAACAGTTTTATTTGTTTTTGGAATAGTCAAATTTTTAAATCTAGTATGACGTTCTATATTTCGGTACAGTGGCGGCGCGTGAACATTTTAAATGGGTGTTCTGCAGAGTCAACCTGGAGACTGGAGTAGCACCCCCCCCCCCCATTATGCGAGGACCTCGAGAAAAAAAAATCAAAAATACATTTGATGCAATTTTTAAGTGTATTTGTTGATCTGTTAAGTCTGTTACACCAATTTCCGTCCACCATTTGTCACCACCAAATAAAACACACGGAAAACAGAAAAGAGCGTTTTTAATATTGCAACCGCATATCCAATTATTTTTAAAATATAGTTCTTTGTTGAATTGCCGCTTATAAGTTTTTCCACGGCTAGAGCACTGTTTTTCTATGAAAATATCAGGCAAAGGGCGACCTTGTGCCTTCAATTTTAGTTTTTCTTCAAAATTGTAATTTGAAAAACGTTTCACACGCGTGAGGTTATCTATAACATTCATTGTTTGAAATTTTAACTACAATTGAAAACGAATTATATAGCCATCAACCAAACATAATATTAGACTGTACGCACCAGCCAGTGTGTGTGTGTGTGTGTGTGTGTGTGTGTGTGTGCCAACAGATAGATATCACCAGTCACTATGTGACAAGAGCGTTTTCAGTTTGGAATAACATTAATAAGCTATGCTATATAAACGTTCGGATATGCCGCTTTTATTAAATTAGAGTTCGTACTACACTACTATCTATACTACCTATACCTACGTTCTGTGCACCCAGAATATCTCTTAACGCGTACAAATCTGTCTCATTCTTTACTGTTTTCGCTCTCTCTAACACACTAATTTTGGTGCAAAATATAATGCAGCACGCGTCACGTGCGTAGTGAATTTACTACGGCTGAGGACTGTTTATAGAATATAGGCCCTGCGGCATGCCGTCATTTATAATAATGCTATGTGATGACTTCATAATTATGAAATTTTAAAACATATTATGCAGATTTATAATACAATTTTTTTTTAATTGTGCGTTATTTTCTGGCAGTGTGGCAGCTCCGCAGCTCTTATAGAGGAGCCGCCACTGTTTCGGTATATATTTTGAAGTTTCGGATAATAGTATTGTTGTGTCTGTTTGAGTCAACATTAATACTCTACATTGTCGACCACAGCATTGTTTTGTTTTGGCAGTTTCTATTAGCTACGCTTTTGAAACAAACAAGTTAATTCAAAATTATAATTTCGTTGTGATCAGACCTATTTTAGACTCGTCTAGATTAAATCAAATTTTATTGTGTTTAATTTATTTATTATTAATTTTATATAAAGATCTACAATATTATTAAACCACGTCAAAAAGATCTTTATAGTATGTTAGAGACACAAGTGTAAACAATTGTGATATTGTTACGGGATGCAATTGCATCAAAACTATTTTTTAACCGACTTCAAAAAAAGGAGGTTTCTTAATTCGACCGTATATATGTTTTATGTGTGTTCGCGGATAACATCGTCGTTTATGAACCGATTTTGAAAAATATTTTTTTATTTGAAAGGATATACTTTCAGATTGGTCCCATAGAAATTTCATTAAAATCGGTTCAGTAGTTCGGCTGATTTTAATAAAAGTAAGTAACGGCGTGTGATTCTTTAAGGTAAATGTCACTTTTTGACACTAAAAATTAAAAAATAAAAAACTTTTTAACAAAATAACCTCCTTCAAAAAGCCACTAAAAAGAGGAAAATAATGAAATTTTGAGGTCTCCGCCAATTTAATAAAATATGAAGTCGGTTAAAAAGTGTAGTACCTACTTATAGTGATTAATATCTTCATTTTAACCGACTTCATATTTTATTAAATTGGCGGAGACCTCAAAATTTCATTATTTTCCTCTTTTTAGTGGCTTTTTGAAGGAGGTTTTTTTTTGTTAAAAAGTTTTTTATTTTATAATTTTTAATAATTTTAATAAATAAATAAATTATAATATGAATTATAATAAATTATAATTATTTTTTTTCAATTTGAAAACGAAAAAAAATACTATGCGACTTGGCTTTTTAAATTAAATTTCTTGATCTAAAAATTCCAAAATATTTACATTAGGTATAAAAAAATAAAATAATATAAATGGACACGGTATGTTCTTACAAATAATAAAATTGTATTAAATAAAAAGTTTCACTTCTTCTGAGTGTGATCACGACACACCTGACTTTTTTAATATCAATATTAATTATTATTTTAATTGACCAAAATGAATTTTATGGAATGAATGAATGAATGAACTGTAAATTATAGACGCTCAACAACAAAGATGATTAGCGTCTAAAAATTTTATGGACCTACACTATAGATTGTGATCCACTAAAACGTTTATTTATTGTAAATTATAGACTCGTCGACAGCTTAGCTCATTAGTGTCTTGATTACATTAAATAACAACTTACTTAAAACTAAATGACATCACAAAACATCCATGAGTGGAGGCGGGATTCGAACTCACGACAGTCTGATCCAGATGCCGCGACGCTAACCACTGGACCACACTGTCCTCACTAAAACGTTTAATACAAATGTCAATTTGATACGGTTTTCTCACCTGTGTGTGTCTGTTTGTGTTTATTTAAATTACTTGACAGTGAGAAACACTTCTTACAAATGTCACACTGATACGGTTTCTCACCAGTGTGTGTTCGTTTGTGACTATTTAGATCAACTGACCGGGAGAAACACTTATTACAAATATTACATTGATACGGCTTTTCTCCAGTGTGTGTCCGTTTATGACTATTCAAATGACCTGACTGGGAGAAATGCTTATTACAAATGTCACATCGAAACGGTTTCTCACCAGTGTGTGTCTTTTTGTGAATATTTAAAGCACTTGACCGTGAGAAATACTTATTACAAATGCCACACTGGTATGGTTTCTCACCAGTATGTATTCGTTTGTGACTATTTAGATGACTTGGCTGGGCGAAATACGTATTACAAATATCACATCGATACGGTTTCTCACCAGTGTGTGTCTGTTTGTGAATATTTAAAGAACTTGATCGTAAGAAATACTTACAACAAATGCTACACTGATATGGTTTCTCGCCAGTATGTGTTCGTTTGTGAATATTTAGATGACCTGAGTGGGAGAAATACTTATTACAAATGTCACATCGATACGGTCTCTCACCAGTATGTGTCCGTTTGTGACTATTTAAATATCTTATATGTGAGAAATATTTATCACAAAGGTCACACTGATACGGTTTCTCACCAGTGTGTGTCCGTTTGTGAATATTTAAATAACCTGGCTGGGAGAAATACTTATTACAAATGTCACATTGATACGGTTTCTCACCAGTGTGTGTCCGTTTGTGTTGTTTTAAAACATTTGACCGCGAGAAACACCTATTACAAATCTCACACTGATAGGATTTCTCATCAGTAAGTTTGTTGTTCCCCTTTTCACATTTTTCAAAGCACTTTGTTCCATCCATAGAATGAAGTCGCGTGAATTTCTCTGATATGTTACCCATATTGATCTTTGTGTCTTCGCAACTGTTTTCACTACCATCATCTTGATCAAAAGGAGATTTTGTTAGACTTAATGAATTATCATCTGTTGATTTGTTTTCGGCTTCGGATTTTAATATGTGACCAATGTCAATCTTAGTATCTTCACAGCTGATTTCACTGTCATTATCCTTAGATAAAGTTTTTACTCTGTCAGCAGGAGATTCTGTTGGAATTGATGCATCATCTATTTGTTCGTCTTCGATTTTGAATTTTAAAGACATATTCTCTCCAATTTTGTTTGCTACATTATAATTTGTAAACGCCCTCTCTTTACAATTGACAGCCATATCCAACATGTCATATTGTTCTAAAGTTTTTGTGTTTACAATGCGATCTGAATTAGTATTATGAACATAATGATCTTCAGAAATTCCCTCAATAGAATATTCAAGTTTGATTTGTCTATCAGAAGTGTGTAATTGCTTCAGATAGCATAGCAGTGTTTTCTCACACTGTAGTATTTGCATTTGAAACTGGTGAACATTTTCCAGTTGAGAGTGACATAACTGACAAATGAAATTCGGCATATCATCACATTTTGTTATCTGAAACAGAATAAAAATAATAATCAATTAAAGATAACAAATAAGGACTTAAGAAAATAAGGAATAATAACAATAACATCGAGATAATACTTATTTCCAAAATATATAACTCCAAAGTATATAACTCGTACAATTAAGTATAAGACGTTTAAATCGTTCAAGCAACTAAATAATAGAATAGGAAAGTATCAAATTCAAGTTTATTTTGTATTTTATTTATTTTTGCCAGACAAATAAAAATAAATTCATTGTCCGATACTTGGAGTAGGTAATAGATTCACCTTATTTAAAAATTGGTCTAATTATCTACAACTGAAAAAAATATACTTAAGCCTTTTGTGTTCGTACTCTGCACGAAATTATATAATAGAATTAACGAAAATTAGTAGTATTACCATAATCATAATTGAAAATAGACTTACCTGAACGGGCGCACACTTCATTATTACATCTGAAAGTCGACTTCTAATTTTGGCTGAATACGAAAATATGTCTATCATCGTAACACTGGTTGATAAACACAATCGACACATTGTGTTTAAGTCAGAGCAATTTATCAATATTTCCATTATAATTAATAAAATTCAAACTTTCTTTCAAGAATATTGAAATGTTAAGGGACAAAACCAATTTTATTGTCGCTGTGAAGTGTGAACAGATGCATGGAAGGGATTTCAAAGTGATTGTTAGTGCGCAACAACGGATAAATAGAGAAACATGCGAGAGTACCTATTGTCTATGGTAATTGCTAAGTTGTTGCTAAGCATAAATACGTCATAGTAAACAACAAAATATGAAATTGTCAAAATAAAGTGTGCATTTTTATGCAGAAAAAATATATGCAAAGTTCATTGCTTTTAAATTTGTTAGATCTTTTCATCGTTTTTTTTTATTATTTAATAATTATAAATATTTTTTGGATGTATTTTAACTACATATTTGATATTAATGCTCTAACGTGACAGCTGAGATTTCGGTTTTGCGCGTAAAATTGATAAAGTGTACTTACCGAAATTGTTTTGTGAATCATGAAAAAGAAGGTTTATGATTTATATTGTTCACAGAATTTCACAAAACACACTTTCTACGTTGCTACTTTTGAATTAAACAAAATCACTGAATTATTACATAACTTTACCACCCTCGATTTACGCTGTCACTCACCTGACGACAGGACCATGCATCTGCTCACAGCGAAAAGTTTGCGCAATAATTTATATTGAAGGATATTGTAAGCTTCTACAATATATTTCACTATGTGTATTGTACAATAATATATCATATTCTGTTAACATTTTGCTCTTACTGAAGTTGAATTGTTTGTACTACTCTTTTGTCCATTTTCGCTTTTTCCTTCTCTTGCAGTATGATATCCCCGTGACTGTATAAGTTAATTCAATTTTATTGATTCCCGACATTTATGTCGAACAAACAACCAATGGAGACTTATCGTTCGAAAATCAATTTTAGACCATAACATTGCACCTAGGGAATGCAATCCGGAAAACCGGATCCGGCAATTTGGCGTCACTTGACTGTCTTCCGAATCCGGTAAACCCGTAAAGAATTGCGAGAAAACGTGTTTTTATACCAATTACTCACAAAATCTTAAATGAAAAGTCTTGTATTGAAAAAAAAAATATTTTATAATACTTAAAAAAGATTTTTTTTCCATTTCTCAAAATGTTGACTTTCAAAATTAATTTTTCTTAATCAAATCGACTCTATTTCGTCGTTTTCAGTCGATTTACACGGAAAAAAATCATTTTTGAGGCATATTTTACATGTCGAATGAGGTTGTTTATTCATTCAAGTTCATTAATTATCAAATAACAATTTTGGTATGTTTCTCTGCTTTTTGAGTGCTAAAGATAGCATTATATGTTTCGAAAAAACAATATTGATACATATTTTTATTGCAGTTCAAGACTGTAAAACAAATGTGCTTACAGTCAAAAGATTTTAAATTGTAAAAAGACCTATTGTACTTCGTCTTTTTTTTACAGGTTAAATATGTACAGTCGCGGACTTAATAAAGTTTACACTTGAGTTTTTCAGTGTAAGTTCACAAAAAGTCAGTAGCTTAGCAACAAATTTAGTTTTTAATGGGTATATGTAAATGTCAAAAATTAAAAGAAATAATTGTCGTTTAAATGCCTCGAAATTATTAAAACGATGAACAAAAAAGAAGAATTATTGCAAGATTGGAAGAAGGAATTTGCTAGTATCAAATATTATGCAATTTTTTTATGTTTTAATTGAATAATATTGAGTAATTTGGATTGTATAATAAACAACTGAGGTGTTTTGATGATAATTTTTTATTGAATTTTTAGGATGTAACCTTAGTAATTGATACATTACTATTTCAAAAGCCAAATTACAATATGCAAAAATTAAAAAAACCGGTAACTAGATGATATAGGTGTAAACTTTTTTAAGTCCGCGACTGTACATAAAAAATAAATCTGCATTCCAGATGTGACAAAACCCTAACCCACCCTGTTTTCTGTATTCAATTATTCTTTACAACACAAAATGAAGCAATACTTTAAAATAGTCTTGTTTATAGTAAAAATAAAACAATATCAAATTTCATTAATAATCTTTGAAATGACGCCCCTTTCGACAAGGCGCCTTCGTGCGGCGCACTAACTGCACACTCACTTGCGGCGGGCCTGATCATTTAAAATAGAATTAAAAAACATACTTATTAAAAAGTCGTATATAAACTGCAAGTATATATTTTTTCTGAGTTTTAATTATTTATATTTATTTTAATACTTTATATATTTTATACTTCATGTATGACGTTTTATATCTGAACGAATTTTTATAATAATTTATTTAAATGTATTGATGTCATTATACAGTTTATGTACAGTCTACAATAAAGATTAATTACTTACTTACTATATTGTATACAGGTGTTTCATAAGTATGGGGACTAGTGTTGCCAGACGTCCCGTATTTTAGGCATAATTTTAAATGTCCCGCCGGGACAGGCTCTGTCCCGTATTTCAACCTTGTTCGATTATTATTGCGAAATCGACCGCGCTACAGCTGACAAGACGTACCTACTTACTACTGTAATGACCATTTTCAACTATGATTATAACTGCATTGATTTTTTTAAATATGTAAAATCAAACAAAAACATGTTAAAACTTACACATTCTTCTTTAAAATATAATAAAGAGCAATAAATCATAAAAAATGATTTGTTTTTCATCTGTCCCGGGTAAAAAAAATGAAATCCCGTTTTTTGCCCAATTAAGCACTTGTCCTTTACAAAAAAAATCTGGCAACACTAATTGGGACACAGAGCTGGTGGTCATAGTACATGTAAAAATAAGGCAATTGACACAGACTTCCTATAAGAAAATGTTGCTCGTTTGGAAAATAGGTACAGTGTGCATAAAGAAAGACATTTTTTTTCTAAATAAACCATATTTTCAAAACCAATTTCCTATACAGGGTTGAAAATATGAAAGACTGGACATGTTCCAAATGCCTTATTTTCACATGTAGTATAACCACCTGCTCTGTGTCCCATAAGTTATGGGACAGCTTGTATAGCTTCACAAATAAATTACCTATCCATCTATCTACGGAGTCTCTCCAGTGTGCGTCCGTTTGTGACTATTTAAATGAGCTGACTGGGAGAAACACTTATTACAAATTTCACATCGAAACGGCTTCTCACCAGTGTGCGTCTTTTGGTGAACATTTAAAGCACCTGACCGTGAGAAATATTTATTACAAATGCCACATTGATACGGTTTCTCACCAGTATGTGTTCGTTTGTGACTATTTAGATTACTTGGCCGGGCGAAAGACGTATTACAAATGTCACATCGATACGGTTTCTCACCAGTGTGTATTTGTTTGTGAATATTTAATGCACTGGGTCGTAAGAAATACTTACTACAAATACTACATTGATAGGGTTTCTCGCCAGTATGTATTCGTTTGTGACTATTTAAATGACCTGACTGGGAGAAATATGTATTACAAATGTCACATCGATACGGTTTCTCACCAGTATGTGTCCGTTTGTGATTATCTAAATATCTTATGCGTGAGAAATATTTATTACAAATGTCACATTGATACGGTTTCTCGCCAGTGTGGGTCCGTTTGTGAATATTTAGATAACCTAACTGGGAAAAATACTTGTTGCAAATGTCGCATTGATACGGTTTCTCACCAGTGTGTGTCCGTTTGTGTTCTTTTAAAGCATTTGACCGTGAGAAACATCTATTACAAATCTCACACTGATAGGATTTCTGATCAGTATGTTTGTCGTTGCCCTTTTCACCTTTTTCAAAATATTCTGTTGCATCCATAGAATCAAATTGCGTGAATTTCTCTGATATGTGACCCATACTGATCTTTGTATATTCGCAGCTGATTTCACTGTCATTATCTTTAGATACTCTCTCAGCAGGAGATTCTGTTGGAATGAATGAATTATCATCGATTGGTTCGTCATCGATTTCGGAATTTAATGTGTGACCAATACCAATTTCTGTATCTTTGCAACTGATTTCACTGCCATCATCCTTAGATGAAGTTTCTATAGTGTCGGCAAAAGGTTCTGTTTGAATTAATGAGCTATAATCTATTGGTTCGACTTTGATCTCCGATTTGAATATGTGACCAGTACCGATTTCTGTATCTTTGCAACTGATTCTACTGCCATCATTCATAGATAAAGTTTCTCCTCGGTCAGCAGGAGATTCTGTTGGAATTGATGCATCATCTATTTGTTCGTCTTTGATTTTGGATTTTAAAGACATTTCCTCTCCAATTTCGTTTGCTACATTATAATTTGTAAACGCCCTCTCTTTACAATTGACAGCCATATCCAACATGTCATATTGTTCTAAAGTTTCGGTGTTTACAATGCGATCTGAATTAGTATTATGAACATAATGATCTTCAGAAATTCCCTCAATAGAATATTCAAGTTTGATTTGTTTATCAGAAGTGTGTAACTGCTTCAGATAGCATAGCAGTGTTTTCTCAGATTGTACTATTTGCATTTGAAACTGGTGAAAATTTTCCAGTTGAGAGTGACATAATTGACAAATGAAATTCGGCATATCATCGCATTTTGTAATCTGAAACAGAATAATTAATTTGTTAAAGATAACAAATAAGGACATAAAAGAACATAAAAGAACAAGGAATAATATAATAATAATGAAGTCGAGTAAATACTACTTATTTCCAAATACTCAAAAAAAAATTTATAATTTATCAGCATACCACTTGTATTGTAATTTTAAAATCAATGTTTTATTCACTTATTGTAAAAGCTTCTAGAATCTAGAGAATATTGGCAAACAATTTAGTAATCAAACTTAGTGGGGTGTGTACTTTTGGCACTGAAACGATTGCAGGGAGATAGTTATCTGCGTGGGGGTGGTGGTGTGATGGCGTTTTGTGCGAAGTGAAAACAGGGTGGGGTTTAGGCCTCTTTAGAACATGATCGCGCTACCGAGCATCGCAGTGATCATCGAGTGCGATTTTTTAGTTACAAATAATAATTAAAAAAATGACAGTCTAATTATATCAATAATTATATGTATAATTTATGTTCAAGCTTATATTTTATTGTATGTTTCGATTAAACCCTACAGGGTGCAGGCAGCAGGGGAGAGTTCCACAAAAAACGCGCGAGATGAGGGTTGGTGCGCTGTGGCATTTTTTGCGAAGGGAAAAGGGGGTGGAGTGCATGGGAGTTCCCAAAAAAACGCGACGAGGGGGGATGTTCTTGCGATGACGTTTTTCGCGGGGTGAAGAGGATCAGATAAGAGTCAAACTAAAAATAATTGAGCATCGGCTTTCATCGGGTTTTCAGTTAGGTATTCGCAAAAAAATCATTTTTTTAATTGAACTACCTGTTGAAGTCGAATGAAAACAAAAAAATACCTACTTAGTCCAGTCACGAGAGCTTAAAAAGGTAAGTCCATCTTGCGTTTTGTGCAGCAATTGATTTTATTTTTTTGTGTCCTCAAGCATGGTTAGGAGATGTCAGATCCAAGTTTGCGTCCTCTAGAATAGGGCGGGGGCGTTCTGGTGGGCTAAGAACCACGATTTTTTTACACTTTTTTCGGTTTTTTGCTAATAACATAAAAACGGCTGGTCCTATCGAAAAAATGGTCCTATTCAAAATTAAAGAGCACAAAATTTACTTCAAAATGCACTAGTCAAATATGTTTTTGTTCCGATTTTTACCGACTCTACAGAACTTAGAAAAACAAAAAAAAAACTCTTTTGTTTGAAGGCGCTAATCTCAGGAACTACCAGTCCGATTTGAAAAAAAATTTTTTTGTTAGATAGGCCGTTTATTAAGGAAGGTTATAGGCTATTCGTGTTTTTCAATAGTTAAAAGCTTGAAAAAATGCTTTTTTTTATTTTAGTAAATGTTGGCGATTTTCTAAGTTCTGTAGAGCCGGTAAAAATGGGAACATAAACATATTTGACTAGTGTTTTTTGAAGTAATTTTGAATAAGACCATTTTTTCGATAGGACCAGCCGTTTCCATATGTTATAAGCAAGAAACCGAAAAAAGTGCAAAAAAATCGTGGTTTTTAGCCCACCAAAACTCCCCCGCCCTGTTTTAGAGGTCGCAAACTTGGATTTGATATCTCCTAAACATGCTTGAGGACACAAAAAAGTAAAATCATTTGCTGCACAACACGCAAGGTGGACTTCCTCTCGTGACTGGACTAACTACCAAAACGTCCATTTAGCCGAAGTCGTAGATCTAATATTAACAAAGTTAGCCATAGTGCCGACCTAACTTGGGATACCTTTATATTGAAGATTATAAACGTTCGACAACAATGGTCACAAGCATCTACTCCTACTATATAAATTAATATACATTGATGAATATTAATTAATCTAAATTTGGCTAATTTTTTACAATTGAAAAGGATAATCCTTTCAGAGTTCCCACTTATTATCCTCTACACGAAATTATATAATAGTAATAAAATACTTAAACGATAGTAAGATAGAGCCCTGTAACAGACGTACACACGAACGAAAATAGGACTTACCTGAACGGGCGCACACTTCATGATTACATCTGCGAGTCGATTTTTCGTTTTGGCTGAATACGAAAATATGTCTATCACTGTAACACTGGTTGATAAACACAATCGACACACTTTGTTTAAGTCACAGCCGTTTACCAATATTTCCATTATTATTAATTAAATTCAAACTTTCCGTCAGGATTTATTATTGAAATGTAAATGGTTCCTTACATGATTAAATATATTGTATAGGGTGTTTCAATGAAAGTTTCCGGATGTTGTTTTTATAAAACAAAAGCTTTATAACAAGAAGGTAATTCTTATTGCAACAAGTAATATGGTTGATCAAATTATTATAGGTGAATTACATCTGATGATCTGACAAATGGCCACCGCCCACCGTGCTCTGACAGGTAGGGTTGCCAGGCGTCCCGATTAATTGGGATTGTCCCGATTTTGAGTCTTAAGTCAAGGTGTCCCGAATAAACTTTTCGGGACATCCAAATGTCCCGGTTTGGCCTATTTTTACAACTAGAATTAAAATTCCGTTTTGAATCTGTGACTTATAAGTTTTGTTCTAAGAATTAAAAGATTATTTTTGAGTTTTTTGTTCTTAAAGTTGTGACTTTAAAGTTTAGTTGTGTTTTTTATACATTTTTTAACAAAATAATTTGTTTTTTTTTAATAAATATTATTTACTATGCGATAATTCGATTTTTTTACGTAGGTAAATACTACTTTTATGATTTTAGAATTTTTTGTTATAACCTAACCCTACCTAACCTGTCCCGATTTATCCATCAATATATCTGGCAACCCTAGTGACAGGACACAACTCTTTTGTTGAAATTATCTATGACAGGCGACAGCAGAGCACATTTCTGGTGTTATCTCGTGAATTATGCGTCTAATCTTCTCTTTTAATTCTTGGATTATTTGAGATTGTTTACAATATATATTATGCTCTACTTTTAACATAACCCCATAAAAATTATCCAACGCGGTCATACTCATGTGGCATGATCTAGGCGGGGATTATCAATTTTCATGAACAGCCGAAATATTTGCAACGAACGCGCTCGACGTGCTCATTCTGGTGATTTGACATCTTGAACAGACTCAATGGTTTCGAATTTGCGTACTATATTTGAAATAGTTCTTTCTGAGGTACAATTATGTACGCCAAAATAGGGATGCGCGATACAGATTGATCTTTTACTGTATCGATACTTTAGCTTTCGATAGTCAATATTTTGTTTCGATTTTTTTAATGCGATACATAATGAGTATCGATACATTTTGGTGCGTATCGATACATTGTCTTGTCTAGTTCTTAGAATGATTATTAGCCGGATTACAGGTTTTTATTTTTTTTTTGCTCATTAGTATGTTCTGAGATACTGGATCATTTATATAAGAGGATTTCATATTATATAAATATGAAGAGGATATATAATTATGTCGGAACCTCGCCTATAAAATATAATAAAGAAACTTCGACCGGTAAGAGGCTTTTTTAGTAATAATTAAAATAATAATTTATACCGATTTTCGAATAATTAATAATATTGTTAAAATTAACGAATAATATAATATTAATATTTGTAAAAGCTGAGTGAGAAAACTGACGTGCTTACAGGTTATGTTTTTATTATTTTTATAAATGCAATTAAAAATGAGACAAATCAACAAATATTATATTTTCCAAAACACTGATACGGTCTCTCACTAGCGTGTGTTCACTTGTGACTATTTAGATGGCTTGGCTGGGAGAAATATACAGATGTAAACAGGTAAGCTGCACATAGGGAAATTAGCATTGAGAAAAAATGAATGGATCAGAGTCAGCCATGACTCATAATGCACGTATTTATATAGAGTTGCTATGGTTTTGTCAGTGTTTTTATTTTAATTTCAACTATTTTTACTTTACTTGACATTTAAACGGCAATTAAAATAAAAATAGTTGAAATTAAAATAAAAACACTGACAAAACCATAGCAACTCTATATAAATACGTGCATTATGAGTCATGGCTGACTCTGATCCATTCATTTTTTCTCAATGCTAATTTCCCTATGTGCAGCTTACCTGTTTACATACTGTATATTACAAATGTCACATCGCTAAGGTTTCTCACCAGTGTGTGTCTGTTTGTATCTATAAATCACCTGATCGTGAGAAATATTTATCACAAATGTCACACTGATACGGTTTCTCACCAGTGTGTCCGTTTGTGTCCAATTAAACCACATAGCTGTGAAAAACACTTATTACAAACATCACATTTATACGGCTTCTCGCCAGTGTGCGTCCGTTTGTGACTATTTAAATGAGCTGACTGGGAGAAACACTTATAACAAATGTCACACTGATACGGTTTCTCACCAGTGTGTGTCTGTTTGTGACTATATAAACTAACTGAGTGTAAGAAACACTTATTGCAAATGTCACACTGATACGGTTTCCAACCAGTGTGTGTCCGTTTGTGAATATTTAAATCACTTGACGATGGGAAACACTTATTACAAATGTCACATTGATACGGTTTCTCACCAGTGTGTATCCGTTTGTGAATATTTAGATAAGGTAACTGGGAGAAATACTTGTTACAGATGTCACAATGATACGGTTTCTCGCCAGTGTGTGTCCGTTTGTGTTCTTTTAAAGCATTTGACCGTGAGAAACACCTATTACAAACCTCACACTGATAGGATTTCTTATCAGTATCTTTTCTGTTCCCCTTTTCACTTTTTTCAGAATATTCTGTTCTATCCATAGAATCAAATTTCTCTGATATATTACCCATACTGATCTTTGTGTCTTCGGATCTGATTTCACTGTCATTATCTTTAGATAAAGTTTGTACTCTGTCAGGAGGGGACTCTGTTGGAATTAATGAATTATCATCCGTTGGTTCGTCATCGATTTCGGAATTTAATGTGCGACCAATACCAATTTCCGTGTCCTTGTAACTGACTTCACTGGCATCATCCTTAGATGAAGTTTCTATAGTGTCGGCAGAAGATTCTGTTTGAATTAATGAGTAATAATCTATTGGTTCCACTTTGATTTCCGATCTGAATATGTGACCAGTACCGATTTCTGTATCTTTGCAACTGATTCTACTGCCATCATTCATAGATAAAGTTTTTACTCGGTCAGCAGGAGATTCTGTTGAAATTGATGCATCATCTATTTGTTCGTCTTTGATTTCGGATTTTAAAGACATTTCCTCTTCAATTTCGTTTGCTACATTATAATTTCTAAACGCTCTCTCTTTACAATTGACAGCCATATCCAACATGTCTAATTGTTCTAAAGTTTCGGTGTTTACAATGCGATCTGAATTAGTATTATGAACATAATGATCTTCAGAAATTCCCTCAATAGAATATTCAAGTTTGATTTGTTTATCAGAAGTGTGTAACTGATTCAGATAACATAGCAGTGTTTTCTCTGATTGTACTATTTGCATTTGAAACTGGTGAAAATTTTCCAGTTGAGAGTGACATAACTGACAAATGAAATTGGGCATATCATCGCGTTTTGTTATCTGAAACAGAATAATCAATTTGTTAAAGATAACAAATAAAGAATAAGGAATAATATAATAACAATGATGTCGAATAAATACTAAAAAAAATTATAATTTACCAGCATACCACTCGTATTGTAATTTTAAAATCCATGTTTTATTCACTTATTGTAAAAGCTTCTAGTTAACATTAGCAAACAATTGATTAATCAAACTTAGCGAGGTGTGTACTTTTGGCTTTGAAACGATTACAGGGAGAGAGTTTTCTGCGTAGGGGTCGTAGTGTGTTCGAGTTTTTTCGAAGTGAAAAGGGGGTGGGGTTTAGACCTGTTTAGAACATGATCGAGCTACCGAGTATCGTCGAGTGCAATTTGTTAGTTACAAATAATAATAAAAAAATGACAGATAAATTATATTAATAATTATATCAAATATATATGTATAATTTAATTTCAAGATTATATTTTATTGTATGTTTTGAATAAACCCTACAGAGTGACAGACGGACGGACACACGGACGAACAGATATCGTAGGCTGGGTAATAAGGTTCCATACGGAGGTACGGAACCCTAAAAAGGTTCCGTTTGAGATTTCTTTGAAAATAGGACTTACCTGAACGGGCGCACACTTCATAATTACATCTGCGAGTCGATTTCTCATTTTGGCTGAATACGAAAATATGCCTATCACTGTAACACTGGTAGATAAACACAATCGACACATTGTGTTTAAGTCAGAGCTATTTACCGACATTTCCATTATTATTAATTAAATTCAAACTTTCCTTCTGAAATGTAAATGGTCCCTTACACGAATATAAGTTTATTGGGTCATGGGTGTTCCAATGAGAGGCGAGTTTCCGGAGAGCGATGTAGGTAGTAGGTACTATGTACAGTCACGAACTTAAAAAAAATTTACACTTAAGTTTTTCAGTGTAAGTTCACAAAAAGTCTAGCTTAGCAACAAATTTAGTTTGATAGGTAAATATAAAATAATGTCAAAAATTAAAAGAAATATCAAATAGTCGAAAAAATAGGTCTGAAATAGCGTTAATTAGAAGTTTGATGAAATTTTAATGGTAAATAGGAAGTGCCACTAGAACACTGCAGCAAGTTTCCCCCCTCGGATTCCGCAAGGGCTGGTCGCATCTTGAATTTAAGGGATGAAATCATATTTCTTGGTAAATATTGCTTGTATGTGAAAAATTACTATTACAAAAATTATAAAGGAGGATGTATCCGATATCTTTTGTTTGGAAAATTTTTTGAAATTTCTTATTATTCAAAAGTTATAAATTCTCAAAAATGACACTGTTGGGGATGGGAACGGTTTTTTCGATTTTACAACAAAAGAATCAATCGGGGGCGAAAAATGGTTATGACAAAAGTTATAGCTTTTGAGTTTCTCTACAATATATGTGTTCAACATTTTTTGCTTGCTTGGTACGAATATAGAGGGCGCCAAAAGTCGACCGGCGCCTATATTTTTGAAAATGTTTGAGTTTTGCACATAACAAATTAATTCAAGTCATCGCATTTTCACCAAATACATGTTTAAGGGCTTTTCGGGGTCGCTGATTAAGAATCCGTTTTCAAATTTTCAAAAAACAAAATGACGGATCCAATATGGCGGACGTCTTTCATTTAAATTCATCGCATTCTCACCAAATTCATCATTAGGGGTTTTTCGGGGCCGCTGATTAAGATTTTCAAAAAACAAATGCGATGAATTTAAATGGAAAACGTCCGCCATATTGGGTCCGGCATTTTATTTGAAAATTTGATAACGGATTCTTAATCAGCGACCCAGAAAATCCCCTAAACATGTATTTGGTGAAAATGCGATGACTTGAATTAATTTGTTATATGTGCAAAATTCAAAAATTTTTTAAAAATATTGGCGCCGGTGGACTTTTAGCGCCCTCTATATTCGCACCAAGCAAGCAAAAAAAATGTTGAACACATGTATATTGTAGAGAAACTCAAAAGCTACAACTTTTGTCATAACCGTTTTTCGCCCCCGTTGACCTAGAATCTGGAAATTTGACACGAAGGAGTGTCTCATAGCACAAATAAAGGAAAAAATCCGAAAATCATTAGTTTATCCATATATTTTAATTATATACCGCGGATTGTCCATTTACTCAATGTGCGGTGAGTGAAGTCCACAAAGAGAGCAAAATTATATCTGTGTCTCTTTTGACGAAGTTATTCCGTATTTATTCCGATGATGTCATTGGTCGATGTACGGACGATCCATCTGAACAAAATGTAAACAAAACGCTTGACAGCTGTTGTCATTATAACGTAACCTAGTTTAATTTTGTTCAAAAAACAGTTTTTTACTCATATTCCTTGAAATTCATAGTGATATAAGAAGTAAACACAGGTTTCGGATCTTTTTGGGCATAATAATATCACTAACAACTGAAGTATTCCATGAACTGAAGTATAAACACCACTTGAAACTTAATATACAGGGTGAGTTCGACCACCCGTATCAGTCGTTTTTTTCGAAAACGGTTAGTCGTAGAGAGTTGTGTCAAAAATTTGTATTATAAAAGCCCTAATAAAGAATCGAATGGTGATAATTTTTTTTTCCGGGAAGGTCGGCTTCCTTATTAGTTTGCTCCAGAATGTCCAGAACTCCGAAATTATAAATGTAACGATAGGTCGAAAGTGGTATTGTTGAAAAGATCTTTAAAAAATAAGCAAGTTTTGTAGGAAAATTTTTTTTATTACTGCCACCCCTGTAAATTTCTATAAGTATAAATATAAATTATTATATGTTCAAAACTCCGGAATTTTAGAAAGCACGATAGGTTGAAAGTGGTGCTGTTGAAAAGCTCGTTAAAAAATAAGCAAGTTTTGTAGGAAAAATTATTTAATTACTGTAACAATCGTTTGAAATTATTAAATCAAAATTTCATAATAACGATCGAAGTCGGCATTAAAAATCTAGCAACCTTAGACATTGTCACAAGGGTTCAAACTGTCTTCCATTTACTCTTTAATACATACTACTGAGCTCTTCTGGTTATACTGTGAGTGTAGTACTTCTTCAGTATTTAATGATCAATAGATAGGTAACTAGATTTTAAATGCGGACTTTTAAAAAGTTTGTAGTATATATTATAAGTATTGCACAATAATTAATGTATGTAGATTTTGCACATTAGGGAATTATTAAGTTCATTGCTACTGCAAAGTCAGCGAGGGCATTGAACAGGTACTTAGAACTGTAACGCAAAGCTAATCAAATATAGTAGTATAAATAACAATGAATTTGGTCATAAGAAAGATAGAAAAACAGAAGGATAGAAGTGAGAAGAATGTTACTCTGTCCGATTAAGTAATGAATTATAGTTAAATAAGTTGTATATAATAAATAAATAAAATAATGATTAAATCAATACAGATATTTATTTTCTAAATTCTATGTTAAAGAACATATATATATATAAAAACCAAAACTATTAGATGGCGAACCAAAACTATTAGATGGCGACCCTGCTAGTGGAAAGTGTATTATAGTGTATAGTGTATAGTGACCATAAAAATAAAAAGAAATAAATAGTAAAGTTTAAATAAATAATATGAATAGTTCTAAATTAATAATAATCGTTTAAAAAATAAAGTTAACGTCAAATCAAAATTAACAAAATGGCAGCTAAGAGGAAACGCAAGAAAGGCCTAAAATGTAAGAAGAAGATCCTGTCCGTAAGTCATCAACAATAATCAACCGAGTCCGAGAACACAACACAGATTTGTAGTATCAGATTTGTAGTGTCAACTAGAAGGTCAACACACCGGCAGCAATATGCAGACAATACGTTTAGCGGCGACTTCCAGTCAGCATTTAAATTATAATGTAAAGAAAAAATACGACGTAAGTAAAAATATTAATAATAAAAATGTTGTAGCAATAAGCATAAAATTATAAATTGTAGGCGATTAAGTAAATTAGGTATATGATACAGAAATTTTAAATTGTATTAGCAAAGACATAAGTTAAATTAAAAATGTTCGTTAAATAAAAGATAGGAAATAATGAAATCAAATAGCAAGTAAAATAAACATTTTCATGACAACTGAAATATTATTCTTGGTAAATATTGTAAATTTGGTGCATATGATAAGAGCTTTATTTTATGCATAAGTATCTAAGAAAATGTCATGTATTTAAGAAATTATCGGGTGATACGGATAAAAATTATGGGGTAAAAAGTTTCTTAGAAAATATGGAAACATATTAAAATTGAAGAAAGTACTTTGTCTAGTAGATAGAAAAGAAATAATTTTAAATATAAATTCAATATTATAGTATGATAATAATATTATGCCGATAACCCCTCGGTGTGAAATTGTAAAATATGTACCAGTACGAGTAAATGAAGACTGTGTGGTAGTTGCGAAAGAATTGTGTGATGGTGTATTTATGTCTAGGGTGCTGGCCACACCTCAGAATGGTAAAATTCAGAATTAAAATACTTAACACACCAGAAAATGAAGTATGTATGAAAAAAATTTGTATGCCAGAGAATCTTGCGAAAGATTATGATTTCTGTAAATTTGAAAAAGATAATATTTCAGTTGATAAAGCGAAAAAAAAATTTTTTTTTTAATTACCACTTATTAAATACGAAAATTTCAAAAAAAAAGAAACAAAGTTTAATTGAAATTTATTATTATTATTATTAGATTACAAACTTTTAATTTATCTACTTAAAAATACCAATCCTTCAACTAGATTGACTAAATTTTGATTATTTAAGTTTATAAGAATATAATTTTCAGGTTGAATATATTAAAGGTAGAGAAAATGTAACTGCAGATGCATTATCTCGAATTGTTATAACAACAGAAGATTTAAGAGGCCAGTGGCGTATCTACCACAGGTGTTCCAGGTGGCAATCACCGGGGCCCCCTAACCTCGAGGGCACCCCAATTTTTGGGTCAACTACTGATTAATTAATCCTTACACTCGATTTTTTTCTCAGTCCAATTATATATGATCTAAGCGCAGATTGCATTTACTTTCTAGATTCAAATACTATTGTTTCAATCAATTGCTTTTTAATATGAAATTTATTTATCCTTAAATATAAAAGAGCGCAATATTATTATCTGAAGAATACCAGTAGAACTTCTTTTAATTACAGAGTCGTTTATATGACGTAGAACATTTTGAGAATACAATCAAATGTTGATGGGATGATGATGTCATGAATAATTGGAAATTTTTCTTAGTTGGGTAAAGTGGGGGAGGGGGGCCCCAAAAAAAATTTTACACCTGGGCCCCGCGAAGTGAAGTTACGCCACTGTAAGAGGCATGAATAAAAATTTAATTTCAGTTGTGTCTAGAACACAGAATAAATAGTCAGAAAATTTTGAAAAGACACATTACTAAATGACAATACAACGGCAGAAAAGTCTGATTAACCAAGTATGCTGGAAATTGTTAAAAATCAAAAGATGGTATAGAATTAATTATAATGTCAAATCATGATATGAAAAAATAAGTAAGTTAGAGCGTGTATCCACAAAGTCAGGAAGTATATGTAATGTTCCGTCACTAATGTCAATTTTTATTAATCTAAATACTCGATCAACATTAACGCGAGCCGTATTGTTGAGAGATTTAGATATAATATGTAATGAAATGAATATTCCGGAAATATATGTTGAATAAATATATTGCACAAAGTGTTGCAAGATTTAGCTAGCGAAATATAAAAAAGCTCTACTCGGTCTGGTCCCCGAATTTGTATAATTTATTGAAGAGCTTAAAAAGACAGTGACATGAAAAATAAAAAAAAACTAATTTTAAATGATTTATATACTTCCAATGATTGGACATGCAGAATAGAATTGAATGAAAAATAGTTATTAAATATCAAGAAAATAATATTAATTTTGAAAAATAATAGTTAAAAATATTTCAGAATTTGCTAAATATATATTAATTATATTCGCATGGTTATTAAAAACATATTTTTTTTCTTATTGATTATATTTAAAATTTTAAATGGCAGCAGTAATTTGATTGTGCAAAGGTAGCATAACTGTTTGTTTTAATTTTTATGAAGGATTGGACGAGATTATTTTTGTCTTATTTCAAAATTATTAGGAAAGTTTAATTTTTAGTTAAAAAGCTAAAATTTACATTTAAGGTATTAAATTTCAAATATATAGTGAATAAACCAGTGAAGTGTATGTTTTAACATTGAGTGTAAATTTATTATTATTATTGTAAATATTTTAAGTTAGATATTAGGTATATAATAAAAGAAAAAGAAAAAAAAACACAATTTTGATAATATGTATTTTTTTTAAATTTCAGGGGAGATGCAGTATATATTATAAGTATTGCACAATAATTAATGTATGTAGATTTTGCACATTAGGGAATTATTAAGTTCATTGCTACTGCAAAGTCAGCGAGGGCATTGAACAGGTACTTAGAACTGTAACGCAAAGCTAATCAAATATAGTAGTATAAATAACAATGAATTTGGTCATAAGAAAGATAGAAAAACAGAAGGATAGAAGTGAGAAGAATGTTACTCTGTCCGATTAAGTAATGAATTATAGTTAAATAAGTTGTATATAATAAATTAATAAAATAATGATTAAATCAATACAGATATTTATTTTCTAAATTCTATGTTAAAGAACATATATATATATATAAACCAAAACTATTAGATGGCGAACCAAAACTATTAGAAGTTCGTTATTATGACATTTTAATTTAGTAATTTCAAACAAATATTACTTAACAGGGGTGGCAGTAATAAAAAAAATTTTCCTACAAAACTTGCTTATTTTTTAAAGATCTTTTCGACAATACCACTTTCGACCTATCGTTACATTTATAATTCCGGAGTTCTGGACATTCTGGAGCAAACTAATAGGGAAGCCGACCTTCCCGGAAAAAAAAATTATCACCATTCGATTCTTTATTAGGGCTTTTATAATACAAATTTTTGACACAACTCTCTACGACTAACCGTTTTCGAAAAAAACGACTGATACGGGTGGTCGAACTCACCCTGTATAAAGACAAAGAAATATGTCATGGATGCCATTGACGTAAAACCTCAGTGCCAGTGGTCAATAGTATACCTTCTCTCTTTTAAAAATTCTGTCTTTGTCTATGGAAGTAGCCAATCAGGAACCTGCCAGCTGGGTTCCCATAAAAAAAGACAGAAATATATACCCGCACGTATGTTGGCTTCACGATTTTTGATCTATCAGCAGTACAGATTTCTTATGTACATGAGTTTATCACTCGACAAACTTAATTTTTATAAAATTGTTATAACGGTACGGAACTCACAGGGCGCGAGTTCTATTCGCACCTGCCGTCTTTTTATATTTATTTTGCACTTTTGAACTCAACTCTATCGCTAAGAACCATCTCGCAATCATACTCTTTCAAACCAAAAAAATCATCAAAATCGAACCACCCGTTAACAAGCTACGATGCCACAGCAGACAAATATATACACATTATACATACATACACACACTCACACATCGCTTCAAACGCATAACACCCCGTTTTGCGTCGGAGGTTAAAATTTAAAAATCACATTCTTCTAAAAAATTACTTGGATGATTAATTCTCTCTTCAGACATTAATCAGCGAGCTGCAAATTTTTGATTAGAATTTATGTCAATTCTATATATAAATTTATTCTGTGAGAAGCAAATACAACCAGTTAAATATGCCAATTGAAATGTAAATTCTGTCACGTAATTTCTATACGTTTAAAATGAAAGGAAAATAATTAACTTTGATTTAAATGATACTTGTGAAAATTGTTATCGAAATTTCCAGTGATTGTACATTATGTAGGCACCTATATTAATTAATAACGGTTGATATACTGTGTGTGTCAAAATACATCGCTGCCTTCATCGGTTATCGGTCGCTTAAGGAGCGTCCATGTATTACATAAATATAAGTCCGTTGAACATAAATTCTGCATCTAAATCATTAAACAAAATTAATTTTGCATGCTTTGTAACGGCAGAAATTTGATATGAAAATGTCAAAATTACTTCAAAAACAGACAGCGATTGAACAAAATATCTATCTGTTTTTGAGGTAATTTTGACATTTTCAAATCAAATTTCTGCCGTTACAAAGCATGCAAAATTAATTTTGTTTAATGATTTAGATGAAGAATTTTATGTTCTAAAACTATTATTTGAAGATATTTTTCCTAAAATAACTAGGGAAATAACTAGGGAAGCAGGAAATCGCGAAAGTTTGATTTTAGGGGTTAAATTCCTATGTGCAGAAGTCACGTTCACCACCCCGTATAAGATTAATTACTACTCAGTTCTCACACAGCACTGAGTACACTTGACCTATTTAATTGATATGCATTTATGCAGTCGTTTCATCCCCGCTCGGGGAACCCCGCATGAACTGGGGAATTTTTAAAAAACTTAATTTTTAAATCGTCGGGTGAAAGAGAGAAAGAGAGAAGAGAGAGAGAGAGAGATTTTATCTATCATCACTCATCCAGTTATACCAAGAAATGTGTGATATCCTGTATAATGAAAACAGTGACTCTGGACTAGTTAAGTATTCCGTATGAATATTATAACAAGCACAACAGTTTTCCGGTTACGACAGCGTTGAAGTGCCCACCTGTCTTCCCAATCATTATACGGAAATTTCACACATTCTGTCGTCTGTCGGCCGTCGTCATTCGCACCAATAGCTTATTATTATTGTTTTCAAACTGATTTTCTTATACGTCGCGTACGTCGAACCAATAACGTCACAATAACAAAAGTCATATACAGCAGGAAATTATACAAAATGTTCGAAAAATGTTACGTAGGAAGCATAATATATTGAAACCGAATAAAAATAAACATTCGTGTTTCGGTTTCGTTCCGATTTTGTTTTTTAACGATATACACTACTCCAAAAAATTAACGCACCACTAAAAAGTAAGCAAAAGTTTAAAGTAATTTTTCGTCAAAACTACTGGTTCGATTTGGACGATTTTTTTTTTGAACGACAGGTTGTCTCTTCCAGAAAGTTAGTGTGTACTACTGTATTCGCATGGAAACCTATTTTTTATAAATAGCGGGTGTATCAATCATGACGTTTTTTTTCATAAAATTCGTAACAACCTGTGGAGTTCAACAGTTACAATATCAAATAAAAATTGAAATCAAACTGTAGCCTTATCTTTTCATAACATTTTGTTTTTTTATTTACTCTATTATCTTTGCTACTATAGGAGAAAAACAATTTTATAGCATAGCATGATTTTGTTGATTTTAATTAGCATTATAAACGTAACAAGCTATGGAAAAACAGGGAATAACAGTAATTGTCATCAGCTAAATACAGACAAAAAGCACTTCATAGAAGTGTATTTTCAGTGTTGGTCCTTACGTATTTTTTGCAAGATCTTTTATTTGCACCAAAATGCCACGAAATCTTACTCACTACTGACACTTTCGTACCTTTTTTCTTCAAATTTTGTTTATTTTTTTCGTTGTTAAATTTGGATTTTAATTTTCAATAAAATCATGTTATGCTATAAAATTGTTTTTCTCCTATAGTAGCAAAGATAATAGAGTAAATCAAAAAACAAAATGTTATGAAAAGATAAGGCTACAGTTTGATTTCAATTTTTATTTGATATTGTTGAACTCCACAGGTTGTTACGAATTTTATGAAAAAAACATGTCATGATTGATACACCCGCTATTTATAAAAAATAGGTTTCTATGCGAATACAGTAGCACACTAGCTTTCTGGAAGAGACAACCTGTCGTTCAAAAAAAAATCGTCCAAATCTAACCAGTAGTTTTGACGAGAAATTACTTTAAACTTTTGCTTACTTTTTAGTGGTGCGTTAATTTTTTGGAGTAGTGTACTTTTTGAAATTAACCGGGCGCCTAAGGAAAATCCGTGTCAAAATATGAAGAGCGCATTCTGGCGTCTGATATAGGTTCTAGAGGTCACAAAGTTCGATATTATTGATGTTGAGAAAGTTTCCATAGTAATTTATGCTTATTCGCTCTGATCTGCCCGCTTATACCTACTCATGGCCTCCTATAAATGTGAAGTTGGCTACGCAAATGAACTGTCAAATTTTTTTGAAAATACTGAAAATGAAGTGAAAAGTAGCTATTTTATAGTGGTATGGCAAAAAAACCATATATTATAACTCGTGCGTAATGATATTGTAACAAAACTGTTTTTAATTTGGCGGAATTAAATTATTTATTTATTAGGATTTATGTACAATGTTTATTTACAATGTCTATTTACAATAATTAATTATAATAATTATAAACACAATAAACCACAATAACGAAAATGTCATTTCTAAACAATGAAACACTTAAACGGTAATTATAACACTTAACAATACAAGGATATTTATTCTAACACAGAATACTGATTTATTTTCACATTTATTTCCAATTGACGCTGGTTGTAGACTGACCCGCATGTTCGCTTCACTCCTGGTTATATACCTGCGTCGTCTAGGTCCCGTGTGTGCGAGTTCTGTCTAGCACTCTCTCGAACATTCCTACTGTTACGCGTATCTGCGGCACCATTCCCCGCCACGCCACTACGACTTATTCTCGATGCTTCGATACTATTCCACTACTGTGTTATAACAAACAGACAATCGCTTCACTCTGGAATGTTCTGTCGGAAACAGTGGCGTAGCGTCTGGGGTTTTGTTACAATATTATGACTCGTGTGACTGTTAAAACTTGCTTGCGCTCGTTTTAACATACGGTCACAACTCGTCAGTAATATACCTCATTATGACACTAGAAATACATTCTACTATTAATAACGTATAATCATTACATTTAATTTTAATAATATTATGGTTTTATAAACGTATCAACAAGATTGTTTTTGATATATTTCAGGTGACTTCACGCCTATCACAGTGACTTCGTCAACGAGACATCAGCATGAGCTTCCCCAAGACGATGTTGAAGACAATGGCTGCTGCTGTGATCCTGGTGGCCCATGGAGTGGTGACGGCCAGCTCGCTATCGCCTCCTGATAAAGATTTTCCCGTTGCCATGGGTACCGATAGCACAGGTGTGAATAACAAAATCTTAATGACACTTTTATACCAATTTTCAGATCAGAACATGGGAACTGGGACTCAATTTTTACAAAACAGCGCCTTTTGAAATGGCTAGCCGCTTTGTAAAGCGGCTAAATTTATAATGAACCTGTAAACGACTTTTTTTATTATGTCATTAGAAAGAACACCGTCTAATTTAAATAATACCGTTACCCGTTGGCTTAAAACAGCTTTACTGTTTATATACATTTTTGAAGTTTGATAGATCATACGCCACAAGTCCCGAATATCACGACTTACTCTAAAATAACACATATACTATTAATATATGTGTCATTTTAGAGTAAGTCGTGGGTCCAAGAGAGACGGATTCAGAGGTAAAGCCCTTGATCGGGGTACAGCTGGCGAAGCCCCTAACCGTGGGTTCAAGGGTGGCCACCCCCCTCCCCCTATATCGTGAACTTAAATTTTTAAAAGGAAGAATCTCTGTTTTTGGTGATGAATAAAATAAAATTCAGGTTATTAAAACAATGTAAAAACAAATTGTGAACAATTAATGAACAGGAACAATTATAGTGGAAGTGATTTTTGGGTCGTAAAATCTCCAACACTTGCGTAAACGTTCCCCGTAATGAGCGTGGGCGAAATGCTATTTCGCCCACTCTGCACGTCAACAATCAGGGAACTCATTATTTCGCCCACGCTCAGCAGGGCCACGAAATGATTTATTTCTTGCAACACTTACATCAAAAGTTCAATTTAAAAGTCCTGTGTTCCGTTTGTTAAGTGATTCTTTATGAAGGCTTCTGCTTTAGTAATCAAACGATAGTGCGTAAAGTAAATTTTAACGCATTCCGTGCTATAAAGCAATACTGTTTTGTTTTATTTTAAAACGCGCGCGTGTGTTAAGTAGTACCTACTTTTAACTTTATAAATAGACTAGCCGCTACCCATGGCTTCGCCCACGTATATTTCGATTTCTGATTTATTATCCCCCCCGCGAGAAATTCCCTCCCTGCGAAGCGAAGTCGGGCTGGTGGTGTTTATAATATTAGTTCCTATAGGATTCCGCCTATACCTACGCTAAAATACAAAATAATTTCAGAGTTAGGTTTTGTTACTATCCCACAGGAATCATCCCCCCCCCCCCGTGAGAAATTTATCAAAATAAAATATAGCCTATATCACTCAGGGAGTGCTTTCTATTCGTGAAAGAATTTTTAGAATCGGTTCAGTAGTTCCAGAGATAAGAATTTATGATTTATTACCCCCCCCCCGCGAGAATCTCTCCCTCTGCGAAGCGAAGTCGGGCTGGTGTTAGTAGGATTCCGCCAATACTCACACTCGTTCTGGTATAAATGCAACATAACCCTGGGCTTGTATCGCGACATCGCGACTGTCATATTATAATCCGTCACTTTAGACATTTGTTTGTATTATAGTATAATGTGCGACTAGTGGGAAAAAGAGGAGATTCCTCGAGTGTGGATTTTGCCGCACGAGCGTAGCGAGTGCGGTAAAACACACGAGTGGAATCTCCTCTTTCGACCAATAGTCGCACACAATATTTTGTTCAACTACCGCAAGAAATATGTCATTTCGTGGCTCTGCTGAGCGTGGGCGAAATAATGGGTGACCTGATTGATTGACGAAACTATCAACGCTTGCGTAAATGTTCCCCGTAATGAGCGTGGGCGAAATGCTATTTCGCCCACTCTCTACGTCTACAGTCAGAGAATTCATTATTTCGCCCACTCTCAGTAGAGCCACGAAATTACATATTTCTTGCGGGTGTTGAACAAAATATATTTAATACATGTCTCATTTTGAAAGTTGATTCATAGCAACGCTGCAATAGGTCTTATGCTTGGGTCCCACGGCCTGTCTCAGCACAGGCCAGGCCAAACCTCGGCACGCCTGTGAAGGCCTGGTGTGGATCGTCGCGCCCCGCGCCGAGCAATTCTCACGGCCTGTGTCGGCCCGAATCTGTCTACACGTTACCGCTATTCCAATATGTCAAGTGACACGGAAAGCATGGAAAACACTGATAGTTGCTCAGGAATTGAATGAAAACGACGCGCCCATACAGGCGGCGCCGCGCCGCGCCTTTGAAGTTAGAGTGCCCGCGGTGAGAGATGAAGCCAGGCACGTCATCAATAATATGCTCGTGAACGCCTGCTTGCCCGCAGACAGTGCCGTGTACACAAAACTGCACATTGGGTTTTATGACGTTAGGTACAATTTTGGCAAACTACTATTCATGACAATAAACAGCCAATAGCAAGCTAGAAGGCGGGCGCAATGCATTCACGTTACTATGACGCGGTGGCTTCATCTTTCGCCGCGCGAGGTCTACCGACTTATGATGAATCGGACAGGCGACGACAAGGCACCGCAGGCCACAACGGTCGACACTGTTTCCCATCGCCCATCGGCCTGTCTTGGCGCGGCCTGACCTGTCACAAAACAGGCCATGGGATCCAAGTATTAGGCGGCCTGGTTATAAAGATTATAAAGCCCGCCTCGCGGATGTTGTGACGACGAGCGACATAATTGAAAGGAAAAATATAAAAAACACTCTTGTTAAGATGACCGATGACGTTTACCTAAATGTTAAGATCAGATGTTCTTCGTACGAAATAAACTAACATCATGTGTTTATATCGTTTTGTTATGATTTTCGAGAATCTATCAACAAAGAAAAACACCGTCTCATTAGAGAAAACGAAATAATGTGTTTAGGTAATATTGTCAAATTATATTATACAGAGTGTTCAATCTTTTATTATGGCCAATACAGAAACACAAATACAAATTAACTTTTATCTGAAAATGTTTTTTTTTATTCCCCCAACTCACAAAAAAGTTGCGTTATGTGCTTGAATCCCATGCTTGTATGACTGTGTACCTATATGTATGTGGCATTATAAAATAATTTCTTCAATGGGTGAATCAATTTTGATGCGGTTTACTTTAAACGACGTAACATTTTTGCGGGAAGGTTATAGGATACAAAAAAAAACTAATGGAACATGAAAAAACTAATGAAATACATTCATGGTAATAGCAAATTAAAAATTTAAAACACGACATAAAATATATGATAAGTTTTTTAAAAATAAAAAAGAATCTATCTTGTAGCAGTACCACCTACGTTCGTGAGTTCGAACAATTCCGTCATACATGATTTTTGCGTAACTTAACCGTTTACGCAGCGCACACAACGGAAGCTCTCAAAAGGAATAATTTTTCCCGTTTTTGCAACCTTTTTCATTGATGCTCCACTCCTATTGGTCGTAGCGTGATATTATACAGCCTATAGTTTTCCTCAATAAATGGGCTATCTAACAAAAAAAAATTTCAAATCGGACTGATAGTTCCTGAGATTAGCGCGTTCAACCAAACAAACAAACTCTTCAGCTTTGTAATATTAGTATAGATTACTGCATGCGTGAAGCAAGGAGAGCTGTGGCTACGATAGATGTCGTTTTTCTCGATAAATTCATATCTCCAACTTTCCATTTCAGATCGTATACACTATACAGTATAATAAGGATCTGTGTTAGGTCCACTTCTTTTTCTTGTTTATATTAATGATCTACATCTTAGTTGTCCTAATACAGAATTTATACAATTTGCAGACGATACTACAGCTTTAAACTTAAACAACGATTTCGATACTCTAGTCAGATCAATGAATGAAACACAATCAAAAGTTACTGAATGGCTTAATGATAACAGCTTGTTTTTAAATGCTGACAAAACTGAGAAATTATATTTTACTCTTAGAAAGATGACTGATATTGGCGATCAAGATGCGGTAAGATTTCTTGGTGTTTTTATTGATTCGAAACTTTCTTGGGAATCACATATTGATTACATTTCCAAAAGATTAACACCTAGCATTTTTGTTCTTCGAAATCTTTCCCAAATTGTTTCTCGACACGTCCTAATTTTGGTATTTCATGCATTAATACAGTCAGTGGTATCATATGCAATTTTAATATGGGGTCATTCGCCACATGCAAATCGAGTGTTTGGTCTACAAAGGAGAGCGCTACGTATGATTCATTCTTTAGCTTACAGACAGGACTGTAAAGAATATTTTGCAATCTCTAAAATTTTGACTGTGCCGTCTATTTATATTCTTCAATGCATTATGTACGTAAAATTAAACTTAGCTGAATTTAAAATTAACAATAATTTTCATTCACATAACACTAGATCCAACATGGACATACATATAGAATTTCATCGTATCCAAAAAATAAAGACAGGTATAACCCACTATGGGCCAAAATTATTCAATGTTCTACCACAGTCTGTTAGAGATTTGCCAGTTAACCAGTTTAAGGAAAAGATAAAAAACTACCTTACAAAAAATAGTTTTTATTCCATCGAGGAATTTTTGAATAAAAAATTTATATAAAAATTTTTTTAAATGTTTTTTAGAAGAAAAAATGTCATTTTATATTAAAGATTTTAATTAAGAGAGAATTTACTCAAAAATAATTTTATAAAATTTTAAATGTATTTGTGACTTGTGTAAACTATATAGTGTAAGCACCAATAAATCATCTATCTATCTATCTATCTATCTATACTATATCAGGGATGGCGAACCTATGGCACGTGTGCAATAATTGGCGCGCGACAGAATACAGTCGAAATAATTAAAAATATGCTGTCGAAAAAATTTGACTATCTTTCAAATAACATATCATATTATGAAATCGATACGACATGACAAGTCGACGGAAATTTCATGGAACTCAATGCATTATCGAAATAATTCTTTTCATCTACACTTGAATAGTTTTTTTGTTCACTAAATTTCGTGAAGTGCTTGTTGGCACGTCATAGTAACATTAAACATTTTTTTGAATAATATTAGTAAAAAAACTTTTTAGAAACAAGCTAATTTAGGTTCATAATTAATAAAAGCGCGGATCGTGAACTCTATGATAGTTTATTAGTCACGACCCACGCTTTTATTTTAGTCTTTCAAAATTTTACCCCCCTTTGACACCCGTAGGGGTTGAATTTCGAAAAATCCTTTCTTAGTGGATGCTTACGTCAGAAAAGGAACCAACTGTCCATATTTCAAGTTTCTAGCTTCAGCGATTTGGCCTGGGCGTTGATTAGTCAAAAAAACCCTACATCCCCGTTTGAACCCCTTAGGGGTCGAATTTAATTCTAAAAACGATTTATTCATGTATTGTCATCGGGAATACATATGTGTACAAAATTTCAAATCGATCAGATACGTGAAAGTTGTTCAAAATTGACTTGCAAGATTTGACCTAAACAAACACACAAACTAACATACAAGTTAAATAAAAGGTTATAAAAAATTGGCACGTAAATGTGAAAAGGTTCGCCATCCCTGCACTATACAGTATATGACTCGCATATGAACAACGCCTACTAATAATATTGTATTGCATTGTGCCGGAAAAATTTCGCCAAATTCGACAGTTTGATAAATAATTGGGAAATTGACTTGATTTTATCACTTTGTTGACATGAACTCCGTCAAACAAAAAGCATCGATATCATTGAAACCCAATGACGGAAAACTGATAGAGCATACTTAATTAATTTTAAACGTAAAATTTAATAGTATTGTAACAAAACTGTTTTCTTACGTGGGTGGAATAAATTGTTTGTTTACAACAATTAAAAATGTAACAAAAATGGATAACAATAAACTGTAACAATTATATCTCAATTCTAATAGTCAACACTGTTTATATAATAATAACACGAACAGTAATTCTTAAACAAAGTGATAGCACTGTAATAACACTACAATTTAGTAATTTACACTGTCACACGACACTCGTTGTTGTTTCTCCGGTGACTGCTGTACTTATATAGAGCTAGCAGCTTGACCCCCCCACGCTCGCGCGCTTTCCAGAACATTCTGGTGATTACCTGTGTCTTCGATATCATGCCACGCCTCACCATTGTTACTTGTTCTCGATGATTCCATTGTCGCCAGTGGCGTAACATCTGGGATTTTGCTACAGTATATTGCGTAACAAGTACAAGAAGGGGCCTTTTTTAAAACATCGGACTCGTTTTAAAGAGAAGACACTTTCTCACACTTGCGGTTATAACAATAACAATAATTAAGTATTTCTTTTATTTCTAAGATACTTATCCAAATATCCTCAAGCTTTGGCGAAGCCGGCCGGCGCCAAGGGAGCAGAACCCTTATTTCCATTTTTTTTCTTTTTTTTTCATTCTACTCAAAATGATTTGTAGAGGCGCGTATAAATAAATAATCCTTGATGTAAACAGATATTTCTATTTTTCAAATCGTGCGGTCACTTAAATACTCGTACTAATAGGCGATAATTGCTTCCTTTACAGTAAAAATATTGAAGTGCGTGTAAATTTTATATGACAAAAAACTCATATCACTATTATGTTTTATAAAGGGGGTGAGGGGATGGGCAAATTAATTTTCTGCCTGCAACTCAAACCACAAACCAACCTTACAAGCGACTAGGCCCTGCAGTCAGGGTTCATTCTGATTGGTCGAATACCCTATCTTGATGTAGTTTGACACACACAGACTAACCTAAACAAACTAAACAACTAACTAGTGAACTCTGTATTAGAATATTGATAGTTGATAGCGATTAAAAATGGGTTTTATATGTGGAGAATTTTCAAACACATATATTCTTCAAGACAGGCATTAAGGTTTACAAAATTGGAATGAAAACGTCAGGTAGGGCTTGTAATCTAATTCTTTCTCTAAAAGTAGATCAATTTTCTAACATTTCAAAATAAAACTTAATTAAAATGTATTTTTCTATTTCATTTTCTCAAGAACACTGTTATTGTATAAATTTTGGACATCCTAATAATAAAAATAAATTAGGTTTGTTCAACACCCGCCAGAAATATGTAATTTCGTGGCTCTACTGAGAGTGGGCGAAATAATGAATTCTCTGACTGTAGACGTATTTCGCCCACGCTCCTGTAGACGTAGAGAGTGGGCGAAATAGCATTTCGCCCACGCTCATTACGGGGAAGTGTTGATAGTTTCGTCAATCAATCAGGTCACCCATTAATTCGCTCACGCTCAGCAGAGCCACGAAATGACATATTTCTTGCGGTAGTTGAACAAAATATTGTGTGCGACTATTGATCGAAAGAGGAGATTCCACTCGTGTGTTTAAAATCCACACTCGAGGAATCTCCTCTTTCTCCACTAGTCGCACAATATACTATTTATTTTGAAATGTCAAAAAATTGATCGACTTTTATAGAAAGAATTAGATTACAAGCGTTACCTGAAGTTTTCATTTTAATTGGAGAATATGTATTTGAACATTTTCCACATACAAAACCCATTTTTTAATCTCTATCAAAACTATCCATATTAGTATACAGAGTTTTCACTAGTTAGTTGCTACGTTCGTTTAGGTGTGTCTGTGTGTGTCAAACGACATCAAGATAGGGTATTCGACCAATCAGAATGGACCCTGACTGCACGGCTTAGTCGCTTGTACCAACCTTAGTCCGCCACGCAATGTGATTTTGAATTTGACCCGAAGACTTCAAGTTTTGCGATCATTCTTCGAGTTTCGGATTTCAAATAAAATTATTCGATTTCACTAAAAATTATCCTCATGGACAAAAAGTTAAAATTTCCTTTTGCAATTAACGACAACAAAGTCAAAGTGACAACATCGCTGTTTTGTTTTGTTTTATAATCAAAAGAATTTTTTGTTTAAATTTTTTTTTTCGTATTTACAAAAAGAATGTTTGTTTTCTTTATCAAGATCTTTATAAAATTATAAATATATTGGGATCCGTCAGATGGGTGGAGATTAAAAAACATGGCGGAGATCGGGGAAAATTTCATATACGGAGTATACTTTTGCATGTAATTTTGTGATTTTCAAAGTGATAATAAATGATAAATATAAGTGCAATTTGTGACTGGGCCGGTACAAATTTTAAACAAACGAATTTAGTTGAAGGAGAACGGATTCTCAAAGCCGCGGACATATTATATTATCAAATGTTGGAAATATAACGAGAAAAATGCATGAAAAATGAACTGTCAAAAGTAGTAATCTTGAAGGCATAATTTGCTTAAAAACATAAAAATTAAAAGAAAATCCCCACGAAATTATTTATCCGTTCAATGCTCCTTTAAAGCTGGGTTAGGTGAAGAATATAAACATAATTGCAACATTTTTATAATATTACAATAAATGAGTTAGGTACCTACTAACCTCAAAATATTTGTATACATAATATTGTTAGTGCTAAATTTGTCAATCATCAGTGATTTTAACTATTGTAGTATAGTATGATAATGAGTACATCTTATTATTATTATAAAATGTTTTTTTAATTCATAAATACAAGTTTTCCACATTTCATTAGAAAATAATTCGCTGTAAAGTAAGTTTTACAAGGCAATAACTGATAGTGTGTAATGCCATGATATTAGAAAACGTCGCGAATTCCAATTTCGATATACTTTTTGTTTATTTTACATGTTTTATTTTTGTAATAAACAATTTCACGATAAATTTGCTCTGTTAGCATGTAAATTTTTCCCTGATCCGAGTACAATTTTCTGCCACCAGATGTCATATTATGCTCATTTGACGGATTCCAATAGGTATTAATGTATTTCATCGTCTCGACTTTTCTTCGTGTGCGGTGTGAAAATTATTTGAAGTAATATTTCTTCGGGTCAGCATCGACTCGATGTTGGCAACCCTAAGTCCGCTACTGGGGGTCTGCTTAGTAACCAGTTAGTCTTTAAACTCCATACGAATTGTTGTACTTTTGTTACAGATGACGAAACAATGATGCTACCATTGTCGTCGCAACACAATCGGTTGCCATGGTTTCCTAAACTAGACGATGAAGAAGACAACGAACAAGAAAATAATATCATTCCTAATGTAAATGATAAGCAATTGGCACAACTATCCTATTACCTGACACGAGCCCTACTATCCGACGACATTCCGGTTGTATTCGTCATGGATGACGCAGCGCCACAGATGACATCGTACGAAATGCCCAGCGTGCATCAGGCACCAGCCGAACTAGATGAAGATACGTTCACGAGCAATGCAATAAAAAGATCGAGATATTACCGCCGGTATCCATGGAAAAGACAAAACTCTCGGCGATCTAGAAAGTAAGTTATCTATATCTGTACTAATATACAGATGTCTCTAAAAACAACCGACAATTGAAAATTTTTATTGGAAGAGCAGCCAATTACGGCTATTTTGCAATTAAAAAATTTTCAATTCCAATAAAAATTTTCAATTGCAAAACAGCCGTATAAATCTATTTAATACATCTTAAAAATCAAAACTTATTGAATTTGATTTCTTTACTGTGTTTTATTATGTATGTATCTGACAATGTAGATTATCTTACGATATCTACAAGATGTAATTATTTCTAGAATATTAAGTTGTAATACCAACTGGTATTTATAACATTGATGTATCTAGGTTCTCATTTAATTCTTTGGGTGTTTGAAATAATTTCACCTACATGATTAGCTCTCGCTATTACGATGATTCACTTCTACAACCTAGCTATAATTAATAACACTCGCATGTAGTGGAAATTTATTGATTCCTTTGCATATATGGAGAATGTAATCATGTCCCGGTTGAGTAATATAAAGCTCATTCCGCCGCGATAGTGGAAAGATTCAGGTTCAGGAGTCCTGACTGTGACTATGGTTGTTAAAATGATTTTTTCCGATATTTGCAGGAATCAGTTATGTAATTGGCTGCTCTAATAAAAATATTCATTTGCAAAGCAGCCGTATAAATCTATTTAATAATACAACCGACAATGCTTTATGGCAAACTGCGGCTATATTAGGTCGATTGAACCCAATTTATATTTATATGCAAAAGTGCACCCTTTCGGAGATAGGTACAGACCTTCAAAGTGGGGGGTTTCAAAATTTATTTTCTTTATATTTGAAGAACCGTTTTAGGTACGACTTTCAATTGTGGAACGTGTTAAATGGTAATCAAACACGCATTGTAACATAGCCCCGAAATTAGATGAAGTTTCGCATTTTTGAATAAGTTCAGATTCAAAAGAGCTTGCAAATTGTAAAATATTGTCAGATTCGGAGTCTAGCTTACGTTTACTGCGTCAATTTTGCCAGTGGAGGATAGGTTTTTTACTTGTTGGTCAGCTTCATCCACTCGGTCAAGTATACCCCGAAATCATGAGAAGATGGCACAATTTTTGGAATTTTGACATATTTTATATAAGTTTTAACTATTTCGCAAATTGACTATAGATATTCTATTAACAATAGTTAAGTCAAAAATAAACGTACAAATAATACCCCAAAACTAAATAGCTGCAACTGTTTGGCAGATAAAAGTTTGACCACCTATTTTTTGCTGTTTATATCAAGGTTAAGGAACGGAATTTTAATTCAAAAAACAAAGTATTTATAACGTAGGTATTTTATAAGTTTATTTTATGTATTAACATTTCAATTCAAGAACAATTATAAAAAGAACATAATGTGTTATAACTTAATGTATTTTTTTAATTTTTCGGTCAAATTCGCCCCAGTGATCAACTTCACCCCGTTTTACGGAAATAAGTTTGTTTTTGGACAAAATAAAGAATTTACCCCCTTTAATACTCCCCTTAAAATGATATTTTTTTCTTAATTGCAATATTATTATCGATCCAACATCTGCACCAAATTATATAGGTACCTACACGCTTCAGTAAGTAAATCCGTACTTGCAAACTAGTGTCGGTGTCGGGCCGATTTTAGTAAAATTTTAGCAACACATTTTCACCTTTAAATGGTTACATTACATTTACTAAAATGTTACATTTCAATTTTGAAACGATTCTGAGAATGTTTCGGTATTTTTGGGCGCAAATACATTTTTCAGCCTCTAAAAACCACCCTTAAAATGATACGATTGGAGGCCATCTTAAATAGACTTCGTGCGATGATGGATTCAAATACTAATTTCGTTTAAATCGAATAACTCTGTCGAGAGATGTCGTGCTACCAAGTCCTGTGAGAAAGGTTTAAAATTAACATGTTCATACGATCAAAGTATTCACAACTTAACTTCTTAAGTTACCATTACTGTTAGAAACACCCATCGAACGTAACGTTACACTGCATTTATATAATATTATTGATTTCTTAATCGTGTCCCTATAGAGTAATGATAACTCAGCCACCGCGATAGTAGAAGATTCGGGTTTGAGACCCGACGGTGACATAGGTTTAAAAATTAAAATTATTTTTTCTAGTACTTATACAGTATACTATAACACTGTGACGTTACGTCATTCAATAGGTGTTATATAAAAATACGGAAGGGTAGTTTCAGCTGGTCCAACTAACAGTTATGGTGAAGTAAGCATTTATTTGTTTTTAAAATTAACATTATGAAGGAAATATCGATAAATGGCTGCGACTTAAGCACAATGTGTCGACTGTGTTTATCGACCGGTGGTACGGTGATGAACATATTTTCTTATTCAGACAAAATGAGAAATCAACTTGCAGATGTAATCATGAAGTGTGCTCCCGTTCAAGTAAGTATATTTGTAGTAATTCGTTTGATTGGGAAATGGGAAATAGCACTCTGATGGAGACTCAATAGCACTTTAGCTCGATCTAGAATGAGTTTGTTTTGTTACGCATTTTCGCGCCCGCGTATGAAGAGTGCAGTCTCATAGGAAACCATGGCATGGTCTCACTCGCCACACGAACGTTTCCTGTGAGTTAGTATCGATTGCCACCTGAACAAATTAGATCCAATAAATCAAATCCTAAAATCCACTTTTTACAGCCTTTTTCTTAAAACAAAAAACGGCTGGACTGATTTTGATAAAATGTCTTTCGGATCATGTTGACTTTAATACACTTCGATTGGAACTGTAATGAAGTCGATATCATTTTTTATTTGCGAGACTTCATGTAAAATCCACTTTTTGCAGTCTTTTTGTTTAAACAAAACAACCATGGCCCGATTTTGACAACATTTCTTTCAGATCACATTGACGTTAATACGCTTCGTTTGGCACCCTAATGAAGTCGATTAATTTTTAACTCGCGAGAATACATGCACACACATATTTTCAAAAATAGTGTAAAAACACTGTAGGTATAGAATAGTTTCATTTAGAGAAGATAGTAGCGCCATTTCTGCGCACAAACGATTTCGGGTCTGACGGGTCTATGTTTTCTAACAAGGTGTGAACAATGGTGCCTCTCGACTGGCGACGAACAACTAAATGATCATATTCATAGAACCATCCCTCGTTACAGAACATAGACCCTTCAGACCCGAAACTCGTTTGTGCGCAAAAAAAATGACGCTACTATCTTCTCTAGACGAACCTACTCTAGTGTGGAACATAAAAATATGTTGAAAATTTTCGGATCCATTACAATAATTTCTTATACTGGGAAGCTAATAAATAAATAGTCAAATTATAACGAGAAATCTATATACGGTTTTTTAATATAAACATAAGAATTGATTGTTATTCTATAAACATAAGAATTGATTGTTATTCTTATGTTTATATTAAAAAACCGTATATAGATTTCTCGTTATAATTTGATTTATAAGGCGCGTCCGGGCCATGAGAAAGCCAGCATTTATTGTAATGTTGTTATAAAATAATAGCTCTCGCAGTTAAAATTCAGTGAATTTAGTCACGGTATAGGTGTCTAATCATATTGATTGTTATTCTTATGTTTAAATAAATAGTCTCTTGATGTTTGTTATTTCCTTATTCTGTTGTCTTTATTAATTGTCATCTTTAATTAAATAATTTATTATTGTTATTTTGCCTCAGATAATAAAACGCGATGAGATGCCGAAACACATCTGTCAGTTATGTTACACTCAACTGGGAAATACTCACCAGTTTCAGATGCAAATACTACAATCTGAGAAAGCACTGAGAAAGTATATGAAGAAATTACAGACTTCAAGTACACAAATCAAACCTGAATATTCTATTGAGGAGCCTTCTGAAGATTTTTTGATACATAAAACTAATGCAGATGTCACTGTAAAGAGTGAATCTTTAGAAGAATATGGCATGTTGGATATGGCGCCTACAAATTGTAATTTTACAGAAATCAATGTTAAAGAGGAAAGAGACGACGAACCAATTGATGATAATTCATTAAATATAACAAAATCTCCTTTATCTCAGGATTATGGTTGTGATATTAATTGCGATGACACAAAGAGCGGCAGTGGTCACATAATAAAATCTGAAATTGAAGACCTACCAAAGGATGATAATAATTCACTGATTCTAACAGAATCTCCTGCTGACACATTAAAAACTTTATCTAATGATGGCAGTGAAATCAGCTGCGAAGACAAGCAAATCGGTGGATCAAGCAACTTCACGCGTCTTAGTTTTACGGGTGGCATAGAAAATGTTGGTAAAGATAAACATAAACGCATACATACTGAAAAAAAATCATATCAGTGTGACACTTGTAAGAAGTGTTTCTCACGTATAGGAAATTTAAATGTTCACAAACAGCTACACACTGGCGAGAAACCGTATCAGTGTACCGATTGCAAAAAGTTTTTCTCATCGTTAAGCGCTTTAAATGTACACAAACGGACACACACAGGCGAGACACCGTACCAGTGTGACATTTGTAATAAGTGTTTCTCCCATTTAGGTAATTTCAATGTTCACAAACAGTTACACACTGGCGAGAAACCGTATCAGTGTGCCGTTTGTAAAAAGTTTTTCTCATCGTTAAGTGCTTTAAATGTACACAAACGGACACATACTGGCGAGACACCGTACCAGTGTGACATTTGTAATAAGTGTTTCTCACAGTCAATTACATTAAATAGACACAAACGGACACACACTGGTGAGAAACCATATCAGTGTGACATTTGTAATAAGTCTTTCTCCCTTGTAGGTAATTTGAATGTTCACAAACAGTTACACACTGGCGAGAAACCGTACCAATGTGCCATTTGTAAAAAGTTTTTCTCATCGTCAAGTGCTTTAAAGTTACACAAACGGACACACACTGGTGAGAAACCGTACCAGTGTGACATTTGTAATACGTGTTTCTCGCAGTCAATTACATTAAATAGACACAAACGGACACACACTGGTGAGAAACCGTACCGGTGTGATATTTGTAATAAGTCTTTCGCTCTTGTAGGTAATTTAAATGTTCATAAACAGGTACACACTGGCGAGAATCCGTATCAGTGTGACAATTGAATGTAAAAAGTCTTTCTCATCGTCAAGTGCTTTAAATGTCCATAAACGGACACACACTGATGAGAAACCGTATGTGTTAGATTTGTAATAAGTGTTTCTCAATATCAGGTAAAGTAGATAGTAGGGTGGGTCAAAAAAATCAATTCTTTTTTTTTTTTACAAGTGACACGGAAAAATGGGTTGCTAGACACCTTAAAAAAATTCTCACCAAATATGAGATCTTAATTTTAATAGGAAGATCCTCCGCATCACAGTTTTTTATTTTTTTCTCAGTCCAATAGAAAAAAATTCATACCTCATCATTAATTGATTGTACAGAAAAATATTTTAAGAGAATTTTGTAGGAAATTTAATGCTCTACAAAAAAGGTATTCTATATTTTTTCCGCAAACCTCACCATTTGAAAGATATTGAAGATTTATAATAGTCATTTATTGTCGAGTTATAAAATTCATAAACAAAAATGAAATTATCTTAAAATAATCAAACTTAAATCTTCAATATCTTTCAAATGGTGAGGTTTGCGGAAAAAATATAAGATACCTTTTTTGTAGAGCATTAAATTTCCTACAAAATTCTCTTAAAACATTTTTCTGTACAATCAATTAATGATGAGGTATGAATTTTTTTCTATTGGACTGAGAAAAAAATAAAAAACTGTGATGCGGAGGATCTTCCTATTAAAATTAAGAGCTCATATTTGGTGAGAACTTTTTTAAGGTGTCTAGCAACCTATTTTTCCGTGTCACTTGTAAAAAAAAAATAATTGATTTTTTTGACCCACCCTGGTAGATAGTCACAAACGGACACACACTGGTGAGAAACCGTATCAGTGTGACATTTGTAATAAGTGTTTCTTAACGTCAGGTTATTTAAATAGACACAAACGGACACACACTGGTGAGAAACTGTATCAGTGTCACATTTGTAATAAGTGTTTCTCACCAGGGCCGTAGCTAGGGGGGGGTATTAAGGGGCAATGCCCTACCTTAAAACATCTAGTGCCCTACTTTAAGGAATTATAAACAAGCCGCAAAGACTGTCACGACAGAATGAATGACTTGATCTATCTGGCATTTGGAAAAACAGGATTAAATTCGTTGGACTAAATGAAGTTCTTCGAAAATTTGATAACATGGCAAGTTCTGTATTTTTTTTTAATAAATTGTCATTTACCGTTTTCTTGCTTTTGTAACTTGATATCACCAGTTGAGGTGGGCAATCCAATTAAAAAATTGTAGTCTTTTGCTTCAGCCCTACTTTAAACTTTCAGTGCCCTATCTTGAATTCAGCTCTAGCTACGGCTCTGCTTCTCACAGTCAATTACATTAAATAGACACAAACGGACACACACTGGTGAGAAACCGTATCAGTGTAACATTTGCAATAAGTGGGCATATTATGAATTATGATCACGTAATTAAACAGGTCAATAAAATTATACTATTTTGGTTAAATAGATACTTAATTAATATTTAAAATTTATGTCAAAAACCTCTCCCCGGTCAAAATGTCATTTATTGTAGAAATACAACAATTGGCCAATGTTTCAATATAATTTTATGTCTTCATCAGGCCTTTATAAGTATCAAACAATAATAACAATAATTTTATTACAATTTTAATTTTTATAATACATATATTTAGTTATAAACAGACTTGTAATTATTTCTAGAATATAATTTATCAATAATGTCAAATGTGCTGCTTATATGTATTTTATTTTATTTTTTATTTAAAATATTGATCTGAAAATTCCAAAATGTTTACATTATAAGAAAAATAAAAAAATATAAATGATGACGGTATGTATTTACGAATAACAAAATTGTATTAAATAAATAGTTTCACGTCTACCGAGTGTGACCGTGTCCTGGTCAGACTGGGTAGCAGTAAGACTTTTTATTCAATGTAATTTTGTAGATTTTGAAAATACCTATATTGCCTTTTGTATTTCAAATGCATTTTTCAAAACCATTTTACATTTTGGTATTTGGAATCGTTTTATATTTTGCATCTTCTAATACAAATGCACCATTACAACCATTTTGCACATCTCTGTCCCCTCCTTGGAATTGTTAAAAAATTTAACGTACCTACTACAAAATATCATTATTATCCCCGTTCCAAACTCCTGTCGATCATCCTACGGCAAGACGAACGTTCTGTACATATTCCTAAAATGTCAAAACTCAAAAGCTAGAGATATATTGGGATCCGTCAAATGGGTGGAGCTTAAAAAATATGGCGCAAAGAGGGGAAATTTTATATACGCGGTATACTTTTGCGTGTAATTTTGTGATTTTCAAAGTGATAAGAAATGATAAAATTTATAAGTAAAATATGTGATTGGATCGGTACGAATCCTAAACAAAGGAATTTCGTTGAAGGAGAACGGATTTTCAAAGCCGGACATCACAAACCACTTAGTACTAAGTGGTTTGTGCCGGACATATTATCAAATGTCAGAAATATAACGAGAAAAATGCATGAAAAATGAGCTGTCAAAAATAGTAATCTTTACGGCATATTGCTTAAAAACATCAAAATTGAAAGAAAATCTCCACGAAATTAATTATCCGTTCAATGATCCTTTAAAGCTGGGTTATGTGAATAATGTAAACATATAACTCAAACATAATATGTTATATTGTAATAAGTAGGTAAGTTACTAACCTCAAAATATTTGTAAACACATACCTAGTTGGTCTTAAATCAGTGATTTAACTATTGTAGGACAGTATGATAATGAGTACAACTTATTATTAATATATAGTATATTGTGGGACTAGTAGGAGAAAGAGAAGATTCCACTCGTGTATTTTAGAAAGAGGAGATTCCTCGAGTGTGGATTTTGCCGCACGAGCGTAGCGAGTGCGGTAAAACACACGAGTGGAATCTCCTCTTTCTCCCACTAGTCGCACACAATATTTTGTTCAACTACCGCAAGAAATATCTCATTTCGTGGCTCTGCTGAGCGTGGGCGAAATAATGGGTGACCTGATTGATTGCGTAAATGTTCCCCGTAATGAGCGTGGGCGAAATGGCATTTCACCCACTCTCTACGTCAACAGTCAGGGAATTCATTACTTCGCCCACCCCCAGTAGAGCCACGAAATTACATATTTCATGCGGGTGTTGCACAAAAATATTTTTTAATTCATAAATTTAGTTTTTCCACATGTCGTTAGAAAATAATTCGTTGTAAAGTAATTTTTACAAGGCAATAACTGATAGTGTTTAATGTCATGATATTAGAAAACGTCGCGAATTCCATTTTCGATAAACTTTTTGTTTATTTTACTTGTTTTATTTTGGTAATAAACAATTTCACGATAAATTTGCACTATTAGCATGTAAAATTTTCCCTCGTTTTGAGTACAATTTTCTGCCACCAGATGTCATATGCTCATTTGACGGATCCCAATAGTCACGGTACAAATAATTGCAGCTATTGACGATGGGACCAATTGACGCCAGTTCGACCGTGCTTAGCGAATTTTAAACTTGACCAAGTTTTAGATTTCACTACTCCTATTATGTGCTTCAGTGAATTTCCGATTGAAAGTACCTACTCAGTACTCATGTAGTAGAGCAAAAACGCCTTATTAAAACATGCTTAGCATCGGTATCCTGAATACTTTCGGCACTGAAAATGTTTTAAATAAAATAAATAAAAAAGTGTTTTTATAATTATGTACCTAAGTATAACGCTTTTATTTTCATCAAAGTCTTGCAAAAATGTACTAAAAAGAAAAAATAGCATATTGTGCGACTAGTGGGAGAAGAGGAGATTCCTCGAGTGTATATTTTGTTCAATTACCGCAATATTTTGTTCAACTACCGCAAGAAATATGTCATTTCGTGGCTCTGCTGAGCGTGGGCGAAATAATGGGTGACCTGATTGATTGACGAAACTATCAACACTTGCGTAAACATTCCCCGTAAAGTAGAGAGTGGGCGAAATGCCATTTCGCCCACTCTCTACGTCTATAGTTAGAAAATGCATTATTTCGCCCACTCTCAGTAGAGCCACAAAATTACATACTCGTATTTCTTGCGGGTGTTGAACAAAATAATATTTAATTTATAATAATATTATAAAAACGTGGGTCGTAAACTCTATAATAACTTTTTACAGTCACGACCCACGCTTTTATAATTATGAACCTAAATTAAATATTTTTTTTTCTTTTTTGTACATTTATGTAAGACTATTGAAAATTAAAGTGTTTTATTTAAAAATATTTTCGAAGAGCTCAAAAATCTACTTTTGGGTATATTATCACGGTACATGACGTTTTGGTACGGCCGTTTTGGTCCCGCCGTTTTGGTCCCGCTGTTTTGGTACCGGACGTTTTGGTCCCGGCCGTTTTGGTCCCAGTTATTAGATTATGACAAATAAAATCCGTTATGAAAAGTATACCATTATTATATAAAAACAACTTTATAGCACATAATATTTCTTCTGCGCATACGCCGACTTCCCCCAAAAAACGTGTTACAAACTTTCTTGTAAATAGAATAATAAACCATTATAAAAAGTACACCATTATTATATAAAAAAAACAATGATTGCATATATCGCTTTTACGCATGCGCCAATTTGCCCCGAAAATTTTTTTACAAAACTTTCTTGTAAAATGGAATAAAAAACCATTATAAAAAGTACACCATTATTATATAAAAAGCAATGATGGTATATATCTTTTTTACGCATGTGTCGATTTTCCTTTAAAAAACATTATAAAGCTCTTGTAAAAATAGATTGAAAAATAAACCGTTATGAAAAGTATACCAATATTATATAAAAACTTCTGCGCATGCGCCAACTTTCCAACTTTATTGATATTTGTCATAATCTAATAACTGGGACCTAAACGGCCGGGACCAAAACGGCGGGACCAAAACGTCCTGCTTCGATATTATCAAGTACTTCGAACTCAAAGCGCTTGAAAATAGCGTGAAGGGATGGCCTGCAGGGTCAACCGATTTACTGATTTTTTTAAATGAAAATCCCGCCAACCGAACACGAAACGATTTCAAAAGTGAAAACCTTTCACTTGAATGTTATTTTAAGTTATTCGGTTATGAGGTAGGAATACCAACCTCGCGAATCAACTTTATACGCGGCTGGCGGGGGCGTCGGACCAACGGAACCCGCCAACCATCCGAGTTTTAGCACGTTAAAAACATAAACTTTAAAATAAAGTTAGTATCATTCTATTCGAAAATACATATGACCACTGGTTTTTTCAGGAACCGGAAGTTATCCCTTTTTCACGGCCCGGTCCACGCCAGCATGCCAACCATTGTGTTCATCTTTTAAGCAGGGCTTAAATTTCCCAAATCCTCGTGAACTGACCTTTACGGATCTCAATACTATAAGGGGGCAAATAAAAGTTATGAATTTTACGAGTTTTTTAAATATCTTGTGTCTATCAGTCTAACTACAATTCAGCATAGTTCGATAGGCGGTAGTAAGTACAGATAATCATAATATATCATGTGCCGAAATTCAATAAGCGTGTACCCATATTTTTCTTTTTTTTTTCAAAAACGCGTGAGGGGCAATGCCCCCTCTTACCCATATGTTGCTACGGGCCTGCTCAAGTCAAGCCTTGGCGTCACCTCTATGGGCGTCACTCACTTTTTTTCAAATCACATGATTTCTTTTAAAATGCGATTTCTACCCGAACGAACGGGGCCGGTTATCTAGTTACAATAATATTGTATTGTCATCGGAACTACACAAGTGTGCTAAATTTCAACTCAATCGGTTAACGATTCGATTACAAGATTTGATTGTTAGTTAGTGTTAGATAGCTGTGAAACTAAATAAAAGCATTTAAAAAAACTTTTCAACAAAAAAAAAACCTCCTTCAAAAAGCCACTAAAAAGAGGAAAATAATGAAATTTTGAGGTCTACGCCAATTTAATAAAATATGAAGTCGGTTAAAAAGTATAGTATCGTGATTAATATCTTCTTTTTAACCAACTTCATATTTTATTAAATTGGCGATGACCTCAAAATTTCATTATTTTCCCCTTTTTAGTGGCTTTTTGAAGGAGGTTTTTTTTTGTTAAAAAGTTTTTTATTTTTTACTTTTTAGTATCAAAAAGTGACATTTACCTTAAAGGAATTACACGCCGTTACTCACTTTTATTAAACCGACTTTCTTACGCTGTCTAATGTATCAAAAAGTGACATTTACCTTAAGGAATCACACATCGTTACTAACTTTTATTAAAATCAGCCGAACTACTGAACCCATTTTGATGAAATTTCTATGGGACCAATCTGAAAGTATATCCTTTCAAATAAAAAAAATTTTTCCAAATCGGTTTATAAATGACGGAGTTCTGAGGTAACAAACATAAAAAAAAAAAAAACTTTTTAACAAAAAAAAAACCTTCTTCAAAAAGCCACTAAAAAGAGGAAAATATTGAAATTTTGAGGTCTGCGCCAATTTAATAAAATATGAAATCGGTTAAAAAGTATAGTAGTGATTAATATCTTCTTTTTAACCAACTTCATATTTTATTAAATTGACGCAGACCTCAAAATTTCATTATTTTCCTCTTTTTAGTGGCTTTTTGAAGGAGGTTTTTTTTTTGTTAAAATTTTTTTTATTTTTTACTTTTTAGTATCAATGAGTGACATTTACCTTTTTTGAAGTCGCTTAAAAATAGCTTACTTATTACTAGGTAAATAAACCAAATCAAAATATTATATTGAACATGTTCTACGATGGTGAGGTTAATTATTACAGTAAACAAGCAAAATTTTTCCAATCACATAACATGATAACTGTAAATTAACTTTAAAAGCAATTAAATTGTACATGAAATCATATTGCGTAACATTTTAAATGACTATTATTAAAAATGTACAGCGGCATACACGACCGAAGTAAAACTTGTGTATGAATAATACAAAATGATTGGATCAGAATGAGCAATGACTACATTAATATTAGTGATTTTTTAGGGTCGTTAATCGTTATGATAATTCGTGACACATCACTTTTGTCACCCATCAAGGCCGGCGCGTCAAAATATGCCGCCTAAGGTGAATACAACTTTTGCCGCCCCCCCACATATTAAAAAAATTAATAAACCGATGATATATTTTATTTACTTAACAAATGAAAAACAAATGTAATTCTAATAAACGCTGCCTGGCTGCCTGTAATTTGTAAATACCCCCTTTACAACTTATGGTATTTGCGCCGAGCGGCTGGACGACATGCGACATCTTTTATCTAGTAATAGAAGGTAGAACTAAGAATCGGTGAAAACTCGAACAATATAATCATTTTTAAAAAGTAGAATACCGCACGAAAAATTCGCTGCTACAAAAATATGCCGCCCTAAAAGTATGGCGCCGTAAGGCGATCGCCTGTCAGACCAGGCGCACGTGCCGGCCCTGTCACCCATTTTCGTTTCATCAAACCAGCATTTTAGAAGGGGAAAATGTAAATGCCACTGCCAGAACTTGAACCCGAAACACCCAATTTCGCGTTGAATGAGTTTTTTTACTCCACAGTTCACAGTGCCTGTAGTATAGTAATTCTAAATTTCTCTTATTTATATCTACAAGTATACTAATATTATAAAGCTGAAGAGTTTGTTTGTTTGTTTGTTTGGTTGAACGCGCTAATCTCAGGAACTACTGGTTCGAATTGAAAAATTATTTTTGTGTTGGATAGTCCATTTATCGAAGAAGGCTATAGGCTATATAATATCACGCTACGACCAATAGGAGCGGAGCATTAATGAAAAATGTTGCAAAAACGGGAAAAATTATTCCTTTTGAGAGCTTCCGTTGCGTGCGCTACGTAAACGGTTAAAATTACGCAAAAATCATGTATGACGGAATTGTTCCCGGAAGGTTTATATATATAGCGAACGAGCGTAACGAGTGAGTAATGTAATTCCTAAACCACGCAACGGATTTTGATGCAGTTTTCACCATCAGTTAGATAATTTTTCATGGAAGGTTTGTATATAAAGCGAACGAGCGACGCGAGTAAGTAATGTAATTATAATATTCAAGCGAACGAGCGAAGCGAGTGAGTATAGTGTATTTGTAATATTCAAGCGAACGAGCGAAGCGAGTGAGTAGTGTATTTATAATATTCAAGCGAACGAGCGAAGCGAGTGAGTAGTGTATTGCACCCGGGCTTTCTTAGCACCCGGGCGAAGCCGGACGGGGCCGCTATTATTGCATATATAACACAATGTACCGCTGAAATCACTTCATGTGAGAGATGATTTTTATTTTAAAGTTTAATACAATATTACAAACGAATATCAATTTATCATATTTATAATATATATTTTGCTTTACTATTTTTGTGTAACTTGTTACGCTATAATATAGTTTAAAATAAAATTATTATTCTTATATTATCTTTTACAGTAATTACGACCCCGACCAAAACATCTGCACACCGAATCGCGAAGAAGTATTTCAACTGTTAATGGCGTTACACGAAGCAAGACAAGGCAACCACGGTCGGACAGTCAACTTTTGTAATCGCAGAAGACCAGCATCTTCCGTCTTCACTAACATCCGTTTCCTGGGACGCCGGAAATAAATCGATTCTTTTCTCAATCTCCTGATCCAAGTCTTGTACCTAACGAATGCATGTGTGTGTTTCGATCATTTGTTTTTTTAAACAATTAAGTTTTAGTAATTTTAAACGGCAAGGTTTAGTCAAAACTGTTTATAGAATACAAGAATTTTTTGAAGTTATACTGCTTTTATGGAAAAATGATGAGAGTGAATTTTTAGGATGCGCGCGCATCGCGACACGAAAATTTATCACCATGAAGTTAGTCGTTAGTAATAACTGTTCGTTACACCAGTCTTAATGTGACAAGAGCGTTTTCAGTTTTGAATAACATTAATAAAAGCTATTGTCATACAAATTCTCGCTTGTGCCGCTTTCGTTAAATATGAGTTCGTACTCCAAACCGTACTGATTTCATATTATTTTTTTTCTTCATTATAAAATCCTATGAGACGTTTCGTGGTCTAACGTTAACGTCGTGGCGTCGTACGCAATAGGTCCCGTGTTCGAATCTCAACACAAACATGCGTTTTTTTTTAATAAATAATTAGATATAAATATAATAAATAAATATATTTAATAAATTAATAATTTATTAAATTAAATTTATTTATTTATAACATCTTTGTTTTATTATTTTATCGTCTTTTTTACAAACGTTTAGTACTGGTACGCGGGATAAAATTTTTGGAGTTATTTTTGTTTGGTTACGTAAAAGAAGTATAACTTCTGACGTGCGTACATAGTACACACACACTCTTTTTTAAAACCGAACGTATGCATTTTTCATGATGAAATGCAAATAGATAGACTTTGATATAACATACAAAATACTCGTTGGCTAAATAGGTTATTATGCGTCTGGCGCTATGTTTTCAGCATTTGCGAGCCGAAGACGAGTACTGAAAACATTGCGCCTGATGCATAAAGACTTAGCCCAAGTGTTACACACTTTACTTTATTTAACATTTCAAGTTTACGCGCTTTATCATGCCTATAAATCGGAGTCTAAATGGCCGTTACTGTGTTATACATCCATTATGTAACTCTTTTTTCAATTATACCATCGCTTTTCGAAAGCATCGATAAACGATAAACACTAAAAGCATGAATGTATTGAATAAATAGACATTTTAAAAACTTATACCTACAAAATAAATTTAATAAAGATCAATTATTAATAAAATTAAACTGAAATATGAATTTACATCTGATTAAAACATTAATACATTGATATTCTTGAGTATAATCCTTAATTATAATACGCTCAGGATGCTAAAAGAGTAAATGTTATGACAATATTAGATTATTAAATTATTGACAAACAAAATTACAATAATGCAAGAATATGTGTTTCATCAGTTTTATACCATACGACAACGTACTAAATAATTGGTATGTGTCAGTGGCGGATTCAGGGGGAGGGGCTTAGGGGGTTACCCCCCCCCCCCCGAAAAATATTTGGCAACGCATAGAACGCATAGAAAAGGATATCCGATTCATATCTTAGCGGCGTTAGGCGTTGCATATTTTCGATATTTTTTTTTGATTTGGTGAGGTAAGTATCAATACTTGTAATGTACTTGTACATAAATATTTTGAAACCCTCCCCCCGAAATATTTTACTGAATTCGCCCCTGGTATGTGTCCACAACACTGATTTTCTCAATGAATTGCATCGACCGCGGATTTTGTTCATCAGTAAACTACCCTTTCTGAATTTTTTCGAAACAAATGAATGTCGGTATATTTTAGGGTCATTATTAACCGATTTCAAAAAAAAGGAGGTTCTCTGTTCGATTGAATTTTTTATTTTGTATGTTTGTTACCGATTTTGATGATTATTGTTTTTGACATAGGTATCTATTTATGAAATAGGATCAACATCATTGCAACCGTTTTCGAGAAAAAGGCAATTTTCGATTTAAGTTCTTAAGAAAATTACCTTTATTTAAAGGAGTAGGGGGAAATAAGAAAAAGCACCCCTGAAGAATCTTTTAAAAGCTTGATTTTAAAATTTGGTTCCAATTCGTTGAATGGTGTGACTGCTAGTCTTCTGAACATACGGACAGACGGACATCCAAAACTTCCTTTTTCGGTACGTATAAAGACCATGAAACGTCTAAATCTGTCAAAATTTCGAATTCGATTTTTTGCCATGGTGACACTTTTCGGTCGCTAGAAAGTAAAAATGCCAGTTATATAAGAACTGGCGTAATGCTCAAAGGTGCCAGAAGTCCTTGAGGCAACCCGGAGAATTTTACTGAGTAATATTTGAACTCAATGGGTACCTATATTATTTATTGCAAATTTTTGTGCTAGGATCTAATGTTATTGTCATACAATTTCATGGGCTTGAGAATGACCGAGCGTGTAGCTAAACTGTTGTTTACATGGCGTTGCTATGGTTCCTCTATTACAAGTCCCAAGTTCCCGGGTTCCAGCCCGAGAGCTGGTAAAAGTGTCATTGGATTTTCAATTTATTATTAAAAAAAATAATGAATTGGTGCTAGGCCCAAATAACCTTAGCCAGGGCCGAATTAACCATTAGGCAGAGTAGGCAACTGCCTAGGGCCCCCGCATCGACTAGGGGCCCCGCGCGCGCACAAAAGAAATTGAAAATGTTTCGTAGAGTGAAAATTTAATTGGAAAATTTGTATCCTCAATGACAATAGGTATTATTGCTTTTTTTCGACGCATGCTGTCAGTTGATGAAATACTTCATACTTACAGAACAGAACCATCTAGTATTGAGTAGTAGAACTAATAATATGGATGCGTTACGTAGCGTATTGTATGAATCATACAATACGCTACGTAACGCATCCATATTATTAGAACAGGACAGGATACCAAATTTAGTGTCGATCAGACCTCTGAAAGTTACTCACATCCCTTCATCAACTTGAAAAGAGCTGATCATCTTCAAACGGCTGAAAAGGGGCCCCGAGAATTGCATTGCCTAGGGGCCCCGACATGGTTAATCCGGCCCTAACCTTAGCTGTTGGTGGTCTTTAAAACACAATTTAACAATTTTTTTTACAATTTCATTTTGGCCAACCAATTTTATAAATGAGTTGATGAATGAATTTTTTTTCTTCATTTAATAGACTACTGTGATGAAATCAAAAAATAAAAATCTAGGTCTCTCCGAAAGGCTGGTAATATTTAATTTTAGATTCTCAGTTATTATTGATTTATGCTGGATTTCTGGTACGACATTCAGTCTTTAATGACATCTTAAATCTAGATTTAAAGCTGAAAGTCATACCAGAAACCCAGCATTAATTACTTCACGATAGATGGAACATTTGATGTGAAGACACTGAAATTATTAAAAAAAAATAAACACAAAACACCAAAATAATAGTTTTTTTAATATTCGGGATCGTTACTGTATTTCACAATTTTTAGATTGTTTTTGATTTTCTAGCAGCTCTTTCTTAGATTATCTAAACCTTGCCAAGAAACAATAAGTGGTTATTATTTGTAATTAAATTTTTTTTTACACTAAAAAATGTTTAAACTGGGCTCGCGTTTTATCGACTCGGTTCGGCTCGACAATCGACACTACACCGAACAATTAACGCTTTTAGAAAACATTCAGAACTACTAAAAAGTGCAGGACGCAGCCAACATTGAGCACCAAAAATAGAGTGACGAGATTTCTTTTCACATTTCGGATTCATGTCAGGGGGTCCTAGACAAAAAATGTAGAGTTCCGATCTTGTTAAGTGTATGTATTCCTCATTTTTGAGGTCAACGGCTAAAAAAAAGGTTTTTTAACTTTTTTTGATAACTAATTGTTCCAAAACGATATTTGACAACTTTTAAAGAAAATTTAGATAAAATTAAAAAATAAGAAAAAATACGGTGGCGAAAAATTGGCCAAACTACCCTAATAGTCCAAGCGGCAGGTAATAAATGAAGGGGGTTACCTGGAAAGTATTCTGAAGTTAGTGATATTTTGGTGTGTTGTTTGCGAGTACTCTGTGAAGTAGAATCTGAGTTTTCGACCTCGAGGACCCTGTGCTAACGTGAGGTGGAGCCGAAAAACCACGTAATTTTACCACTTTTTTTGCTTTGTTTCGAAATCTCTCAGAAACAGTCGATTTAAGCAATTCTTTCATTATGTATTGTTTTAAAGAGGATTACATTTCCTACAATTTTCATTCCCACAACTTTTCTGTGGTACTAATGGTAGCGCGCTGCAGCTTCTTGAAAATCACCCGCTCGGCTTTTTGTAGCCTTGGTAACCAATGTGTAACATGTGTATTTTCAATTTAAAGTTCGATGAAGAACAAAATTAATAAAACTTTTGAAAAGAACATTACATTTTAACCATTGGTTACCAAGGTTACAAAAAGCCGAGCGGGTGATTTTCAAGAAGGTGCAGCGCGCTTACCATTAGTACCACAGAAAAGTTGTGGGAATGAAAATTGTAGGAAATGTAATCCTATTTAAAACATTACATAATAAAAGAATTGCTTAAGTCGGCCGTTTCAGAGAGATTTCGAAAAAAGCAAAAAAGGTGGTAAAATTTCGTGGTTTTTCGGCTCCCCCCACGTTAGTACAGGGTCCTCGAGGTCGAAAACTCATATTCTACTCCACAGTGTACCCACAAACAACATACCAAAATATCATTAACTTCGGAATACTTTCCAGGTAAAAAGTACCTGACTGCTGGACTATAAAAAACATTTATGGGAAATTAAAATTGCATCGTGTAGAGAAAAGTCTACCTTGAAATTTCTTTTTAGAACTATTTTTCGTCAAAGTAGCCGTTTATGAGATGCTTGCAGCGAAAGAACGCAACCAAACGCATTTATCGTTTCACGTGTAAAACTGCCATTGACTTTGAGTGCGCTTACTAGACATTATCGAAAGAACGGTTGTATTTACGAAAAATGTCGTTAAATCTTTTTTGTATAGAATTTTATGCTTTTAAATTTTTGTTTAAAACATTTTTTTCGTAAGACCAACCGTTTTCGAATAAATGCAAAAAAACGTTTTTTTACATTTGCCCACAAAAATGGGGATAACGTACACTTTCCGCGCCGGGCACCCTGTATTTTTTATAGTCTAAAAACCCTTGAGCACGAGTCCGAAAGAAATACTCGTCTAAAATGCATGCACATAGGATTGCATCGATTCTATTTGAGCCGATGAAGACTTCTCAAACCTCTATTTGTTTTCTAAAAGTGTTTGCTAAAAGTTTCTCCAATGTTGTCGATTCAGGGCGAGTCCTACTTTACTCAGGGTTGCCTGATTTGTCTGGAAAAAAACGGACACCTTGACCATGGTGAGGGAGGGGTAATATTATGTCAGTGTGTTCAAAAAACAACCATTTTTAATCATTTTATTGCAAAGAATCAACAAAGTTACCTAGCAAAGTCAGTCTCATAAATTACTTACCCTCTTTAAAAATAAAAACATAAATTAAAAAGTGTTCTTTCAGAACAGGAAAAGTAATTATTATTTTGTCTAAAATTAAATTGCTTATTATTGTATCTCGAGTCCTCATTTCGTCTTTCGAGAAACCCCTGTGTCCCCCTTCTGTTGTAGCTGGCGACTGAAGGTGTTCTCGTGTGGTGTCCACCAGCTTGGCGCCCTGACATTCCCTGCTTTAGCTTAACACTAACCTAAAGGTTAGCTTAGGGTACACCACTCTCATTCTTCACACCAACTAAACAGGTAAGGTTTCTTCAGTCTCCTTGAATTAAGAACCACGCCCACTCCGCTGTCTTAATCGTGGCTTTGTAGCGTCTGAGAGGAGCAGGCGTTATAAATTATAAATCTTTTATCCATAAATCCTTCGCATACCTATAATTGAAAAAATTAAGCAAAAATTTGACTCCTTTAAAACAAAACAAAAATCATCTTCATTACTTTTCATAAACCGGTTTTCTTTTTATTTTTTATCCGGACAAGACATTGGAAAACCAGACACCAGGCAACCCTGACATTACTCCACTGATTTTAAAATTTTAGCTATTCAGTTCAAGACAATTTTATTTCAAATGAAGCTATAACTATATTCGAATTCCTGTTTAGAAACTGACTGCAATGAAACATTAGACTGTATATTATGTAATTTATAATTTGACTGAAATTAAAGTTTATCAGTTTACTGAAGAAATCGTGATGGAAATTTACGTTATGAAACATGAAATGAAAAAGTCAACAGTAGGTATGTTTATACATAAGATTCATAATATATTAAAAAAGTTCACGATTTCTTTTAGGGCTATTTTACTTTAAGTTTTATTTGTAGTTTTTATATTACATAATGAAATCGAGGATAGTAAACTCAAATTCATTACCTCTCATGTAACGTTTTGAAATTTTGTTAAACTGGAAGAAACGTGGTTTGAGAACTTCAATTGCAAATTATATTATTTTTTGAAGTTATACTTCTTTTGGCGCGTTGTGGAAAAATGATGAGAGTGAATTTTTAGGATGCGCGCGCATCGCGTCACGAAAATTTACCGACACCATGAAGTTGCATCGCGTCACGAAAATTTACTAACACCATGAAGTTGCATCGCGTCACGAAAATTTACTAACACCATGAAGTTGCAACGAAAATTCACACCTTGAAGTTAGTCGTTAGTAAAACTTTAACTAGAGTCGTTACACCAGTCACAATGTGACAAGAGCGTTTTCAGTTTTGATTAACATTAATAAAACCTATTGCTTTGCAAACGCTCGTTTATGCCGCTTTCATTAAATATGAGTACGTACTCCAACAACAGTGCACGCATTGTCATCTGTACTCCTTGCATTTGCTGCATAATACAAGTTTACAACTAGCTTCGCTCTAATTGAACTGTCAAAATCACTGTCAAATAAAAATAACCTCAACAAAAGTGAGGTACAGTACGAATAAAAAGTATATGTGTTTTTAAGTTATTGAGGTTAACGGAGGTATGTGTTATTTGTTTTGGAGTTATTTTTGTTTTGTTACGCCAAATAAGTATAACTTCTGACGTGCGTACATAAGTACACACACACTCTTTTTTTACTTAAAACTTCGTTTCAAAATAATTTTATTTCTGAATAATAGGTAACTGAATAATTCTCAATAATAAATTATAAAATAAATCTTTTTTATTTGAAATAATTCGATTCAGTCGACAAAGGTACTTGTACGAATTTATATTTAAATATCATTTGAGTCTTAGAATTTTATAAGCGATTTTCAAAATTAATAATATTTAAATAAATTAAATTCTTAACATTAGATTATCTTGCTCGTTTAATTTGATAATGTTGATTTATAAGCTACACCCTGAATAAAAGTCGATAGCATGTGGAGCTTCTGAGAAAATCGACTGTGACGTACAGACAGACAGACAACAAAGTCTCATAAATAGAAGAAGTGAAGAAGTGTACACTACTGAAGAAAACCACACTGCATCTACTTATAATAATATATTTCCGATGCAATTTCATGAATCAAACAGAACTTTTTTTAAGTTTGCGATCCTCGATATAATCAATTAACAGTTAATAAGCAGCCAAATATTAGCTGTTAAATTTATCAACTATTAACTTGTTATAGATAATATAAATTATTTATTATACCTAATATAGACTGAATAGGACAATTGATTAACTTTAATAGGTTAATCATTTATTTAATGATTAATTTATGTAACGATATAATCAATGATATAACTGCATTAATTATAGAAACAATCAATAATAAAATAAAGGAAAATATCTAAAAGATTATAACATTATACTCGCTCGAGTAGCATGTTTGAACAACATGCTGAAAAATCTCACTTCGTGAATGGAGTTCTTTTATTAAAAATCGATAGGTACATTCCAACCATGAATACTACCTACTATGATTCCAACATACTTAGTATCTTTTAACAAAACATTTTTCTTAACCATATTTGCCTCTAATAATATTTAGGACACCCAGAAGACTTAAAAGATAATTGAAAATGTACAACATTTCACATTTAATAAAACAGCGTTTAATTTATTTACACTACAAGAACTTTATTTTATAACAATAATTTATTTCAAACAAATTGTGTCAAACAAAGAACTGTTAACAGTTTGAGATCTTTGTTTGACAAAGCCACTGTGTTGAGCGAAACAATTGTTATAAAATAAAGTTCTCAAGTGTAAATAAATTAAAACGTCGCGTTTCATTTAATTTAAAATGTGCAACTTTTATTTATTTATAAGTAACCACCGAATCTACAATATATTGGAAAATTTATTACCTTTATAAGCCAAAATTCAACAGACAATCCAAAAAAATCATGCCTAGCTTTAAAAAATTTCGAAATTAAAAAATTTATCTGAATTCGAGTTTTATTTACAAAAACAAAATAATTATTATTGTAACAAAACTGTATTTTGAGCTGGCGGAATTAAATATTTATTTACTAAGATTTATGTACAATGTCTATTTACAATACTTAATTATAATAATTATAAACACAATAATAACAATAACGGAAAAATTCAATTTTAACAATAAAACTTAAACGGTAATTATAACACTTAACAAATACAATGATTATTTATTTTTTATCAAGTATGTCCACAGAATACTGTTTTATTTATTTGCTATTTATTTCCGTACTTCGCTGGTTAATTGCGTGGCGCACAGATTACTGACTGATCACGACGCTGATGTAGACTGATGCAAACCGCTTGTACTCGCGGCTTTATATACACGCCGTTGCCTGTGTTCCAGATGTTTCGGGCAACTACTCGATGTTACAACAAACAATCGCTTCAGTCTGGAATGTTCCATCAGCATCTGTTATAGGCAGTGGCGTAACTCTTGAAATTTGCTACATTATGTAATACTAATTACTTATTTTCAAAGACGCCTTAATAAAGACGCATTCACAAAAAATTATCAAAAAAAATATATTCTTCGATTTTTATTTCTGATTACTAAATTAAGGCTTCTATTAGTTATTTTTCTTTATTAAAAGTGTTGTTTCTAATTTAATTACAAAATATATACATATTATGAATTTAATGTTAAAATAATATTGAAAATAACTCTGGCCAATTGTTATATCAAATGTTGTAAATGTGTTTTAAATATTTGTGAAAAATATATTTAAAAAAAATTCTTTTTGATCATATTAAAATGTAAATGCACATGTATAATGTTTTCCTGAAAATATAGCATTTAAATGGTTGTATAAGCTCATTTCGACTAATAAATAATTTTAATATTGTTATACAATATTTGCAATTTTATCCAATTGATTTGATCATACCAACAGTCCTAATTATATCATTATATCATCACCGATTATTTCGCTTTTTTTGTTTGGGAACCGTTCTGTCGCCGGCAGCACTGCAGCCTCTTGGGCTTATTGTGCTAACCCCTAATCTCTTATAGCACTCGATTCAGTATTTTCGTTCCTTGTACTAATTTGCACAAATCGTGAGCTTGTATAATACAGACTTTGGACACTTAGGTACTTGATTGTCCAAAAATTCCCTACCTTCTAAGATCCAAAGCCCCACATTCGCACAGGATATAGTACGCTGTTTCTGTCTCCTTATCGCACATAAGGGTCCCTATTAGGCTCATTTCGCACCAAACCAGTCCAGTCCTGTCGCATCCAGTCAAGTCGGACGCTACTGGATTGGACATATTAACTTATCGTTGAAATAAAGGCAATGTGTAAATCTGGTTTCATATTAAGCGCGTAACGTCCAGTCCGATCGCGTCAAGACTTATCAAGACTGATTGCGACTCAGCCGGTTGAATTTTTAATGCCAGTCAGCCCAGTATTGACACTCAGAATGGATGTAGAAACCTTAATTTTATTAGTGCAAGCAAAAGAGGCAATCTACGATCCTAAGCACGCGAAGCACAGAGATCGGAATTTCATTGCTGCCGCCTGAAGAGAAATAAGTGGTTAAAGAATCGAACACTGGTCTCCTGGTATGTATGTGATTGTGATGAACCCAAAACAGATTTCGTCGTTACTTCATCCTTCTTCTTTTGTGTAGCCGACGTAAAATTATGCCTTGGAGAAGTACGTCCATTTTGACACAAAATTCTTCACAAAACTGTGCCGCGGCGACCGCATCGTTGCTGTCGCAAACTTCGATCGGAATGTACGGGACGGCTGACGCGACGTATTCAGTGCGAAAGGAAATATTGACGTGACTTGACTGGACGCGATTGGACTGGACTGATTTTGTGCGAAATGAGCCTTAAGGGGATTTGGTAGTACACGCGCCGAGGACTAAAAACATGCGTTTGTTTTGCCCATGGAATTTTTTTGTTATTTGGAGTATATAACTGACATTTTGGAATAAGAATAACAAAAGTACGCACTACACATGTAGAGGCCAATTTTTTTTTTTCAAATTTTTCTATAAATACATATTTTATACAAAAAGTACCATTTTCGTGCACTTTTCGTCCACTATAAATCCTTTGTACGAATAAATTTGTAAAAAAAAACTTTCTAGAAGGCTAGTACGTACTTTTATCTTATACCAAAAAAAAATTCAATTATGTAACTTTTACCGTTTGTTTGTAATATGGGCAGGGAAATCCCATGTTTTACGAAAAATTAGTATGTGCTTTCAAAATCCTTGGATTGGACGGTAGCGCTGCATAGCGGTCAAACTTACATGCTTCACCAGTTCACACAATGGGCGGAGTAACGACAGTTGAATATTTGATTGACAGTCGCGGAGGTGGGGGTCGTATTATATAGGCCAAAATATCTTGCGTAGAAAACTGTTTATTCAGAAATAACTCAATATTATCAATTATTCGAAAAGCAAATGAACAAGAAACAGTATCTCTTCTCTATAATAATTTGTTATTCATTTTTAGGAAAATATTTTTCAAAATAAGTAATTTTAGAACTTTATATTATTTTGTTTTATTATTAATTAATACGGTTTTTAACATTCGATAGCTTATTTAATGTTTGATTGAAATCGGTTCAGCCGTTTCCAAGATCCTCAACGGATTCACCGATTTCAATGCGGTTTTGTTTGTTTGAAAACTGGTATTTGCATGATGAATCTTAGCCATGTTTGATTGAAATCGGTTCAGCCGTTTCCAAGATCCTCAACGGATGCACCGATTTCAATTCGGTTTTGTTTGTTTGAAAGCTGGTATTTGCGACATGGTTCTTAGCCATGTTTGATTGAAATCGGTTTAGCCGTTTTCTTATATATAGCACAAATACACCGCAAGTCCACAAACTGCGAGAGCTAATATTATTTTTATTTTTATAACAACACTACAATGAATGTTGCTTTTCTCAAAATAGGCCGGATATGCCTAGTAATAATTTCAATTATTTGCGAGAAAATTACTTACAGTATCTTATTTAGTTAACAATGAGATTAACAATCAATATTGTTATTACTTCCTATACTGTACAAATTCACTATTTTAGTGAAATTAACATAAGGACATCAGACGATGTTATGTTAATTTCACTAAAATAGTGAATTTGTACAGTATAGGAAGTAATAACAATATTGATTGTTAATCTCATTGTTAACTAAATAAGATACTGTAAGTAATTTTCTCGCAAATAATTGAAATTATTACTAGGCATATCCGGCCTATTTTGAGAAAAGCAACATTCATTGTAGTGTTGTTATAAAAATAAAAATAATATTAGCTCTCGCAGTTTGTGGACTTGCGGTGTATTTGTGCTATATATAAGAAAAGATTAAGTGTACGCCATGGGCACCGTGGAGTAACTGGAAAACTTGCCCGACGCGATATTGGGTGTTCCGGGTTCGATTCCCGGCGGTGCATTTAAATTTTTCTTATGTAGCCTTTCTACAATAATTAATAAGGGCATGTTATGTCGATTAATATCGTCTGATGTCCTTATGTTAATTTCACTAAAATAGTGAATTTGTACAGTATAGGAAGTAATAACAATATTGATTGTTAATCTCATTGTTAACTAAATAAGATACTGTAAGTAATTTTCTCGCAAATAATTGAAAATATTTATATTGTTTGAATATAATATGCAATCCCATGTTTTACAATTTCGATTGCGTGACGCGTATGGCGGGTGTTCTTTTGTGGATTTCGGCTTCCTTTACTTTAATAAATAGTAGTACTGTAGTTTAGTTTTTGTACTTTACACTTTGCAGGCGCATGTTTGTTGAAGTTAAAAAAAGTTTGAGTGCGATTGTTTTTGAATATTAAAATATATAGGAATCTTTGCTCTCAATTTGAGTGGGTACAATGGGCAAACAAAAAGCGAACTATAAAAAAAGAAGTATGAAGAGGAGATTGAAAAGGTATTTTTCTGAAATACAGGATCTATAAACTGGAGGTGAAAAATGAAGTTTTTTATTCTGCCTCAAATTCATTGTCACCGGGACTTACACACATGCGCAAAATTTCAAAGTTCTAGCTCAATTAGAACTAATCAAAGTTTTGATTGCATGATTTGTAGCAGACAGACAGCGAGTAAAGTTAAACAAAGGCTTTTAAATTTAAAAAGTTCACAAAATTTACCAAAGTTTTGTATAAAAACTAATATAAATTAAAATCTGGATATTTCTTCGTAATAACTTTTTTCGATACCTATTTTGAGAAATAATTTATGAAGGAGAAATAATTGACGAACTCAATTTCTTGATAACTTCATAAATACATTTTTTTCATGATGAACACTTTTTGACTGACCTCCTGTATATCATAAGCATTCCTAAAAATTTACAAACGGTGTGATGATACATATTGCATACTCTATTATTGGCGGCATGTAGTGTTTCCTATAAACATTATATTATACAGGTCCGGCAGTGAAATTTGACAGTTTTGTAAATTTGAAATTTTTTCATAATTCTTTTTATTGTAAAGAGAAAGCGGGGACATTTACATTTAGTATCAAAAAAGTAGGAAAAAACGTCATTAAACAAAAATTATGTCGCTCAAATGTTGACCACCATTAAGCTGATCTCGCTCCGAGGTGAGGGTTATCTCAAGGGAAGAGTTTATCTCGACAAACCAAAAAATTTGGATCAACTGATGGAGAACATTCGGCGAGAAATTCGTGAGATCCCACGCCAAACATTGGAGTCATAATAAATTTTTCTCAGAGACTGGTGCACTGTAGAGAAATTGGTGGTCAACGTTTGAGCGACATAATTTTTGCTTTATGATGTTATTTTTTAACTTTTTTGATACTGAATGTAAATTTCCTCTTTACAATAAAAAAAAATATGAAAAAAATTCAAAAATATTTATTTATCCCATTTACAAAACCGTCAGGGTTTAGAGCCGGGCCTGTACATTTTACTTAGGCGGGGAGGGAGGTTAGTCAGAGCCCTTTAGTCTGTTGACTGTCTTCCCTCCTTTCCCCTGTAACAAAGCAAAATCTTGGCGATAACAATAAATAGCCATGGTCAACCTTACCACTATAAGCGACATTTAATAATTTTGATGAAATGTTCAAGAATTATTATTGATTAATCTTTCTCATCGCAGTTATTATTATAGTGCACCGGCATCAGTAAGAATTCATTTTAATAAGAAGGTTCCTACTTTTTTATTATAGTTTTAAGGACCTAACTCAGATACATTTAGTATCTTCACCATGTTTAACGCGTTAAACGATGTAACCATGGCAACAAAAAACAAATCATATAATATTATACAGTGTGTAAACGGTTTTACCGAACATAGGGAAAATTACATTGAGAACATTTACAATTTGTAGTAGGCTATGGGGCCATAAGATCTAATGTAAATATGTAGTGGATTACATAGAAAAAATAGAACAGTGAATTTTTTAAACACGTTTCCATAGCAACGGTTGACTATTAAGGGTAACTCGGAATCTGCTAAATAAAAAAAACAAAGCATCTATACTACATATTTACATTAGATTTTATAGTTTATAGCCTACTACAAAATTGTAAATGTTCTCGATGCTATTTTCCCCGTGTTTAATAAAACCGTTTACACTGTACATAATAGATTTTCTATTTATTTGTAAACGTCAATTTATTACTTCACTTCTGTAGTGTGTACAGTGCTACACAGTCTTATAAGTAAACTAAATTTTACTACGTACCCTACCTTTGGAGTATTGTACACAATTTTGTTTTACTACTTCAATTTATTGTAATTTTGACAAACTTTCAATTAATCTATATGTAGATACTACGAAAAAAATTAAAAAAGCATTATTAATATTAATTATTATTGTAGTATATTCTACACTTACAGCAATGATTTTAAATTATCAATACGCCCGCGAGTCAGCAAGGTCGACCATGCCTAGCACATCAGTATATCCGACGGGTAAACGATGAGTGTCGAAATATTCCGAGTATTGTGACTAGGTAAACGCCTTTTTCCTTCTTAAAATGTTCCTCCCGCTTTATCCCTAAACCTCAGGAGAAACTGCTCGTCTAGGCATGAATAGCCTTAAGCAGATGTAGATGTCTTTTCAGGCCACAATTTCCTGTTAGGAAGCCTGCCACTATGTTCATGTTTAAAAAATATAGAAGACTAATGGCCGGTTTTTCGTTCATTTTAATCGCGATGTTATTTTGATCACGCTGTTAAATGTTGACAGCTACGTGTTCATTGGTTGCTGCGTTTCGTTACCATAGCAACCCGTCACTTAATCGCGTGATTAAAATAACATCGTGATAAAAATGTACGATAAACTGGCCATTATTCTTTTTTTTTTTATTTGATACAGACGCTCAGTTATAAAGGCTATATGCGCGAGTAGGAGAATATGAGTATGTAGCGCGTCAAAGAATGCAATGGATGCGCATAGCGCATACCTATGCATACGCAAATGCATACACACAGAGAGTATACGCATACAACCGTCATCCGCATAACCACATACTCATATGAAAGGCCATTATTCTTGTCACCAACGATTATAATAAAAATGAAAATCAGAAACTAAGACGCCCAACAGAACAGGTACTTGAACAGTGCAACCGGCGCGAATGCCCCAGGGTCCAGGCGTCGTCTAATAAGGCTCATTTCGCACCAAACCAGTCCAGTCCAGTCAAGTCACGTCAATTCTTTCGCACTGAATACGTTGCGTCAGCTGTCCCACAAATTCCGATCGAAGTTCGCGACAGTTTTGTTAAGAATTTTGTGTCAAAATGGACGTACTTCTCCAAAGCATAATTTTACGTCGGCTACACAGAAGAAGAAGGATGAAGAAACGACAACATCTGTTTTGGGTTCATCCCATACATACCAGTAGACCAGTGTTCGGTTCTTTAACCACTTATTTCTCTGGCTATACCTACTTCTCCAGGCGGCAGCAATGAAATTTTTTGTTTTCAGTTTTGTGACAGTTATGAGCGATTGTTTCCTAGGACTGACTTCCCAGTCGATTTTTTGTGCTTCTGTAAGGCTCATTTCGCACCAAACCAGTCCAGTCAAGTCGGACGCTACTGGATTAGACATATTAACTTATCGTTGAAATAAAGGCAATGTGTAAATCTGGTTTCATACTAAGCGCGTCACGTCCAGTCCGATCGCGTCAAGACTTATCAAGACTGATTGCGACTCAGCTGGTTGAATTTTTAATGCCAGTCAGCCCAGTCTTGACACTCAGAATGGATGTAAACCTTAATTTTATTAGTGCAAGCAAAAGAGGCAATCTACGATCCTAAGCACGCGAAGCACAGAGCTTCGCGTGCTTAGGATCGTAGATTGCCTCTTTTGCTTGCACTAATAAAATTAAGGTTTACATCCATTCTGAGTGTCAAGACTGGGCTGACTGGCATTAAAAATTCAACCAGCTGAGTCGCAATCAGTCTTGATAAGTCTTGACGCGATCGGACTGGACGTGACGCGCTTAGTATGAAACCAGATTTACACATTGCCTTTATTTCAACGATAAGTTAATATGTCTAATCCAGTAGCGTCCGACTTGACTGGACTGGTTTGGTGCGAAATGAGCCTTACAGAAGCACAAAAAATCGACTGGGAAGTCAGTCCTAGGAAACAATCGCTCATAACTGTCACAAAACTGAAAACAAAAAATTTTTCTCAAAATCTACATTTTAGAAAAAAATATTTTATTATCATTTATCATTTGTGTTACATTAAATCAAATACAAATAATATAGATATATGTATAATATATGATCGATTACGAATTTCTAATTTACAATACATGGAAGTTGTGTATAGGTAATATTCCAGAAGTTTCCTTGAGCATCATCCGATAATCTATAAGGTATTTCAATCCTGTCGTTCTTAAATTGTAATTCTGAAAACAATAAAGAAGAAAATAAGAAATTAAAATAACTTGTGAACAAATGTTAGTTTATAATAATTAATGTTTATAAATTTTTCACAAGACGAATTCACTTTCATTAGTGAATGATAGTTTTCAGACATACATTAACGTTACAAGACGACTATAAGAAATACCCGGTAGTCCGGCGCGGCGATGGTATTTAAATTTTTTTTAACAATGAAGAAATAAATTTAATATAAAAGCATTAAGTTGAGAACCAACCGTGTCTTATGATAGAATGGCAAAACCGATGATTTAGAAAATGCAGGCTTCGTAGTCTGGAAAGGAAATAAAAGAAAGTGGATAGAGTTTATGTCGAATTTATATCCCGAAATTGAGTCAAAAAGAAAATGATGAAGGTTTAGTTTTTTTTTATATTAATTCTTGGTTTTGTTTTCATTATAATATAAAAAGTTATAACAGACAAATTTTACTTACCCTTAATCATTCCAAGCAATTCTTTTCCGCAATATCGTGTATTGTTAATTTCTATAAAATCTGTCGTGCATTTATTGGATAATGGCAGATTAAAACTCGTTACATTCAATTGCAATTTACACATATCTAAAAAAGAATGCAACATTTTCATAAAAGTCAAAGAGCAAAAGTACAGCTATAAGATCTAAAATTTTGAAAAAATCAAGCACGCGTAAAGAGGCTGGTAAAGATTGCAGGGAGACTATAGCAACGGTTCCCCCAGGGGGAATATTAAAATGTATATTATGAAGTATTGGAAATACCTTGTATTATGTCCGTCTTGTGACTTCTTGTGATTTATCACTACGCGTTTCAGCAACGAGTTGCCATCTTCATTCTTCAGGTGTGGAGACCCAACACTCTAAAAATGTATCATATGGAAGCTAGTCAAGCAAAGTTGGTCTATAAATACAAGGTATTTCCAATACTTCATAATATTCATATAGTGACTTAGAGACCCAACACTCTAAAAATGTATCATTGGAATGAAGTTGTTCTCGCAATTGCATTCCAATGTTCTTTAGGAATTAGCGTTCCCAGGAGTCCGAGCTGGTACCAGTCGGTTTGTGTATACCGGCTGGCAGATTCTAATACACAAATGGGGGCTTGAGAATGGCCGAGAGCGTAGCAATGCTGTTGTTTACATGGCGTTGCTATGGTTCCTCTATTACAAGTTCCCAGTTCCCGGGTTCTAGCCCGAGAGCTGGTAAAAGTGTCAATTGGATTTTCAATTTATTATTAAAAAAAAAATAATAACTTGATAATATGAATTGGTGCTAGGCCCAAATAACCTTAGCTGTTGGTGGTCTTTAAAACACAATTTAACAATTTTTTTAATACATAAATGGATTATTAATTGTTGTGTTGAAGACGCTAATGACCTGAGTTGTCGACGCGTCTATAATCTACAATAATAATAATAATTATAACAAAGGTTATATTTTCATTATAAAAAACTGAAGACGCGTTTTAAGGAAAATTTCGAAAACTGAGTAAAATAATAACCTGAAAAAAATAGTTTTGAGATCTTTAAGAAAAGATTTTTAAAATCAAACCCTACATAACCAAATAAGTACAAAGATTTCTTTACAAAAATTCAACTGTCTGAAGCAATAAGATTGTAATAGGCTAGTTCAGGGGTCGACAACCTGTGACTCGCGAGCCGCATGCGGCTCTTATGATGTCAAGATGCGGCTCTCCAGTTCCATGCGCAAATATTAATAATTATATTATTTTATTTTCAAAACTCATAAAAAATATTATACTGCAAAAAAATTGTTAAACAGGATAAAAACACTCAACAGAGAACAGTGAGAATAGGTGGAGCAGAGAGTATACGGACAGCTGACATTTTTTAAATGTGGCAACACTGTTCTGTTTGTTTAGTTATAATCCTAATCAAATACCATAATATTGAAATAAAAATGTTAATGGCTCTTTAAAAACTGGGAAATTTTGTAAATTGTAACTTTTGGCTCTTCCGTCTCAAAAGGTTGCCGACCCCTGGGCTAGTTCCATAGGTTTAGTAGGAAAATACTTGTAAAATTTTAGGTGTTACTTTCGACCGAGACACCCTATATAGTCAACTCACTTGGTTGGCGTATAAACACATAGGCAGTACAATTGACGTGTTGATTTTCCGTCGTGTTGTTCACCAGCTGCCGAGAAAGCAATACACTCCCACGAGGCGTCTCGACGAATGTCGGCGCGACGCACATCGACGGTAGATGACCGCCATTTGCATCGAGAGATAACACGTCATCAAAAGTAGAGTCGATTATAGCAGAAGATGAATTTTGCTTCGAAATGTTCATCAAACGTCCTTTTCGATTATTATCAGTCGATGTATTTGGAACTAATAATAATATACTATAATAGATTCGGCCATTCATTGATGCAAATTATAATGTTATACATTTTAAATTTAATAAAACATCGCATTTTATTTATTTAGACTTAAAAATTTAATTTTATAGCAATTGTTACTAGTGATGAGCAAAGCAAGGGACCAAGTCTTGGACAGTCTTGGTCTTGCTGATTTAGTCTTGGTCTTGGTCTTGCTCAAATATGTCTGGTCCTGGTCTTGGTCTTACTTATTTAGTCTTGGTCTTGGTCTTGCGTATCAAGTCTTGGTCTTGCTCATTTTATCTGTCTTTTTTTTTAGTTTTTTACTGGCTCTGAAGTAAGAATTTTTAGTTTAGTCTTGTGTATTTGGTCTTGGTCTTGCATATTCGGTCTTGGTATTGGTCTTGTTCATTCGGTCTTGGTCTTGGTCTTGCTAGTCTAATGATTGTCTTGGTCTTGATCTTACTTTTTCGCAAAATTGTTACACAGTGACTTCGTTAGACAGTTTAAGATCTTTGTCTGACGATGCCACTTTAGCTAGCGAAAACGATTTCATTCTATGCATAGATCAGCCATTTGTTTTTTCTGTGAATACTTAACTACAGTAGGTAGCATCTTCAACGACATTAGACTGTTTGCACGTATAAATACGATCACAGACTAAGGTCATATAGAGTTTGAGAATGGCTGAGCGTGTAGCAATGCTGTTGTTTACATGGCATTGCTATGGTTCCTCTATTACAAGTCCGCAGTTCCCGGGTTCTACCCGAGAGCTGGTAAAAGTGTCATTTGGATTTTCAATTTATTATTAAAAAAAAAATAATGAATTAAAAATATGAATTGGTGCTAAGCCCAAATAACCTTAGCTGTTGGTGGTCTTTAAAACACAATTTAACAATTTTTAACTAATGTCATTGTTAAACCAGATTTTCTGACAATGCGTTTTGCAACCCACCATTAATTTGACACAGGGCTGGTTTTTGGGGCGGGCAAACTGTGCAGCTGCCCAGGGCGCCATCGAAATAGAGGCGGCACTGATGACCCACGAAAAAAAAATTAGATTACATAAAATTGATAAGAAGTTTTGCAGAGAAAAAAGCTTGCAGAATTCATTTCTGAAGCAATTAAATGGACATTTTTTTCTAAAACATCGGTGCAATATTTGGAATAAGGCTTCGAATGTTATAAGAACTAAAAAAGATAAATAAAAAACAATTTACGTAAAATCTTGTAGAAATTTTTTTAATATTAATGATAGGAAATTGTGTACACGTTTTATTAAAACGAAAATATAGGGGAGGGGCGCAAAGAAATTGTTTGCCCAGGGCACCAAATAGGCTCGCGCCGGCCCTGATTTGACAGTTGTGAAACTGAAAATGACTAGTTTGTTAAATTACCGCTAGCAGGAAGGTAATAACCATTTGTCGATCTCTCTGAGGGAATATTAATATCATTGCTATTATTCAAACTCCATGGTGGCAACGAAACGTCGACCATTGAACTGCTATTGTTAAATGACGTCATCGGAATCTGAGAAGTGCCGTCATCACTGCGGCGACTTGATATAGGAGCTGTAAATGATCGCTCAAGCGGGACATTCACTGAAAGAAAAGTGAAATTTGCTATTAGATTGTAGACGGGCTACGTAAATTTATGTAATTTCGCAGCAAAATACAAGGAAGCATAGCAATATCTCCAGACTCCAACCGTTAACGAGTTACACGCTTCTGAAAACTTTGGATCAGGATAAAATAAAATAGTAAACTGATATAACATTTTGAAGCAAATATTTAATTCTCTACAACTTTTTTTGTAAAATGAAAGGTTGAGGCGTTAGAGAGAAAAGTTCGGCAAAAAAATGTGGTGCGAAAAATATTTTTTCGAAAAATAGCGGTTTTTAGAAGCACGTAACTCGTTAACGGTTGGAGATAGAAAAAACCTCAAAGATATAAAATGTAGGAAATTTTGTCAGCTACAATTTTTGTGCAATGCATTTTTCCGTAGGATCAACTGTTTTCCAGATATATGCGAAAAACCAAAAAAAGGGACCTTTGAAGTGCCTTCCCCCCCTCTTGCGCCCAGCCGAGGGTCAAGAACTTTTAATATGTTTTTTACTAACCAGTCCAAACAAAGTCCCGAAGTCGGTTTTTGCACTTTTTGAGTTTCCGGTTAGGGTCATTCGTTGACTAGCCTATATTTATTTCAGAAATTAGATAACTATGCTTTTATTGCTATTATTATATAAGAGAGCAAAATTGATTCTTAGCTGCACTTACAGTCAAATCCTCCACAATTGGTATATTGTTGTTGTCCTCGAATAACAAATTTTCCGGCAGGTTTTCCGGTCGATAAGCCAGTTTTCTGGTATACAATACTTGTTTGTGGGCCATCAAAATCCACATTGACTAAAATAAATAAAAAAATAAATACTTTCAATGACGTTCAAAACTAAATCATACAACATGTTTGCGATTTAGAATTTAAACTCAGCTAACAATAAAAGAATGTAGGCTTTCACGGCCGGCGTTAATAGAATTAAGATAAGAATCTTTCGGGCTTATGAGCCGTGGTCTTCTGGAATGGCTTCTTCTTCTTCCAGACGTTTCGCTTGCAACTGCGGCAAGCATCTTCAGTGGTGTGTTCAACACCGAGAAGGACGACCACGTCGAACACACCACTGAAGATGCTTGCCGCAGTTGCAAGCGAAACGTCTGAAAGAAGAAGCCATTCCAGTAGACCACGGCTCATAAGCCCGAAAGATTCTTATCTTCTTTCTTCAGCTAACAATATTTTTGACGTAGAACTACGTCTTTCTCGGCGGTATATAGGGGGGTAAAATGATGCGAGACGAAAAATGCGTTACAAAAAATGTGTGACGCCAGAGTTTGTTTGTGTTTTGTGTCATGTATAGCATGTTAATATTTTCAATTTCAAATTAACTAAATAGGAAATATTTGATTGCGTAATATTAAAAATTATTAATTGTAACATAAAACTATAGAAGTAGGTCTTCAGTTGCGGCACAAAATCGTATTTACAATGCCCTTATCAAAACCGGTTTAGTCTTTCCCTGTGAACTTACATGTCCTTCCACTTAGTTGTCCGCAATATAATCTCCCGTTTATCAGCAGATATTCACTGCTACAATCCAGGTCAAAGGTCAAAAGTGACAGTTCAATCTTGCAGACACCCTAGAAATATGTGTAAAATTAAAATGTTGAAGAAGAGAAGAGGAAAATGAAGATGAAGAATTGAAAGACACTTATATAATTTTTTATTCTTGGACTTATATCGGAACTTTTTGGGCAATACCTAATTCGAAATTGAGATTGACTATTACCGAATTAAATTTGCTAATACGGTACTCGCATCTCTGGGTCGATGTAGGTCCTTGTATTGTAAAACTTTCTTCGCGCCAGAATCCTCCACACTGTTCAGGAGCCGGTTTCGGAGGACTTGGAGCTGGCGAATTTGAACAGGGAATCTGTTCGTACGTCGCTCTTAGTCCCCGGCCACATTGATACGTTGAACTTGTCACAAAATATGCATCCTCATTATTTTTATTCGATAAATTGATAGTATCTACAATATACAAATTAAATTATAATTAATAAAGCAAAAATTTTATTACAAAAACAGTAAGTCCCTGCTACTCTCAGGATATGTGTAACCATTCTGATTCTGTTTGCGTGTAAGACGTCAAATCATCAAAAAAAAATCGTTGTCCTAGATAGATATTTACGTCATTTGTCATTTTCACCCCCCTAGAAAAAAGTCATTCGGAACAAGTACTCCGCCTGCCTTTGCTACAGTATGAATCTACTTCTATTTATGGGAGTTACTTACTTAATTTTATTATCATTCAAATGACTACAAAGAGTTGAATTTGTCAAAGTTAAAATAATATTTTAAAAATTTTCATAAACATATTATAAATAAAAATATCAACATTACAGATAATAGTATATTGTACGACTAGTGGAAGAAAGAGGAGATTCCTCGAGTGTGGAAACACACGAGTGGAATCTCTTCTTTCGACCAATAGTCGCACACAATATTTTGTTCAACTACCGCAAGAAATATGTCATTTCGTGGCTCTGCTGAGCGTGGGCGAAATAATGGGTGACCTGATTGATTGACGAAACTATCAACATTTGCGTAAACGTTCCCCGTAATGAGCGTGGGCGAAATGGCATTTCGCCCACTCTCGACGTCTACAGTCAGAGAATTCATTATTTCGCCCACTCTCAGTAGAGCCACGAAATTACATATTTCTTACGGGTGTTGAACAAAATATATAAATCATCAACTGGTTGGAATACATCAACTAATTGTGTGCTCAAGACGGCGAATCGTTCACATAATAGGCAAGTATGCTGCCTTAGCGACCTTCAGACACAAAACTCTTGGTGCCAACACTCTGGAAATAAATGATGTGGACGAAATGATCCTGAAAGGAGTGACTGCTTTCTATGAAAGCTTAAGACTGTTCGGGAATATAACCTAGCAATAACAAACAACGAGGTGCAATGCAAGCGTCTCAGACCTTGGGAACCAAATATTTTGGTACGAAGAGATTCATCAGGTTCATCACGAACGAATTGAGTTACTTCTCACGAGGGACCAAGACTGTTCGGGATCTAATAAGTTGTCGGGGAGGCACAATGGGCTCTAGTAGGCCCGAGTGCAGCGGGAAATTTTTCCTGCCACAAAATTATCTATCTAACTTTGTTAATACTTACACTGCGTTTGTGCCAATGATATTCCACAATAACGACTATTTCCTAATTGAAAATAATCACTCTTACAGTCTTGAGAACGCTGTAACTCAAAATCCATAATTTGAAGATGAAAACCACAGAAATCAGGTTGTTTTTGGAATCTAAAAAGGATAAAAAAACTCATAGGTAAAATTAAAATAGCAGCAATTATTTTAACACACCTCAAAATCCCAAATTATAATCTGAAAACTGATGAATATGTATAAATTGGATTTTAATTTGTCATTAAAATTAAGTATAATTTTAAATTACTTATTATAAATTATAGATTCAAATTGAATTAAACGACATCACAAAACATAAATGAGCGGAGATGGGATTCGAGACCACGACAGTGTGATCCAAAGGCTAGAATAATTTTAAAGTGTGAAATTTACTAGGCTCAATAAATCCTGGCAGCTAGTTGCTTTAATAATAATAATAAATTGAAACCTGTATTATCTTGGCCAAATTAAGGTTCCAGAAAAACATGATCAATTTAGAAAAATAGCCGGACTTGTAAGGGAAATAATATTTTAATACATATCTGCTACTTACAGTTAACCAACTTAATTGAGTCGACAAATAACAATAGAAAAAGTATTGTGTTTTAAATATTCCTATCATTATATTACATTTCACTGAAATAAGGCAGCACAAACCAGCTATTTTTTCCAGTACTTTACAAAAAAAGTTCTGGATAACATTTAAAAATTTAAAAATGATAGATTCATTAATAAAATGATTGGTTGAATTCACTTTATAGAAACTAGCTTTCAAAGAAAACGATAAGTATCACTTTAATATTTTACACCTAAAATTGTTTTTTAATGTCCAATAGCGTAATAAAAATCTGAGCGTTAATTATAAATATTCAATCTAACAAAATATGAAGGAATATATTTTTCAGTTTTAAAATATATATTAAAGGCTGTTAAAAATAAGTTAAAATGTAGGCCCACCTGTAGCAAATATTCAAATTAGCTGGATAATTATTTGGATATCCTGGCGTCTGCAATTGACCTCTTAAACTGCTAATCACATTACATTTGGTTTGCTGAAGACCATGAGAAAATGATGGATAGTATGGATTAGCATTTCTTCTACATTGGCCGTTTTGCTGAAATAGGCTTAAACCAGCTAATGCGATCCATTCAAGCATGGTCCATTTACGACATATCAAATCATTACTAATCGGTAAAAAGAAATTCGACGATGAAGGATCTACAAAATTTCTTGGTTCTTGTTTATTTATATCCCGACTTAATGTACGGTCATTAAAAGATGGTGCTTCAAAGAAATATATACTCATATTTGGTTTAGAATAACCATAACCTTCATCAAGAGTCTCGATTCTTCTTGAAACTGTTGGATTTGGCGTTGATATATTTGTTTGTTGATTTAGAATAAAACTTGAAGTATTGAAATCACGTCTTTGGAATTTCGTTTCATTTTCAGTAAGATATCGTCTTGGACATTCATCTTGATAGACTTCTAAAGTAAAGCCACTAAAAACATTTCTAGGAACACCTTCGTTTCTAAATCGAAGTATTTTTGGATTGTAACCCCACGATGGATCAAAAACTGATAACACGTTTAAACCAGTAAGGCAACCACATATTTGACGACCATCAATTTCCAAGAATCCATTTCTGCATCCATAGTTGTTGTAAGTTTCACCGCTCCAAAAATAGGTGAAATGTATCCTTAGCTGACATATGTTTGGATTCGAACGATAGATTGGGAAAACACAATCTAGGGGAATATTACTGCTATATGGAAAACTAGGACTGGAAATGTAAAAATGACGTTGGTTATAATTATTATTACAGCACAAAGGTAATCCGGTAGGATACTGTGGATAATTAGGATATTGTGGATAAATTGGGTTTTGAGGATAATTAGGATACTGTGGATAAGTAGGATTTTGAGGATAGTTTGGATACTGCGGATATTGAGGAATATTAGGATAAATAGGGTAAATAGGATTCTGAGGATAAGTAGGATATTGCGGATAATTTGGAAATTGGGGATTTTGAGGATAGTTTGGATATTGAGGATAATTTGGAATTTGGGGAATTTGAGGATAATTTGGATATTGCGGGTAATTAGGATATTGAGGATAATATGAAGGAATTTGATTTAATGAATTCTGAGTACAACTTGAACACATTTCTTTATTGTTTTGTTGATTTTGAGAAGGTGAATTCCACATACAGTTTGAACACCCTTGATTTTGAGCTTTGACGTCTTGCTGATTAGGAAGAGTATTTGGATTTTTAGGAAAGTATGGCGGATTAAATCCAGGATCGTTTGGAATGGTGCTTGAACACGGTCGTGTTTGAATGAAAATCCGAAATCCTCTTGACGTAACTGTTTCGTCTGAATGAAACTTTAAATATAATATACCTTTTGGTAACACGTATCGTTTAATTCCAGAAATTCTGCCACACAGTGCATCTTTATCAGCAACTTCTAATCGATCTTTACTACACCCCAAAGAATCTTCCAATGAAAAATCAATAATTTGGAAACTGAATTCTGTTTCTACATTTACTTCACTCGCCTGTAATGTATAAAAGCAATCTGCATTTACAGGATAATTTTGAGGATATCCTGGAGATTCAATCGTAAACTGTTGACCAGTAAAAATTCCCCCACAATTAAATGAAAATCGTCTACTTGCATTCAAGTTTGAATTCTTAACAGAATCGCTATTATTAATGTTAAAGTCACTTATGGATGACGAATAATTTTGAATCAAAATTGAATTTTCTATTTGTAAAGAATATTTAAATAAAAATAAAATGACAATTATTTTACACAAAACCATTTTAACACATTACAATTATACTTTTTCTATTCCAAAGTTAATTTACACATTGAAGGAAATAACCACCTGACTGAAAACTTTCTATTTCAAATCGCACATTTTTAAACAAATCTAAAGTAAATAAGTTTACACCTTGAAGATTTTATTGGAAAAAATGTTGCTATATTACAGCAGTAAAGACACCTTCACAATCAAATATTTTTATGAATATTTCGATTCAACATAACGGCGCGAACAAACGCAAAATTTGGAAAGATTTTCGCCGTGACTTTAAAATGCAAAAAAAAAACTCGGGTCGCAGTGCCAAAACCCTGCCGACAATATAGTGTATTTGCTAATACAGGCCTTGCGGCTTTATTATGTGAACTTAAGTTTGTTTTTGGACAAAATGAAAAATTTAACCCCTTAATGCATCCCTTAAAGTAATATTTTTTTTCTTAATTTCAATAATATTATCAATGCAACCTCTGTACCAAATTAAATACACCCGTCAGCAAATAAATCACTATCCGTAAACTAGTGTTTTCATAAAATTTGTAAGTCCGGTCCTGTCGTGCCGATTTTGTTAAAATTTTAGCAACACATTTTAATCTCTACTAAAGGGTTAAATTCCAATTTTGAAACAATTCTGAGATTTTTTTCGGTATTTTTGGGCCCAAAAACTTTTTTCAACCCCTAAAAACTACCCTTAAAATGGTCCGATTGGGCCCATTAATAGGTTCCGTGCGGTGATGGATTCCAATGTGTCTACCAAATTTCGTTCAAATCAATTAAGTCTTTCGAGAGTTATGCCGCGAACACACACACACACATATATATGTTGCAGTCAAAACTCTTAACCAGACAAAAGTACTATTGACTAGCAAAATCAGTCAAAAGTACTTTTGACCGTATGCTTTAGTTAATAATACTTTTAACTAAAATAACAGTTAAAAGTACTTTTGCCCAATGGTGCTGGTTAAAAGTACTTTTGACTAAGTGATTCCGTCAAAAGTGGTTTTGACTGGTTGTATCAGTCAAAACTCTTAAAAAGTTAAGGTGGTCGATAAAAATAACGACAAACGCACATATAAACTTTTATATTACTCATTATTAGTGGAGAACGTGCTGATATTAGAACAAAAATGAGTGACTACGAAAAGAAAGAACGCTTTTTGCAAAGAATTTTAGCGATAGAAGATATGAAAGATAGTCATTTCAATGTGATGACAAAAGAAAAATTTGAAAAGTTTGCAATGGATGTGGAAGACGCGAAATTTGATGAAAAGAAAACACCATTACAGTACAGTAGACTGAAATGAAATGAATCAAAACTTCGATGATAATGAAGAGAACCAAGAACCTATTTTAATGACAATTTTTAAGTGTATGTTTTCTTTGTATTGATTGTAATGCCAAATTTTTCGTAATAAATGATTTCACATTTAATAAATATCTTTTTTATTCACATCTAACGAGTTAATAGTGCTTTTGACTGATGCTTTATTGCAGTTAAAACTACTTTTGACGAAGAGCGTCAGTCAAAAGTACTTTTAACCGCAAATTTGCAGTCAAAAGTACTAATAACCAATAATTTTCAGTCAAAACCACTTTTGACCAACCTGTTCAGTCAAAAGTACTTTTGACTGATTTTGCTAGTCAATAGTACTTTTGACTGGTTAAGAGTTTTGACTGCAACATATATATAAACATTTCCAAAAATGGTGCCAAAGTGTTCAGGAGGCTATGAAACGTCGAGAAATTTTGGTCCGACCCCTAGGTCCCGCCATCCGACCGACGCCAATAGTGTATGTGCCATAATATGGCAAATACACTAAAAAGTGGCTTTCTGTATGATTTCGAAACTGGGATAAAGACAGTTCCACTCAGCATGGCTAAAATTAAGGATTGAGACATCGGTCGCCATTAATAAATAAGGAAAGTGATCTAGATTTTTTTTGGGGGGGAGATACAAGTTGCCATGGCAATTTCGATTGTATAAATACTATATATAACGTCGAGACGATAAGTTCATATTTTTCCCATATCAGTAAAGTTTCAAAGTTCCGGACAAAGCTCCGGTATCAACACTTTATTATTATAATAGTGTAGTTTCTAATTCCGGGAAAATACACCGTGTGGTTCTTTCCCTAAATCCGCCACCGCAACATTTGAACCAATACTAGTCCAAGAACTCGTGGTCAAAAATTTCAAGAATTTTGTAAAGACTAATATTTTGAGAAAATCTAGAATTTAAAGTTTAAACAAATATACTACAGTCTGCAAGCCAGCGGTCAGGACACCTGACGTCGAGGCAGAACTTTGAAACTTTTACCGACTGCTGACTGGGTCAAAATGAGGTCTGTTTTTTTTTCATAAATTAGATTAACTAAATAATTAACCCCAAGCGACTAGGCCCTGCAGTCAGTGTCCATTCTGATTGGTCGAATACCCCATCTTGACGTCGTTTGACACACACACCCACACACCTAAACGGACGTAACAACTAACTACTGAACTAGGTACTAATATGGATAGTTGATACGCGATAGCGATTAAAAAATGGGTTTTGTATGTGGACAACGCATGTTCAGATACTTCAAGACAGGCATTAATGTTCACAAAATTAGAATGAAAACTTCATACTCCAGTAATTTTAGATATTAAAATGACCCACCTGCAGAAAAATTCCCAGTTAGCTGATTTTTTTTTATTCACCTTCGTTATGGTGTTTTAAAAAACGTGTAAAAAGTCCCCATCGATATCGTGCCGGCGTTGCCAGATATTCGAGGTTCAAGTTCACGATAGACGGTTTTTTGCGAATTTCTCGGTTTCGTTCCATTTTTTGTAAAAAAATGGTTATTATCAATATTGTAGAGGACGAAATTATCTACAACTTTTGTATAAACATTTTTTGTCTACGATTCATAGTTTTTCTTATTTAAGAACCCGCGGCTTCCTCCCCCTCGATTTTACATAACGGGATTATGTAGCTTCTCGAGGGCCTAACAAAATGATATCTATGGTATCAATGAGGACTTTTTACACGTTTATTAAAACACCATAACGAAGGTAAATAAAAAAAAATCAGCTAACTGGGAATTATTCTGCAGTGGAAATCTAAAATTACTGGACTATTCAGGTAAGGCTTGTAATCTAATTCTTTCTGTAAAAGTCGATCAATTTTTTGACATTTCAAAATAAAACCTAATTTAAAATTATTATTTGAGTTATTAGGATGTTCAAAATTTATATAATAAGAATGTTCTTGAGAAATCGGAAAAGAAAAATAAATTTTAATTAAATTTTATTTTACAATGTCAGAAAATTGATCGACTTTTATAGAAAGAATTAGATTACAAGCCTTATCTGAAGTTTTCATTCTAATTTTGTGAACATGAATGCCTGTCTTAAAGAATATGTGTTTGGACATTCTTCACATACAAAACCAATTTTTAATCGCTATCAACTATCCATATTAGTACAGAGTTCGCTAGTTAGTTGTTACGTTCGTTTAGGTGTGTGTGTGTGTGTCAAACGACATCAAGATAGGGTATTCAGAATAGACCCTGACTTCAGAGCCTAGTCGCTTGTATTGCATTAACTAAATTAACCTGTTACCAAATTTCAGCTTTTACATATCACTAGATTTTTTACAATTTTTAAAGCACCCCAAAGCTAGGTGTCCCGACCGCTGGTTTGGTGACTGTAGTATATTACTATTTACATCATAAATACCAGCTTATTTCAAAATATTAGCCATTACAAATCCTTGCAATTTTTGACCACGAACACTTGGACTATACTTTCCATTCTCGCCACTTGATTACTCGTTGGATTAATTATTACTGATACCTAAAATCGAACATAGTATACGATACAATAATTAACAACTCACAAACAGCCAATATTCAGTAATCGTCTACACAAATACACACACATACATTTCCATTCCGTCTACCTACTATATAAATCATAAAATCTCGAAATTTAAATCAGTACTTCACAAACCACGACATAGTACACAGTGCTTACCATCATAATATTATATAGTGTTACGAATACTCAATGTGTGTTTTTTAAAAATAATTAACCACATCTGAAGATGGCAACTCGTTGCTGAAACGCGTAGTGTAAATTCACAAGAAGTCACAAGACGGACATAATACAAGGTATTTCTAATACTTCATAATATTCATATACTATAATATTATTCGACTCTAATAAACTCCAAAGCAATTTCAATTCAGTGAGCATGATATGTATTTATAGTGCCAACGCCTACATTCTATCCTTTTGGCTGGACTCAATTTGTTACGTGAGCCAATTTCTGATCAGTTTTAATAACAAAACCAATTGTGAACTAATCATAACATCCATAGTCAATACCATCCTCATATTCACATTGTTATATTAAATTTACAAACTAAGTTGTACTCACTGATTCACTCATCTACAGAGCTGGGGAATATCAATTGGGCTTTTGAATGAATTTTTTTTTTTACTTAAATCGAAAGAGCACATACAAGTTTTATAGCAAAACTGTTTTTATTTAATTTTTTAAATAAACATTAATTTTTAAACTCAGTTCCGATGACGCGCCGAAAGAATCCGAACGCGTGTGACGTCATTATGTTATCTATGGTCTTTGTATCCATTGTTACCAAGTTAAAAATTTGTTATTTTTGATAGTATGTGTAATACACATACACAAATACCAAGAAATGCACACAAATTTTAACATAACGATGTCATAAACATTCCTGGCGCGTTTTGAAGTCACGTGATATTTTTTAAATTTTTAGCCATTTTGATTAATTTTCAGTAATTTATCTATGGCTTTAAAAAAATTTTCTTTTCGTTTTTCAATATTATTTATGATAAATTATTAGAAGAAATCAAAAAATTAATAATTTTTTTCAAATTTAAATACCTAATTGTATCGACACTGTTTTATATTTTACAGTAGACGCCCTGTCCGGCTTCGCTCGGGTGCACTCACTTTGCTTGAATTCATAATTAATTTACACGTTACCTACTCGCTCGCTAGTCGCTTCGATAACTCGAACTGCGATAACTCGAATTCTTGATACCTAACTCGAACAAAATTGGTTGGCACTAGCGTCAAGAGTGAATATTAATATTATTTGAGAACTCGAAATCTTGATAACTTGTTTTTTTTTTTGTGACAAGTTTGAGTTATTAAAGTTCGACTGTATTAATTAAAATAGCACTTTTTAAGCGACTTCATATTTTATTAAATTGGCACCAACGTCATTATCCTCTTTTTAGTAGATTTTTTGAAGGAGGTCATAATTTTCACCTGGACACACGTCCAATCGAAGCTATGACCATACCAGTACTCATCGAAAAGCAGCGACGTTTATATTCATAACTATATAATGTACGTCTACATAACTAATAGCGTACAATTTAATATTGCAGCACATCAAATACCCATTGACCACTAACAGAGGACATTATGGTCCAGTGGTTAGCGTCGCAGCCTCTGGATCAGACTGTCGTGGGTTCGAATCCCGCCCCCGCTGATGGAGGTTTTGTGATGTCATTTAGTTTTAAGTTAATTGTTATTTAATGTAATCAAGACGCTAATATGACCTAAGTTGTCGACGCGTTTATAATTTACAATAAATAAAAAAAACATTGACCACTAACCATTGAATCTAGTACGTTCGTCTCCATACTAATCAGGATTCAAATTATATAACCAAAGCCACGTAAACAAAATTATATAGTTTCGGTGACTTCGGGTTAAACGCGTTAATAAAATTTCACTTGCACCGTGGTTTCCCAAAACCGCATCCCAGTTTTATAAAGTATGAAAATTTAAATAACAATATATGAGCTAGGTAACTTAAATATTAATAACTCAAATGGCTCGAACGGCTTGTTCGAGCCATTTGAGTTATTAATATTTAAGTTTCGATTGTAATTTAAAAATAAATCGGCTCTCGCATGAGATGTGATTTAGTAGTGAAATAGGTATATATGGGGAAGGAACAGATTTCACTTTCGGGGCACAGTGTGAGTAAGTGGCGACTCAACCAGCCGGAAACTGGGAATTTCGGGTTCAAGTCCCGACAGTGGCTTCTGATTTTTTCCTTATATATCTTATAACAATCGTTTGACGCTTAACAATCATGATGGCATAATATGCTGACTGATATGTTAAGAAATACTATTCACTACCTAGTGGATGCCTTGTGGATTAAAAAATTCATTGTTGAATTAATTAATAATTATTATACGAAATTTTAGTTGATACAATGTACCTTTTTGGTTCGGTGTATGCATGCATTTTTTTCTTGATCACTGTATAAAACGACAATACTTCTACATGTAGAACATATTATTACTGTATAGTGTTGCCAGTATTGTCAATATTGACATCCTCTGATCTCTGTAACCACATCCGCGTACAATTTGTGCGTCTTTCAGGAAACGGTTATTTGTTCTGCATGTTTCATTATCTATGTAGGTAATCCCATCGCGGCAACTATTTGTGTAGCGCGACATTGTTTTGTTTGGGACAGTTGACGCGGATCTTCGCAAGGTGCTAATTTTGCTTCCACCGTCACTACAGACTTACCAACCGTAATAATGATTTTTCGGATTTCTTGGATCTAGAAGCGGGATTCAAGTTTTTTCGCGGACGTATGTAAAAATATTTAGTTTAATTTAATTATTTTAATTTTTTTTAAACAAAAATTTTTTTCCGGGCTAACTTCACGCACCCAAAAATTTAATCTGCTTTTTCAAAGAGTTTCAACTTTATCCTCAATGTAATCATAATTTAGTAAAATAAAAAAACACATTTTATTTTTTTAGGTATCGCGTACCCATTTGATCGTTTTGAAAAAAATATTTGTGGTAAAAAGCTATCCCAGGATTCTACAAAAAAAATTTCGTAGTTGTGCCAAAACTTTAAGAGTTAAAAAAAATTTAGAAATATTCCTGAATTTTTTTTTCATGTTTCCGTGATCAGATTCTATAGTTATTTTTTTTACAAATACCTTCTAATATTATCTATAACTAGTATAAATTTCATTCGAATCGGTTTAGCCATTCAAAAGATAAAAAAAATTTCGAAAAAAAATAAAAAGGTAAAAATAAAAAACTTGCGAATGACTGCGAGTTGACTCTCGAGTCGACATAAAATTTTCCTGGTCACCAGATTGGAGTCTCTGTCGAGTTCAAACAACTGTCTCTAGAGCGAAAGTGACCTCAAATGGACAACACCCTGAGACTAAACTCGAGATTTTCTCTCAAGTGGACACTTAGCTTTAGTTGTACGCAACCCTCTGCGCGCGAGTCGAACTCGCACTTGACCGGTTTTTTCTTAGTAGGTATTCCAGAGAAATATATATTTATAAGGAAAAAACTTTTTAACAAAAAAAAACTTCAAAAAGCCACTAAAAAGAAAAAAATAATAAAATTTTGAGGTCTGCGCCAATTTAATAAAATATGAAGTCGGTTAAAAAGTAGATATTAATTATTATACTATACTTTTTAACCGACTTCATATTTTATTAAATTGGCGCAGACCTCAAAATTTTATTATTTTCCCCTTTTTAGCGACTTTTTTTAAGAAGGTTTTTTCTTAAAAAGTTTTTAATTTTTTACTTTTTAGTGGCTTTACAATACGTAGTTTGCACGTTATTAACCGACTTCTGTCTTAATAGTTGGCATTTACTTTAACGCTGTTACATCCCGTTACTAACTTTTTATTTAAGTCAGTTGAACTACTGAACCGATTTAAGTAAAATTTATATGGGACTACACCGGAGGTATGCCCTATTAAATAAACAAATAATCATCAAAATCGGTTCACAAATACAGGAGAAATCGCTTAACATACATACAAAAATATACAGTCTAACTGAGAACCTTCTCCTTTTTTTTGAAGTCGTATAAAAATCAGGAGTCAGGGAAAAAAAATTCAGAACTTAAATTTGTTATTACTGCCGCCACTATTGAAAATTGAAGATTTTCAAAAATTCGGAGTTATTGGTTTCAGTTCGATTTTTCGACAGATCTCGACGTTTTGGGGTTCTATGAAGCTATTCTGACCATTTTGGGAAGGACGTCCGTCCGTCCGTCCGTGTGTGTGTGTGCGCGTGTTTGTAAACATAAGACATCTTTGGAGGGTTGAAATTTCAATTTTCCCCTCTCGCGCTAACAGTTATGTACTCCCCCGTTTTCGAGAATGCTGGTCAGGAAAAAAATACTTTTAGCCGGGAACTTTCAGCGCGAGAAAGGAAAATTGAAATTTCAACAACCCTTGAGGGGTTGAATCAACCCCCGAGGGTGATCACGCGGTGTCCTACCTGGTGCCAACCTTCACCATTCACCTCAAAATAACGAAAAGTAAAAGAATAATCCGCACTGCTGGGCGTCTGTACAGAAATACTGCAAACAGGGACTGTTTTTGGACGTTTTAGAGGTAGCGAATGGCTGAAAACTTTCAGCACCCTCAAAAACGGTAGGAGTACTCTTGTAACTCTAGCAAAATGTTCGGTATCCGTCCGACTCCTTGATTCCTCTAAAGTAAATACGGTGCAATATGAAAAAATTGTGTTTTAAAGACCACCAACAGCTAGGGTTATTTGGGCCTAGCACCAATTCATATTTTCAATTCATTATTTTTTTTTAATAATAAATTGAAAATCCAATTAACACTTTTACCAGCTCTTCGGCTAGAACCCGGGAACTGGGGACTTGTAATAGAGGAACCATAGCAACGCCATGTAAATAACAGCATTGCTACACGCTCGGCTATTCTCAAGCCCTCGGTGCAATATGATCTTAGAAGCTTTTAAAAAGGATAGATACACTTAATTTACATTGATATTTGGATTTCGCATTCAAAAATCATATATAAATAATTACAGATTTATTTTTATAATAATGTACAAAAATATTTACAGTTGTTTATGTAAATGTACAAAAATATAAGTACATGAACCTAAATAATAATAATTAATCGAAAAATCGGAACTATAGATATTATAATATCTATTTATAAAAAATTTAACTCGATATACTCTGATTTATTCCAAATGAAAATCTTGAAATATTTTGAAACTGTTTTTAAAAAAAAAGCTTTAATTAGATATCATACGGAAAGGGACCATCCATAAATTACGTCACACAAATTTTACGATTTTTACCCCCCCCCTCCACAGATGGTCACATTTTTAAAGCCCCCTCCCCCTTGGTGTGATGTCACACATTTTTTAATTTTATAATTAGAAATAATTAAAATAAAACAGCAGCTTAAATTTTTTTTTTAAATTTCTTAAAAAAATCTTTTAAATTTAAATTTTAACATGTGACGTCACAAATCTTATGACCCCCCCTGACCCTTGTCACACGATGACACATTTTGTTGACCCCCCCCCTTAACGTGTGACGTAATTTATGGATGGCCCCAAATTAAAAATGTTGAAATTACAATCTAAGTAACAATTTTATTATCGTAAATATTATCTAAATATAAAATGTACGTAAAACTAAAAAATATTCAAATACTGCAACAAACATTAAAACTAACTATACAACCTATTTTATACGTTTTTCATACATTTCATTTTTATTGACAAATTTCAAAAATATTTATATCTATAGATATTAAAATAATAAATTTAATGATATACTTATTACTTGTCAAACTAAGTAGGTAAGCACTAAATTAGTTAAACAGATACATCTAAGAAAATGTAATGATACCACTAATCCATTATTCATGTCATAACATGCGCCACTCACACAATTACAATCAGTATTTTTAATTGAACGCTTTGCTACATTATTTATTTCAAATAAAATTTTCTATATTAAAACATCTAATAGGCAATCTGCAATATCCTACTAAAAGCATAATAATTCCAATCTACTTAGTTTCGCAAAATTATTTTTAACATTGGAAATGTTTATGTTCATATATGGGAGCAGAATTACGAGTTTTCGTTCAAGGCCAAAAGACAACGGTGTCGCGATCAAGTGAGGAGCAATCATGCAAAATTGAACAAGTGCAATTTTTTCGAAATGTGTTTTATATCATGTCTAGTTAATTGAGAGGTGTTATTTTTGAGCAAATGTTAATAAATACTGTAGAAAAATCCATTTAAAAGTTAAGTAATCAAGCAAAAGTGAACGCGTATATAACAGAAGAATAATAGGGTTATTCCTGACAAAACTAAACAGTGCATTGATAAATATTGTGTGTATAATAAACAGTTAATTATGTTTAATATATGCTGTTATCATTTCCAATGTCCTCGATGGTTGCAAGGATTGCGAAATCTGTGAATTTTTTTTGCTAAAGCTGTAGGCATGTGGCTTATTATGTTTCTTCTGGATTATTATACATTTTTGCCATACCCACTATAAAATAGCTGCTTTACATGCACGTATAAGTATATGCATGTAAAGTGACTTTTGACAGGCCAGTGTGCGGGAACGTATCTTTTCCACACTAGTGTCGGAAAGCAAACCATGTCCATAGTGATTTATGTTTATTGGCTCTGATCCTCCCGCTATTACCTATACTGACAGCTACTCTCGGCCTACTATAGAAGTGAAGTTAGCGACACAAAATGAACTGTCAAAAAATTTTTAAAATACTGAAAATGAAGTGAAAAGCAGATATTTTATAGTGGGTATGGCAAAAGATACCATATATGTACATCGTGCGTAATGATATTATGAATCGTGTGACTGTTAAAACTGTCACTACTCGTCAGTAATGTACCTCATTACGCCACTAGATATACAATCTACTATTTTAGGTCGCGAATAGCACCGTGCTAATAAATAAATTAGAATGAAAGAATGATTATTATTATTATTAAATCACAGTTTAGCCTTAACTGATTTCCTATCCAATTTAGCATATATTATGCCAGATGGTTTGTCAACAGGATGATAAACCTCCTTATTGTTGTGATCTACAACATTAGATGGGAACTTCGACATGTTGATTGTTAAATAATGTTTGTTTGGCATTTGCATTTCAACACTGGAAATCTGTAAGCAAAAGAATATACGTGAATTACATAATACACAATTTTATGTATTTACAGACTATACAAAAATAAAAGTCCAAAGTCATTTTAGATAATGGTTTACCAAGTCTAGGCCTCTACAAATAAAAAAGCTGATTTAACCGAAATATTAATATAATTTTTTTTTATCAATAAAAAACATTTTTAAGTTTCATTAGCTTATCAAGTTCTAACCCATAGAAGGTCACGAAATCATTCATGGTTTCTTGTGTTAATAGCTTTAAACTATGTCCTAACGACCTCTAGAAAGCAATACCTCTATTTCTTCCTCATTTGTAATTAATCACTTTCTAGGTTTATTACGGGAATATCTGTTATAACGCTACAAAGCAGAAAGAGCCCTAGATTAACAAGCATTAATATTTTATGAACTTTGCAGTATGTGCAGTGTGCACCTGCCATCATCAATTCATAAGCTAAAAGAACAGCAGTCATCTTGTGTGTTTTTTCAAGGTAATGAGTCCTGTTTGTGTTTGGTTCCTAATACTGCGTGAGCTTCTTTGAAGCCAAGGGGGGAGGGATTAAAAAAACTATCAATTCAGAGGTACTTAGGTTAGAACGGCAGAATGCTCATTCCTCCTAGAAGATTCAGGGGGAAGGTAATGGGGGAGGAGTTAAGAAAATTAATACAAACAAGTAAAAACTGTTAAATTAAACGCAGAAATAAAATTAAATGACTCTGAAACTATAAGTTTTAAATTTCATTAAGATCGGTAGAAAAATAACGGAAATTTGACGATGTGTGTTAGTTCGATTGTGTCGGACCGTTGGCATAAATTGTTATTTTGAAAAAAATTGAATTTTGTAATTTTTTTCGATTCAAAAAATGGGAGTTTTTATAAACGGATTTAGAAAAAAGGAAAATTATGAATCTTCACTTTACCAAAAAATAGTTATCACTTATAGCTATCTAATTAATTGACTTTCAATTGGTTAACTACATAATTCAATGTTTATATTCCAACACGAGTTGTAATTACTATAGTTTTTTGACCTGTACTGACCCTTGTACTTATCACGTCATATTATGATAGCACAATTCGTAACAAATACAGTCAACCAAATAACAAGCAAGTCGTACACTGAAAAAACGCACTTAAGAGAAAATTGGTCAAGTGCAAGCCGAACTTGCATGTAATGTTCCGTAGGTACTATTAAGATTTTTCAATTTTTTATGTCTTATGTATTTCAATGCTATGATGATGTAATGCAAATTGCAATGATGAAAATTTTAGTTTAATATAGACCTCATTACCAGCATTAATGATTTTTTTCAGATGTTTCTATTTTTTTCGTGATAAAGTAAGAAAGGCGATTTTTAAGAGATTTTTTGGAAAAAATTGAGGAAAAATTTACGTTACAAAAACAAATGATATATTTTTGAACACGCGCTTTACCAAGCTTTCGTATGATAGCCCACATGATGACATTGAATAAAAACTTTTTTTTCCTTCTCCTTCCACCCACCAAAACTGACCCCAAAATCAAAATTCAACTTTTCGTATTTTCACGTCTATAATTGGGCTATCACTTCCTACAACTATGCCAAATTTCAACTTTCTTATTAAACGGTCTTTGAGAAAAATATCTGTGACAGACAGACACGAGGTGATTCCATAAGGGTTCCATTTTACCAATTTTGGTAAGGAACACTGAAAAAATCTTTAGTTCAAAAAATGTAAACATAACGGTCTTAAAAAATGAACAATTTAATTACCTACCCCAAAAACTTAAACCCTCGACGCGACTTTCGCTAACAACATTGCTTCTTTTAGTTTTTTTAAGGTCACCAACAGCTACGGTTATTTGGGCTTAGTACAAATTCATGTTTTCAATTTATAATTTTTTAATAATTTAATTAAAATTAAATATTCTCCAAGCTCCTTTAGATTTACCATTTTTAAAATAAAATAAAATCAGGTTGATGCTATCAACAATTTTCAGATTAAAACCTTGGAACCATTTTCAAGTCCTGTCAAATTTTACTCGAAAAAAGATGGAATTTTATTTTGCCTATCAACTTTGAACATTTGCACGCATAACATTAATTGACAAAAAAAAAATCAAAAATATGTAAAAATAAAATTATTTACAAAAACAATGTAAGCATTAGTAACTATAGTCATCGACTATCAGTCATCTGTCATCACTAATGACGATCAGTTCTGTGAAATCTAATGGTTCGCAATTCAAGTCATTACTTGATTCAATAGTCCATTGAAATGTTACATTAGATTTGCATTTTGGGTAGGACAAGGTTTTTTTTTCGTTGCGTAGACGGGTCCGGTGTAAGTTTAAAATTGAGTTTTCGGGGTTGACGACCACCCTATTTGGCCACCATCTTGAAAAAGAGATGCTAACAGGTTTTGCACTATATCTCCGTAACGGTACATCTTACAGAAAATTTGTAGAGAGGTTTTTTGTTTAGAATCGCATTCTGGACAACTTTACTAGAAATACTTTTAGTCGTAAATTGAATAATTAAAAAGATAAGCCTTACAAAAATAGAAACTTATCACAAAATTTTTTTTGAAACGTTCACATTTTTTTCTTTCAATTTTAACAGAAAAACAACAACAGTCTATATTCTATAAGACATATCTTTTTAATTATTCAATTTACGACGAAAAATATCTAGTAAAGCTGTACAGAATTCGATTCTTAATAAAAAAACTTCTGTATAAATTTTCTGTAAGATGTACCGTTACAGAGATACAGTGCAAAACCCTTTTTTTCAAGATGGCGGCCGAATAGGGTGGCCGCCGACTCCGAAAACTCAATTTTAAACTTACACCGGACCCCTCTACGCAACGAAAAATAAACCTTGTCCTACCCAAAATGCAAACTTAACCTAAAAAATGTAACATTTCAATGGACCTACAAGTAGTTGTCGTGTTATCAGTTGAATTGTCCGCAGTCTAAACATACACATCATTGCCACAGATCGTACTTACTCAATGTCATTACTACACACTATGTTGTAGAATGTTTTAAAAGTGATAACAGTAATTAATACTATTATTAATACAATATTATTCAATTTCCTTATTTTGATAAAATTAATTTGAATATGAAGAACGGCAAACCTTTGAACGTTAGACTTTAAAATTTATACAGATTACATATTTTCAAAATTTAATAAATCGTCGTTAATGACGCAAAATGATATCTCAGTTTTGTCAACTTTGCAGTTTTACAGTTTCTTAATTATCATTAACACCGGAGTTTCCCAAAGGCCAAAGTGAGCGATACCGCTCCACTGAGGGCGCTGAAAGCAATTCAGGAAGGTGCGAGGCGATAGAAACAATTGGGCGTTGAATAAAAATAAAAGGGCGGTAAAAACATAAAAAAAGAAATTTTGAAAAAAAAATTTCATTTGTAATATTATACGTCAGTTAATCTCGCAGTGATTACTTTATTTTTTGAATAGTTTTATAATTTTTAAGCATCAAGACGTCATCATCAATTTTAACGGCTGTATGTTTATTTTAAGTGTAGGTACTGTTTAAGCTAGTCATTTCCCGTCAGCACCCACATTTATGTGAGCGAAGTTGCGCGAAAAATTGATGTTTACGGGAACGAAGTCACGCGCGAAAGCTTTAACATATTATATAACGTGAGCGAAGCCGTGAGTTCAGGCTAGTATTTGTTTATGTAATTGTAATCCGTCCAAATAAAAAAAAAACAGAATTGAAATAGTGAGTTTTTTGCGTTAAACAATTGGGTTTTTAAATGAATTTTTTTTTTTACTTAAATGGAAGGACCACATACAAGTTTTATAGCAAAACTTTTTTTTTTATTTTTTTTGCTTACTAATTAAAAAGTTATATTTAAATAAAAATTAATTTTTAAACTCAGTTCCGATAACGCGCCGAAAGAATCCGAACGCGTGTGACGTCATTATGTTATCTGTGGTCTTTGTATCCATGGTTACCAAGTTAAAAATTTATTATTTTTGATAGTATGTGTAATACATATACACAAATACCAACAAATGCAGACACATTTTAACATAACGACGTCACAAACATTCCTGGCGCGTTTTGAAGTCACGTGATATTTTTTTAATTTTTATACATTTTAATTATTTTTTAGTAATTTATCTATAGCTTTAAAAACTTTTTTCTTTTCGATTTTCAATATTATTTATGTTAAATTATTAGAAAAAATTAAAAAATTAATAATTTTTTTTAAACTTAAATACCTAATTATAGATCTGTTGTACTGAATTATTAATTACCTGAGATACGTGATCCAAAACCATTTTCTCAGCCAAATATAACGTGTTTTGAACAGATGGCGAAAAAATACCGGTAGTCGGCGGTCCAGCAAATTTATCCAAAATACATTCCTTGACCTTATGCCAGACCTTATCGAAATCCACACCAACAGCTGTTGAGTATTCCCAGATCGCTGTCACCACAGTACTGAAGATCCGATCGTTAGCGTCTGGCAAAGTTCTGTATTCGTCCTGCACGAAGTCAGTGAACGATGACTGAGTTGTCTTCAAAATACGCATGTCTCGCAAACCACCGAAGATTTTTGGTGAATCTGTCGATTGAAAGAAAAAATAGAAAAAAATATATATACGTAATAGATACTTAAAATTAAATATATTTCTACTAAAACATATTGATTTTCACGGCCTTATACCGGGACACTTAATTCAAAAATATTTCGAACAAATTTGATTAGGAGAATACAGCCCTAAAAAGGCAAATGGCAGTAAGTGACATTTGTTTACAAAATGAGTTAATACTGAGAACAATGAAAGCAGTAAGTGCTGCAGCTTTGCTTTTAAACCAACCCCCAGACGCCCCCAGATGAATTACACACTTCCTTCCTAGATAGAAAAACAGCAGTATCTGATTTTTGATATACTATGTTTAGGCAGATGGCAGTATTTGTGCGTTATACCTAAAACTGCCATTTAACTTACTGCCCTTTACCTTATATTATATTATCAAACGGTCCAGACATATTTACTTAATCTTGATTTACTCGCAAATTCATAAGTTGGTCACTTACTGCCATTTGCTTTTTTAGGGCAGAATATTTGCAACAAAAACAGGCAAGCGTCTTGACTCATTGCAGAACAGAACAAACTATAAATAGTAATACGTATCCCAATTTACGCTATTTAAAATCAGTGCATTCTATATACTACAGTATAAAACTTTTTACCTAAATTTTCAGAAATAATTAAAGCTGACACAATTCAGTAGTATTTTAAAAAGAACATTGTTAGAGTATGTCCTTTACTGCATCTAGCGTCGTAGCTATAGGGTCTGGCAACCGGGGCCCGCGCCAGAGGTGCTTACCCCGGAGAGGGCGCAATCAGCGATGCGCGAATATGATTATTTTCAAGCAAAGAGCGCGAAATCAGAATCTTGCCCTGAGCGCCGATGATCCTATCTACGACGCTGACTGCATCGACTAATTTTTGAATTATAATTTTAATACGACCAAGTTTTAAAGGTTAGATATATGCCAAGCTGCTGGGCAGCAAATCCTGGCAACATAAGTGGCTGTCATTTTAATGTATATAAATTGGAAAATAAATTTTAAAAAAATTGTTTCTTTTATTATATTTCCATACTTTGCAGGATTAATAAAAAATTTATTGATTGGTTGCGATTATAGACGCTCGATAACTGAGGTCATCAGCATCTAAATAAAATTAACTACTCACCATGTCTCCTTTGTGAAACCGTGCAGAATCTGGTAGCAGTCGGCGAGAAAAGAAAAGCGTGATTGTGCGGTTCTCCATTGACCTTTAATCTCTCCCAAGGATACTCTTCAACATTGACCGAAATCTCTTCAACATGTTTGTAAACATAAAGAAAGTGCGAGCAGAGCAACATTCCGAATTCTTCTGGCGTTTTAATGCCATGTTTCTTAGCAAGAATGAAGACCGTGTTACGTTGGGTGTCTGTGGCAATGATGTCCTTGTTATCTCCTTCAAGATAATCCTTCTGTGTCGACAAACGCAAATGGGTGTCGACCTCATACTCCCGGATCGTGTGGTAAGCACCATCACGTTCGACATGCATCATTTTAATATGATTTTTGCCATAACCATATCGGCCGAGCTCGTACTTATCACGGTTCTGGTAGTCCATGCTGCCCTGTGGTGAACTTGTAGACATTTCCATTGTTCCACTTGAACCGGTTGCGCTTACGCTTGAAGTACTCAGACCTCCAATCATTCTGAAAGGATATTATAAAATAAATTGTTGTTGGTATCATCCATGTTCAAATATATAATATACTTAATAATTGATATTGGGTACTTGGGCATACTGCGTACACCAGAAAATAATTTTAGAGTATAGTCCTCTTATTCCATTCCAACTTTTATTTAAAACTTTTTTTCTTATGCTCATAATAATTGAGATACTGCCCGAGACATTCTTAGTAACTCCCCTGTATATACGGGCATTTAAGTAGTTGAGTGTCGCTTAACCTTCGAATAGAATAGAATAGAATAGAATAGAATAGAATAGAATAGAATATATTTATTGTCCAATATAGCAGTGAGCAGGATTCGTCGTACAAAAATATTTAATAATTATAATTAGTTGAATAGAATTCATTAACTGAATACAAACATGTTTTAATTAGAAGAGTCTTTAACTCTCTCCAGAACCTTTCTGTGGCTATACTAAAAGCCACATCAAACTAGAGGTTCGCAAATAGGAGGAAGAAAAGAAAATCTCTCGTTGGAACCACTCCAGGACTGAAACAATCAAAGAGATTTATCTCGCATAGCACAACAAGGACCAAAGAACTCCTTATTCTCAGCAAAGCAGAACTGAGAATAATGACATGACTCCTCACAGGCCACTGCCCTTTGAGATACCATCTCTCAAAAATGGGTAAAGTTCAGGATGACAACTGTCGCTTCTGTAAAGAAGCAAAAGAAACTGCCGAACACATTCTATGTGAATGTGAAGCAGTGTTCTCCAAAAGGCTGCAACATCTTAACAGGCCTTTTCTAAAGCCTGAAGACATATGGAGAGAAGCCCCCAGAAAGGTTATAAGGTTCATAAAAAGCATTTTACCCGACTGGGAATAAACTATTAGGGGACTCACAAAAGATTTTATAGGTCGCAGTGATTGTGAGATATCTAATGTCTTATCACCCCGTGTAAATCTAATCTAATCTAATCTAACTCTCTTTTAAATTTAAGGAAAGGAAATGACTTCAGGTCAGCAGGAAGATTGTTGAAAAATTTTAAAGTTGAATATTCTGAGCTATTGCAATAGAGACTTAAGTTCGGTTTAGGGAGTAAAATCAAGTTGTTATTACGTGTCTGATAGCTATGCAGTGTACTGTGAGTGGAGTACTTCAAAAAATATTTCCGAATGTGACGAAGCGAGTAAAAAATGTAGATAGATGGAGCAGTTAAAATTTTATGTCTTATAAAATAATCTTTGCAGTTGTCACGATATAATAATCCTTATGGCTTTTTTCTGCATTAAGAAGACTCATGGAGTTTCGATATGTTTCCATATTTAATATGCTGGTAGAAGTAGGCGTAATAAGTTGTAAGGCTTAAATTAGAATCAAATTAAAGTTGATGTTAAAAAAAAATGTATTTCTAGATTTTGTTTACTTTTTTGTCTTTTGAAATTTGATAATAAATAACGAAGTGGTGTTTTTTAGAAAACATCCTGTATATAAAAATTAAAATTGTAATAGAATTAATTGTTTGGATACTTATAAGGGCCTGATGAAGACATAAAAATATGTTGAAACATTGCCAAATTGTTGTGTTTTTACAATAAATGACATTTTGATCGGGAAGAGGCTTTTCTTATATTTTTCTTAAACTAATGTAAACATGATGAATTGATAACCTCTTTCTTTGAAGTCGGTCAAAAAGCGTTTTTAGACTTAGCGATAGCAAGGTCATCGAATTATGTGCGACCCGCAAGAGTTACGCTAATACAAGAATGACCCCTGGATATATTTTGTATACAGCTGAATTTTTGTATAGTGAACTTATTGACCACAGGGAACAACATAATTAAATTCTCGAAAATTTTATGTTCGCGTCCTTGATTTCCAGGTCTCAGTTTTGGGTTTTTTGACTTTAGAGCTTTTTTTACTGAGGAATGTTTTTAATTTAAAATAACGAAATATATGCTGGCAAAACAAATGATCAAAGATACCCTAAAAAACGTTTCCGAAAAATTGAAAATAAATGTATCGTGTAGAAAAAAGTATGCTCTGCAATTTTCATCATAAAACTTTTTTCGTCAAGCCAGCCGTTTATGAGATACTCGCAACAATAGAGCGAAAAACACGAATTTTTGAATTAGCCATTTTTTACTTTAAAATTGATAATTAATATTTTTGTCTATGTTCACTTTTATCGTCCGATTGGTTGCTCGGAGCCCAGACGCGAAAACACAGCGGTGAGTTCGTTTTTGGGGTGGTTTTTCGCCAAAAAGGGGATGAAGGAGGTACAGGAGACCCTAGGACTTTTAATATGTTATCCCCACGTTCTATACAATGTTTGCACTAGTTTTGAGGAAAACATTTTTGGCTTATGTGTTTTGGTAAAATTTTGTCAAAAAACCCAAAACTGAGGCCTGGAAATCGCGGACGCAAACATGAAAATTTCCGAAAATTTTAATATGTTGTTCCCTGTGGTCAATAAGGTCACTGTACAAAAATTCAGCTTTACACAAAATATTTCCAGGTTAAAACCATAAATGCCTGGCCTAAATCAGATGTTGAATATAAAATTTGAATAGATTCAAGAATCCATGTCTCAACTCCCAAATGATTTACTTCTAGACGTTAAAAACTGAATACTTACTACTATTATGGAAAAATATTATGCTATATTGTGTATAGTCCCCCAAATCTAAAATTTGAACCTTCTGCGTTATGATTTAAGAGTTTTATAAAAAAAGAAAATTTTTGTTTTTCTTTTCAAAAGTAATATTTCGGTCAATTTTCAATCGATTTTCAACTTCTTATACTAATTCGATCTCTGAACTAATCATATAAGCTTAGCGGTACCTACTCTAATATTAAATAAAATACTAACACTAATATTTACTACATAATATTGTAATCATCTCTAGTCTCTAAATAGTATAAAACAAAGTCGCTGTCTGCCTCTGTCTGTTTCTCCGCTTACTTCTTCTAATCTTAATTTCATACCCGGGACGGGCCGCTAGTAATATCTATAATTACTATACTAATCATTCATGAAATATTTAAACAAGACCGATCAAGCGCAATAGGGTTCTGTACAACTAACCAACGACTAAATGCCCCTAAATGTACCTAATATAATAAAAAATTTTGATATCGATATCTTTTAAAATTGAGAAGTTAAAGGCAGTCAAAGTTGAAATCATTACAGAGTTTTACGTGTTTTTATAACACGCGTTTCGAGTACCTTCCGTACTGAATAAAAAAAAATCCGCCTAGAAACGATGTTTTTTGTCCTATCTCGATAACTTAAAAAATGTTCAAGTTATAAGCACTAAAGTTTACTTCAAAATCAGTTTTTTTCTTCTATTTGGCAATTTTTCAATCAATTCGCTTGAATTTAAATGCTTATAACTTAAAAATGTCTGAACTTATCGAGATAGGACAAAAAACATCGTTTAGGGCTTTAAATGTCCTATGGATTCCTATAGACCGATTTTTTATTCGGTATGGAAGGTACTCGAAACGCTTGTTAAAAAACACGTAAAACTCTGTGATTATTTCAACACTGACTGCCTTTAACTTCTCAATTTAAAAAGATATCAATAGGGGACAAGAAGGACGGTTTAGAGCGTTCCTTGCTTTATGAACATGTATATTTTCAATTTAAAGTTCAGTGAAGAACGCAATAAATAAAGCTATTGAAAAGGACATTACATTTTAACCATTTGTTACCAAGGTTACAAAAAGCGCGTGATTTTCAAGAAGCTGTAGCACGCTTATCATTAGTACCACAGAAAAGTTGTGGAAATAAAAATTGTAGGGAATATAATCCTCTTTAAAACATTACATAATGGAATAATTGCTTAAGTCGACCGTTTCTGAGCTATTTCGAAAAAAGCAAAAAAGGTGGTAAAATTTCATGGTTTGTCGGCCGCCTAAGGTTGCTTTTTAGAAATCCCAGAGGGCTCCTAGGCTAATATTTATTAGTATACCCTAAGGTACCATCATACCAAATTTAGTGCTTTTATCCGCCATGTATCGATAATCGTGAAATACAGTTTTAAGCTACCTCACTAACCACACTTGACCGGGTGAAAAAAAATTACCCTCAATTTTTACCCCTCAAAAATAGACCAAAATATGTTTATGTGAGTTTTGGACTAGGAGCGAGCACAAGCTTTGTAACTATGCTAAATTTCAAGTCGATAGCAATTTTGTAGTTTCTGAGAAAATGAACTGTGACCTATAGACAGGCAGACAAACAGACAGACAGGCAGACAGACAACGAAGTTTCACCATTTTGGTATGGAGCCCAAATAAAATTAGAAATTTGAGACAAAAAGCAAAAAATTTAAACACTTCCTTTCAAACATTTTAATTCTTTTTGCATTTCTATTTTAATAAATAAATTTAATTTACGTCGGGGCTTGAGAATAGCCGAGAGTGTAGCAATGCTGTTGTTTAACATGGCGTTGCTATGGTTTCTCTATTACAAGTCCCCAGTTCCCGGGTTCTAGCCCGAGAGCTGGTAAAAGTGTCAATTGGATTTTCAATTTATTATTAAAACAAAAATAATGAATTGAAAATATGAATTGGTGCTAGGCCCAAATAGCCTTAGCTGTTGGTGGTCTTTAAAACACAATTTAATTTTTAATTTACGTCCCACAAAATATATTATTCTTTGCACGTATTTCATGGAGATTTATCAAACATCATAGAATTAATTTGATCACATAAAAACAGTTAAACAATTAAAACCTTTCGTTAGACACTAATGTGTAAAAAAAACTTACCTGTAATTATGATTTAAATTTACTAGCGACATTTTGACAACAAAAGGATGTCTTGCTAGTACAATAATTTCAACAATGCTTACAACTAAACATTCACTGCCACAGTGCTGGTATGTTGCGACTCCCCCTGTTAATATAGTGCGTTATCACATGATGTGATAACACTAACTCTTAAAACATCTGCACAGATGACAGTTGAGTAGCGACCTTGACACTTCCCACACCCCACTGTGGGGGTCAGCCACAAGCTTGATTGTCGTCAGCATGTCAGTCAGCTGTCTTCACGAGAATGATAAAGCATTACATTTCAAGCGCTGGACGAGTCGCATGGTAATAATAAATTCCTAAGGATTTAATCAAGAAACGGTGTATTATTTACCGACGTTTAATTAAATAGATAGATAGATATATATACAGGCTGATTCATAATATGTGCGCAGGATTTCAGGATGTGATAGCTCGTTCGAAAATATGAAAAAAAGTTCCTATTAACATGGGTCCGCAAAAGCACCGTTTTCGAGATACAGGGTGTTAAAGTTGAAGAAAAAAATTTCGTTTTTTGCTTATATCTGAAGAACAGTTTGAGGTACAGTTAAGCTGCCGTACACATTTTCTACCTTAAAATTGCTGTTTTTTTTACGAAAATTTTTTTTTTGTTACCAGTGGTCGAGATTTTGAAGGTGGTCTGTTTTATTTGTGTAATTTTTTATTGACATTTTGTCAACTTATAAAATCAAGTACGTAGGTGCTTAAAAAAAAATCATGTTTTTAATCCTAAAATGCTCTTTTTCTCGGAAACGATTGACTGTAGCGCTTCAAGACAAGAGTACCTTTTTTGGGTAGAATATCCCGGCGGTTCCAAAACGCGTTTCAAAATTATTTTTTTTCCAGTGGCGTAGAAGTTACGGGGAAAAATACTCCTCAATCCTTCAAAATCTCCACCACTGGTAACAAAAAAAAATTTTTCGTAAAAAAAAACAAAGCAATTTTAAGGTAGAAAATGTGTGCGGCAGCTTAATTTTGTACCTCAAACCGTTCTTCAGATATAAGCAAAAAACGAAATTTTTTTCTTTAACTTTAACACCCTGTATCTCGAAAACGGTGCTTTTGCGGACCCATGTTAATAGGAACTTTTTTTCGTATTTTTGAACGAGCTATCACATCCTGAAGTCCTGCGCACATATTATGAATCACCCTGTATATATTTAGTGACTAATATTGGTATAAAACGTCAGCTAGGATTTTAATTTAACTAAAGCCCTAGGTACCATGTCAAACCTTTTCTCACTTTTTAACAATAGATCTAAACTAAGTATAAACAATAAAATGCTCATATATAAATTAGTAATTAGATCTATATTAACTTACGCAGCACCTGTCTGGAGTTACACCAGTAAATCTAATATAAAAAGCTTGCAAATTATACAGAACAAGTGCTTGAGAATAGCAGGTGACTATCCTAGATGGACACCCATTCCCAAATTACATCAAGAATTAAATATAGAATATATTGAATCATTTATAAAGTACTTAATGTGGTGGAATAATTTTTATGCTGTCGACAATTACAAATTATAACTGAATTTGGATGTTCGAGTTTTATCAGCATAAAGGTAGGGTTGGGTTCCCCACATTAATTTATCTTTGGATGTTTACTCGTCCAAAGTGTTGAAAGAAAGGGGTGGAACTTCAATTGAGGGTCCTTGTTATCGAGACAAAGTGAAATATGTTTTCTACAAAAGGTTATACTTATTTTAACGAAGTCCACTGTTCTAATATTAACAGTGAGAGATGCTTAGTTGAACAAAAATGTCTTAGATTGATTCGAACAATCTTCACTAAACTTATTCAGATCCAAAGGTTCTCATCAATTAATTCATTCATACATGAAAAAAAACAATTTTATGTATCTTTAACAATCATAATATATTAACTTGCTATAAATTTAACAAGAATTTTACAAATCACAAACGTTACTGCAATAACAATTTAAATCAGTTAAGCAGACATACTGCTTAACTCAACACATTAAAAAGTTGAAAACCGCTGAAGAGCATTATAATTTACAAATCTCTATCTGTATCAAAATCTTAGATTGGTACTGAACAATTTTTATCAATTATGAAGATGCACAATTAGAGTTAATATGTAACCTAGTGTATAAAGAGGAAGGCAAATAATAAGAAGTTACTGACAAAGTAGTTAATAAAGAGTAATACGTTAAAAATCGATAGTATAAATCTGTCAAGCTGTCTGTTAAAGTGATAGTAGTCCGTGATATGGTATAAATATGGTTAACGAAGTGAAGTGAAACAACCGTCAAAGAAAAGGTGTAGTCACGTCTGATAGTCAAAAAACCACTACAGGATTATAAGATTGTTAATTGTTAATAAGGAACCGAAAGAAACTCAAATTCATTTATTTGAGTAAATCAGTTATCTTGTTAATTGTTAATATGCTATTTTCTATGACCATTAAGTGTTAACATAGGTAAGGAAATAATTCGCAGGAACTACCGTCTGTGGTCGCTGTCAATAAGAAAATTGTCCATACAAAAATGTATAAAATTTAAGTGAAAAAAGAATTAATAGGATGTCTACCGAAATTATAATAAGCGGTAGGCAACCAAAGTTACATGAAAAATTAATCAAAAAATAGTGCAATCTCTTTATAAACACACTAGATCACAATAGAAACCAAAATTAGTTGATAATAATGAAAAATTACCTTAGTTAAACACAGGTGAGAATAACCCATCTGTGACATAAGAAAATAGACAGATGATTCTTATAGGTTAAAATTATCGATCAAAAGAACAGTATAATCTTATCTCAATTAATTCATTAACAAATTCCACCAATTTGTAAAGATTGGTGATATACCAAATTGGTGATACTTCATTCTACTATACATTGGTTTGTTAAGGCCATATTATTCTGATTATCAAATCGCGTGTGCGAATCAAAATATCTTTGATTAATTTTATATTAAATTCAATTCTGTTAAAATACAACTATGCCATGAATTGATTGTATATGATTGGCAAAATATATCCAGATTTTATTCCACAATTATTATCATACACGTGGTCGGTGTATTTTTAAAATACAACACTGATCAACAGGTTATATTAAAATATTAAATTTTATATATTAAATTTTATCTGTAATTAAACGTAATATCGTAAATGACGCTGCTGACGGCATTAATCATTTATTTTACCTTTATGAAATTTTTATTCTAAAATGGCAGACGGCCATGTTATAAACTCATGCTTATAATTTTCACGCAACATTCATTCATCACTTATATTAGTTCTAAATTATTTACAAATATCTACTTAGCTGTTTTTGATTAATTGAAGATAATTAAAGCTCTGGGGGACTCCGATGGGCGATAATTATCCATAAAACCCCAGCTCGTCCCGAGATATGTGATTCCGTCTCGGCGAAACTGGCTGCGAGCCGCGGTTCAAGCAAACTAGAAAGAATCGACATCAAGCCGATCACAAGAGGCACTTGGCAATGATAATGAATTACGTCGCACCGGAATTAAAACGAGCGCGCAACCATAGAGTATGAATATAAATTAGCATTGGCAACCTTAGATAAAGAATATTATCTGTTGTCATGAACTGTTCCATGACAATATTCCCCGGACAAGAAAAAAAGAGAAAAAAAAAATTCTTTGATATTACCCATCAAAGGATTTTTTTTATATCCACCTCGTAACTTAGCGGCAATTGACCTTTAAAACGTTTAAATTGATTAATATGATGATATCCTAGTTCATGAGATGAACTAGGATGTTCTAGTAAGTAGACATTTGCATTCAATTTCGATTTGATTCTAAAAGGACCTGTAAACAGGACATCCAGCTTCTTTGACCGACGATCATTCACCGATGACAGCGGGTGCGTGCGCAGAAATACCATGTCGCCTGAACTAAACGACACCGATGGCTTCGTATCTTCATGAGACTGCTGGCGTTCTGTGGCAAGCTGCCTTAAACGTCTTCTGATGGATTCTCGATCAGTCGGGTTGTCTTCTACGGGTTGTGGAAAATCGGTTTGTTTAACCATGAACAAATCAGGTTTACGGTCGTATTGCAATTCAAACGGAGAAACGCCAGTCGATTGGTTGACATTCGTATTCATCCCGAACGCCACCTTTGGTAGCAGGCGACTCCAAAGCGTATGTTGAACGTTGCAGTACAGTCGCAGTAAGGTGCCAACTTGCTTGTTGTATCGCTCAACGGGATTTGCCTTCGGAGTGTAGGGGCAGGTGTACGTAACCTCAACACCAAGTTCCGACAGCGATTCACTGAATTTCTTCGAACGGAAAATAGAGGCGTTGTCGCATAGAATCCTTTTCGCGACACCATGTTCTGGAAAGTAATTCAATCTCAATTTAGTTAAAATTGTTTTGGTAGTTGCCCTACGCAGGGCGTACAACGTGATGTATTTCGTGAACACATCAAGTATCACAAGAATAACAGTGGTACCTCCGGCTGAGCGCACGAGTGGACCAACAATATCGATAGATAACAAATCGTTTTTATTATAGGATATTACAGAATAAAAACCACCATGCAGAGTGGCAGTGGGGTGCTTGGCTGTTAAACATGGCCAACATGAGTTTACACATTCGATAGCTTTATTTTTTAAATTCTTAATAGATACAAAAGGATTCATGACTAAGTAAAGCTTAGTCGCACCTGGGTGACACATGAATATGTGCCAGAATCGTATGTAACGCATCTCGATCTGGCTTGGAACACACAATTTCCAAGATTTTTTCTTTGTATCATATATAAACAAATAATCATTTTTTATCATATAAGTTGAATTAGAATCTAGGACTGAATCATTATTATTTACAGTCTTTTGACGATTATAAATTGGACTTAAGGTCTCATCAGCTTGTTGCATAACCTTTAATTGAGTCATGAGTTTAGAAATTTGTTTTAAATCTCCTTTTGGAAAAATTGCAAATATGAAAACAGAGTTCTGCACTGCAGAATTATCAACTTCACGGATGTTATCATGATTAAAGGGATCTATACAGCCGTAGGTATCATTGCAAAATATTTCAATGGATAAATAATTATTATGGTTACACTCGTTTACCGTATCGTAGAACATATCATATTGTACAGACACACATCGCTGCGAAACAAATACACCCTGTGAAAAAATACAACTGTATGGATTAGCATTACTAAAATTACCTAACTTTATAATACCAAACACACGAAATTCATTTTCATTAGAAGTTACGCTAATATCGTGGGGGTGAAAATATCGTGATAAGCAATCAGCAGCTAAGTTTGATTTTCCTGGACAATATTTTATGTCAATATTATAACCTTGTAATTTAAGTACCCATTTCAAGATACGAATATTATAAAATTTTCCTTTGTTCAGAACGAAAGAGAGGGCTTGACAATCAGTATAAACAGTGATGTTCTCCCCATAAATGTAGTTATGCCATTTATTAGTCGCTTCCACGATGGCTAAAAGTTCTTTCTCAACTGATGAATAGTTCAACTGAGCCTGATGTAAAATTTTACTGTAGAAGGCCAATATGTTAACCGAAGAGTCTTCGCATATTTGAAATAGTATGCCCGATATCGCATAACGCGAGGCATCGGTCTGGATAAAATATCCCGCACCAATTTTAGGATGATGTAAGGGAGTAATTTTAGTGAATGCTCTTTTTAATTCATTAAAGGCACGATTTTTATCCTCCGACCACTGAAATGGTAGTTTACTTTGTTTCAGCATGTCATATAAAGGTTTGGCAACATCTGCAAATTTATTTACAAATCGTCTATCAAAATTACACAATCCCAAAAATTGTTGAATATTCCTTCTGTTTCTTGGAACCGGAAAATTTTGAATAGCCATAATTCTATCAGAGTCGGGATATATGCCACTAGTGGTAACTATGTACCCGAGAAATTTTACTTTTTCAGAACAAAAAACACTTTTATCAAAGTTCAACGTTAAATTGGCGCTACGTAATCTATCAAAAAGTTTAGACAAATGATCTATATGTTGTTCAAAACTACTAGAAATTACTAACACGTCATCGACATAATTAATCACGAAAGAATGCATCAGATCCCCCAAGGCTTCATGCAAACAACAAATAAGTGCAGAAGTAGCTGTTGAAATTCCGAAGGGAACCCGCTGAAAAACATATGATTTGCCATTCACCAAAAATCCAGTATATTTTTGGTGATCCGGATTAAGTCCGATTTGCCAGAAGCTTTTTGTCAGATCAAAAACCGACATAAATTTTATCGCTTCAAAGCGTTGTAAAACCGTTTCAATGTTTTCAGGTTTGTTAGTTTCGGGAGCAATACGTTTATTGAGTTGTCTAGCGTCTAGTACTAGTCGGATATTACCGTCCTTTTTTGGGACAACATGAATAGGATTAATATATGCTGTATTCTTTCTGGCAATGATTCCCTGATCCAGCATGTTTTTAACCTCATGGGTAACCGCGTCTCTAAGTTTGTACGGAACATTATATAGATTACCCCTGAATACCGAGGTATCGGATATATTTAAATCATGAGTGTAACAATTGGCCAAACCAGGTTGTTCACTAAAGATATCACGATAATCATGAATCAATTTGCTTAGCGTCGCTTTTTGATCATGAGATAAATCTAAATTTCCTACTTTATTAAAAATCTCATGACGCCGGGATTCCAAGTCGAGATCTCTAACCGAGAGAGCAGCACAAGGTAAATTTTGCACTTTTTCTTTTCGCGGAGAGATACGCTCCCTAAAACTAGCATTGCCGTCGCGACCCCTTTTCTCAGATATCGAGAAATCGTCACCAGAACTAGATGTAGCGGTATAAACATTTCGATCGTCGTATTCATTCAATCTAGAATGATTGATATTTTTATTATTGTTGTCGATACAAGTATCGGACAACCCACAAGATGTGATTCTGGGCAAGCCATGAATCAAAGTTAAATCGTTCAAACTGTAATTTACAGCTGAAGATTTACAACTCCCAGATATAGGTTCATTGACCTTATAATCTGGTAAATCAATATTTTGTACATCGTGTCCGACATACAATGGTTTTTTCGTCGACGAGAATAGTCGTGGACCATGCATATTTGCACGAACACACGGTATCTCAAATTTACTACTCTTTTTGTCACTAGGATCTAAAGACGCGATACTGGAATCAGAATCGGCGCACGAAAGCATATTAGATCCAGAGAGGTTATTTATCGAAAATTTCATTGACTCAATTAAATTTGAATCTTTGTTACATAAATCGGTTTTTTCTTGATGATCAACCCCGTTCGAGATCCCACCTGAAATCCCAGGGTCCAGATCAGACGACCTATCATCAATATTATGAAAGTCAATCTCGGTATACAGGCGATTATCTACATAAAATTGTATAACCCTATTATCAAAGTTTATATGAGCATTGTAATCGTTCAAAAAATCAGCACCAAAAATAATACTGCATTTTAATTCGTCTACGACAAAAGCTTTTATTTCAAAATTAATTAAATTACAGGTCACATTAAGAAATGCCTGTTTTTTGATGGCCGAACTCCTTTGACCAACAGCACTAACAATTCTACAACTCTTAACCGGAATAAATGGAATCTGATAAATTTTAGAAATATTTTCCCACATTTCATTGGAAATAGCAGAAATCTGACTTCCGGTGTCAACAAGTGCAACTGTGTGAAATTTACCTATATTAATTTTGATGTATGGCATCTCATCGCTTTTCAAATTAGAAGTTAATAGAGAATTTAATTTTAGATTTTCCATACTGGAATTGACATTTAATCTTTCCCCTGTCCAGCGGCTGAGTCTCGACAGGGGTCCAACCAGTTTTTTGGATCCAATTCGAATGAATCCTCCTCGTCCACATCCATTTCAACGAAGTGAACTTGAGGGGATGGTTTAACTGTAGAATATTTATTTGTTGTCGCATTTATCGTATGAGGTTTAGCATAAGAATTTTTATTAAATTTTGAGGTCGTATTATCGTTATTTATAGGAACATGCTCCTGAGACGTTTTGTACGAACCCATTTTTTGAAAACTAGGACCACGCTGTGATTCTACATCATCAAGTTCTTTTAATAATTTATAGAAATCTAAGAACGAGCTTAATTGTGCTGTTAATAAAACTCTTTGTATGTGAATAGGGAAGTGCCTTTTCATAATCATAATAAACTCCATTTCACCAATTGGCGGATAAAATTGTTTAGATTTTTTATGGCTTTCCAATAGATACTGTGCCATAGTTTGTCCTTTACTTGACGAATAATGGTTAGTGTAAAGTTCCAGACGAACCTTTTGCTGTCTGTTAAAATCCCAGAATTCCTCCAAAAAAATACCCTTGAATGTTTCAAAATTACTAAACATATGTTTAAACTCGTCAAACCAAAAATATGCTGAACCTTCGAAGGTCTGCTCTACTTGATATAATTGTAAGTGAGGTGGAATCTGAGTACACCTTAGATATGCTTCTAATTTGTCTATAAATTCTACCGGATTCTCCGAACTTTCTCCTGAGAATTTCGGAAGCTGAATCTGAATTTGACTAGTTTTAACGAAAGGAGTATTGGCGATACCGTTAATATTATGTAGATTCTCCCAATTAATATGATTTTGGTTATTCGTATGATTAAGATTTATGTTCGGAATGTTCGGATTAAACCAACCATTACCATTAGAAAAATTTGTTGACATACCTGTCCTTCTCGCGTGATAGTTACCCGCTAGGCTGTTAAATTCCGGAAGTTGACTCCCCGAGGTCATCCGTGTTCCGAAGTTATCGGTGAATCTCACATGCGGATGATTCACAGTCGTGTACTGTACACTCGGTGCACTATCCGCTTGAGTTAGATTTGGTTCAGATTGGTGAGTATTTTGATACGTGTCGTACCTTCTTGAATTTGTAAAGGTTGTCTGAGGGACGGATGTAATTGCAGTCGCATCGATGTGTGTCTGCACATTAACCCGTTGACTTTGTTCCATCGTAACCGGAAACAGACGCCCATCGTCATTCAGGCGATATAAACGACTGCAGTCCAGACTTCCAAACGTCTCGGTGGTCTGACCTAAAACAGTTCTAGAAGAATTTATATTAGCGTCTTCTCCGATACTCGAAGTAGGGGAATTTGCTCTAGTTCCATCAGGTGTTTCTGCCATGGTAGAAAACAAATCAGGTTTCGCGTCGTATAAAAGGATTGTCACAATTTGTAAATTAAATTAACGACAATATCGTCCTCAATCGTGTCCTGTCACGGTCGCCATTTATTATGTGGTGGAATAATTTTTATGCTGTCGACAATTACAAATTATAACTGAATTTGGATGTTCGAGTTTTATCAGCATAAAGGTAGGGTTGGGTTCCCCACATTAATTTATCTTTGGATGTTTACTCGTCCAAAGTGTTGAAAGAAAGGGGTGGAACTTCAATTGAGGGTCCTTGTTATCGAGACAAAGTGAAATATGTTTTCTACAAAAGGTTATACTTATTTTAACGAAGTCCACTGTTCTAATATTAACAGTGAGAGATGCTTAGTTGAACAAAAATGTCTTAGATTGATTCGAACAATCTTCACTAAACTTATTCAGATCCAAAGGTTCTCATCAATTAATTCATTCATACATGAAAAAAAACAATTTTATGTATCTTTAACAATCATAATATATTAACTTGCTATAAATTTAACAAGAATTTTACAAATCACAAACGTTACTGCAATAACAATTTAAATCAGTTAAGCAGACATACTGCTTAACTCAACACATTAAAAAGTTGAAAACCGCTGAAGAGCATTATAATTTACAAATCTCTATCTGTATCAAAATCTTAGATTGGTACTGAACAATTTTTATCAATTATGAAGATGCACAATTAGAGTTAATATGTAACCTAGTGTATAAAGAGGAAGGCAAATAATAAGAAGTTACTGACAAAGTAGTTAATAAAGAGTAATACGTTAAAAATCGATAGTATAAATCTGTCAAGCTGTCTGTTAAAGTGATAGTAGTCCGTGATATGGTATAAATATGGTTAACGAAGTGAAGTGAAACAACCGTCAAAGAAAAGGTGTAGTCACGTCTGATAGTCAAAAAACCACTACAGGATTATAAGATTGTTAATTGTTAATAAGGAACCGAAAGAAACTCAAATTCATTTATTTGAGTAAATCAGTTATCTTGTTAATTGTTAATATGCTATTTTCTATGACCATTAAGTGTTAACATAGGTAAGGAAATAATTCGCAGGAACTACCGTCTGTGGTCGCTGTCAATAAGAAAATTGTCCATACAAAAATGTATAAAATTTAAGTGAAAAAAGAATTAATAGGATGTCTACCGAAATTATAATAAGCGGTAGGCAACCAAAGTTACATGAAAAATTAATCAAAAAATAGTGCAATCTCTTTATAAACACACTAGATCACAATAGAAACCAAAATTAGTTGATAATAATGAAAAATTACCTTAGTTAAACACAGGTGAGAATAACCCATCTGTGACATAAGAAAATAGACAGATGATTCTTATAGGTTAAAATTATCGATCAAAAGAACAGTATAATCTTATCTCAATTAATTCATTAACAAATTCCACCAATTTGTAAAGATTGGTGATATACCAAATTGGTGATACTTCATTCTACTATACATTGGTTTGTTAAGGCCATATTATTCTGATTATCAAATCGCGTGTGCGAATCAAAATATCTTTGATTAATTTTATATTAAATTCAATTCTGTTAAAATACAACTATGCCATGAATTGATTGTATATGATTGGCAAAATATATCCAGATTTTATTCCACAATTATTATCATACACGTGGTCGGTGTATTTTTAAAATACAACACTGATCAACAGGTTATATTAAAATATTAAATTTTATATATTAAATTTTATCTGTAATTAAACGTAATATCGTAAATGACGCTGCTGACGGCATTAATCATTTATTTTACCTTTATGAAATTTTTATTCTAAAATGGCAGACGGCCATGTTATAAACTCATGCTTATAATTTTCACGCAACATTCATTCATCACTTATATTAGTTCTAAATTATTTACAAATATCTACTTAGCTGTTTTTGATTAATTGAAGATAATTAAAGCTCTGGGGGACTCCGATGGGCGATAATTATCCATAAAACCCCAGCTCGTCCCGAGATATGTGATTCCGTCTCGGCGAAACTGGCTGCGAGCCGCGGTTCAAGCAAACTAGAAAGAATCGACATCAAGCCGATCACAAGAGGCACTTGGCAATGATAATGAATTACGTCGCACCGGAATTAAAACGAGCGCGCAACCATAGAGTATGAATATAAATTAGCATTGGCAACCTTAGATAAAGAATATTATCTGTTGTCATGAACTGTTCCATGACATTAACTAAGAAATTTTTCTCGAAAATTGAACTGGCTGATAATGCTTTGATATCATCAATAGGTAATTATCAAAACAATAATAAACATAAACATAAAATGATTAAACACATATTATAGTAAAACATCAAGTTTAGCCACCTGCAATCTCTTGTTTTATTGAATAGGTTTTTTAAAGTGTTTTTTTCCTAATTAAATAATAAAGTTGCTATGCATAACACCCGTTATTGTCAAAAAAAAAAGAGAAGAGCGCGGGTTAAAGTTTAAACTGGAACCGCCATGTCAAAATATTATGTATTGTATTATGTTTTTATTTGATGACAATAAATCTTTTTTTATATATATATATATATATATATATATATATATATATATATATATATATATATATATCTATATATATATATATTTTAATTTAACGATACCCTGCTCGAGGTACGCGAAAAAAAATTGGCATATCGCCTTTCCACGTATGGGAAGGTACAATAAAAATGTTTTTATGCTAGTTCGCTTCACGTAGGGTTACCATACATAAGCGGAGGGATGCCTGTCTAGGGTGCCTGGAATGCCTGATTTTTCAGAAAAATGCCTGTGTAAAATAAAAAAACTCGGGTCGCAGTGCCAAACCCTGCCGACAATATAGTGTATTTGCTAATACATGGCAGTGGGGCTTTATTATGTGAACTGTTTGTTTTTTGTGTAAAATAAAAAATTTAACCCCTTAATACATCCCTTACAATAATAATTCTTTCTTTATTGCAATATTGTTAATTATTATCATTACAGCATCTATACCAAATTAAATACACCCTTCGGTAAGGAAATCCGTATCCGCAAACTAATATTTTTATAAAAATCGTAAGTCCGGTCCTATCGGGCCGATTTTATTTAAATTTTGGCACCAGGTTTTAATCTTTATTGAAGGGTTAAATTTCAATTTTAAAACGATTCGGACAATTTTTTCGGTATTTTTGGGCTCACAAACATTTTTCAACCTCTAAAAACCACCCTTAAAATAGTCCGATCGGGTCCATTTTAAATAGGCTTCGTGCGGTGATGGATTGCAACGTGCCTACCAAATTTCGTCAAAATCAATTAACTCTTTCGAAAGCTATAGCCCGCACACATATATGGCCAGAAAAAGGGCCCGAAAGTCGCATGCTTTTGTCGCCTTAGAAACCAATGGCTAAAACGTAATGTCCTTTTAAACAGCTTTATTTATTATGTTCCTTATCGAATTTTAAACTGAAAATATACATGTTCATAAGCCATAAAGCAAAGAACGCCCTAAATTTTTGATCCCATGTCGATATCTTTAAAATTGAGAGGTTATAAATAAATTGTTAAATTGTGTTTTAAAGATCACCAACAGCTAAGGCTATTTGGGCCTAGCACCAATTCATATTTTCAATTCATTATTTTTTTTTTAATAATAAATTGAGAATCCAATTGACACTTTTACCAGCTCTCGGGCTAGAATCCGGGAACTGGAGACTTGTAATAGAGGAACCATAGCAACGCCATGTAAACAACTGCACTGATACACGCTCGGCTATTCTCAAGCCCTTTGAGACGTTATAGGAAGTCAACGTTGAAATCATCATCGAGTTTTACATGTTTTTTTTTGACATCGTATTACGAGTACCTTCTATACCAAATGAAAAAAATCTGTCTAGGAATCAATAGGAAGTTTGATGCTCCAAACGATGCTTTTTGTTCAATCTCGCTAACTTAAAAAATTTCAGGTTATATAATAGAAGTACCTACATTTTTTTACTTTTTGACATAAAATTGAAAATTTGTAATATTGAAGGTTTTTGGAGACAAGAAATTTTGACGTTGTTGGATTTTCTTAGTAAGCTTATGCCAGGTTGCAGAAAGCATTGTCAGAAAATCTGATTTGACAATGACCTTAGATTGTGACCACGCATATTTCTCCATAAGAAAAGCATTGTAGAATTTCAAATCGATTTTGCTAAAAAAACAATCAATCGATTGAAACGATATTTTTTTAAAACTCTGTGTACATCTATTTAACATATTTTTTTGTACAACTTCCACTTCGAAAGAACATTCTTCAACTCATTTTGATCAAAGTTTAGCTTAAAAAGCGATCTTTTTCTATTTAAAACCATCATTAATTGTTTTTGTGGAGTACAATCTAATGTTTTACATGACAAAGTTTCACAACAATATTAGTCTGTTCCTATTATTATATGATCAGATTTTTTTACAATGCTTTCTGCAACCCAGCATTAGTGTTTTGAGGAAAATTAAAAATGTACGTATTTAATTTTTATTGATTTTTAAGAAAACCAAAACCCGTATTAAAAATTACTAGAGCGGGACGCAGCATCAAACAAAAAGAGTTATTTAAACACAAGTCGAATATATGTTCTATACTCTATTCACTGACGGTCGTGCTATACGGCCGTGCCAGCGATTAAGTACGCAATTCGCAAATAGAAAAAATACAAAGTAGGAAATAATCTGTAATAGAAAATTAAAAATAGTTAGACCTTCGAATTATATGAAAATGTACAAGTATTTGCAAATTTATATTTAAACATAAATAAATAGTTTCATTGAAAAGTATTTCTATTAATACTGTAATTGTAGATTGTATATCTAACTGCGTAATGAGGCATATTACTGACGAGTAGTGACAGTATCTTAAAAAACGAGTGATAACGAATTTTAACAGTCACACGAGTCATAATAGAGAATAGAATAGATTAAAATAGAATAGAACAGAACAGAACAGAATAGAACAAAACAAAACAGAATGGAATAGAATAGAATAGAATGGAATAGAATATTTTATTGTCACTAAGAAAAAAACATTTCGTCAGACTTGTCAAAATACAAAAATGATACAAAATCATTACGCACGAGATATATGTGATATTTTTTGCCATACCCACTAAAAAATAGCAGCTTTTCACTTCATTTTTAGTATTTTCAAAACTTTTTGACAGTTCATTTGTGTCGCCAACTTCACTCCTATATAGTAGGCCGAGGCACGCATAGGATCAGGCGAATAAACATAAATCACTATGAAAATGCCTTGCTTTCGCACACTAGTGTCGAAAAGATACGTTCCCGCACACCGGCCTGTCAAAAGTCACTTTACATGCCATGTAAAGCAGCTAGGTATGGCAAACAAGTATTTAAACACGGATTTGAAATACTTTTACTTAAATACTTTTCGAGTCTGGAAGCTGAGAATCGTAATGATATAAATACGTCAGGCACACCTAGTGATGTAAAAATACGGTATTAAACTTTTTTGTGTATTAAACCCATGGTAGAATACCGTATTTTTTCAGTATAAAACGGTTTATTTCCTTTTTCACATTATAGGTTACTGTGCATTTTTCAGTATTGCCAACTGCATAATAGGAAAAATTCCTATTCTCATTTTGGTATTAAAGCGTTTTAAACGGTATTAAACCGTTTTAAACGTTTTATACGTACTGTATAAAATAGTAAAATAGACAGTATTCATACCTAGTATAAAATTGGGATATATTATTTTTTTTACATATCGTATAATACCGTTTTATACAAACGTTTTATACCAGAGTATTATATGCATTTACATCACTAGGCACACCACATTTTGAGAAAAGCATGTTTTTTTTAATATTCTGTAAAAACTCAGCTTTATTATATTTTTACTTCCCACATCTACTATGGTAGGGAAGTAATGGATTTAGTCCGAAAAAAATATTTCGAGATTTTAACAGATCTTCACGTTTTGAGACCCTAGCAATCGTTTAAGATCATTTTCTGACTGATGTCTGTATGTGTGTGTGTGTGTGTATGTATGTGTGTATGTGGTCAATTTTTCGCCTTCGATATCTTAAGAACGGAACAACATACGGGCATGCCGATTGTTCTATTGTGTTTATCAGCCATTAACTTAGATCTAATTAGATTTTGAGTCAAATCGGTTCAGTGGATCCTGAGATATTCAAAAAAACGTCCTCAATGTCATGTATTAACATAGGTAAAAAAAATATAAATGAATTCTAGATGTTATAATATGAAAAAATGTAAATATTTTTTTTTTATAAAATGTATAGTTTTCGAGAAAAAAAATATTTTACCAAAAAAAATAAAAATTGTACGTAGATCAAGGTAACCATGATTTTTGCTATATTAAGCTAGCCATCAGTAGATCACCAAACAAAAAAGAGGGCCATGCTTTTTTCAAAGAATAAAATTTAAATTGTGTTTTAAAGACCACCAACAGCTAAGGTTATTTGGGCTTAGTCAAAGAATAAAAAAAAAAGTGTTTATTTTTTGCAAATATTTACTAGGTGGGAAGCGAGGTGGGAAGTATAGGACTGGTCATCAGTCGAATTTTTATTATAGTGTTGTCACCTAGTAAGAAATACTGAAAACAGGACTTAAACAAAATGCTCCTATAAATAAAGAATATAGCCGAAATGTGAAAACCTGGTGTAATTCATTTTTGTTGACATAAACCACTAATAATTCTCAGAGATGTTATCATGTTTCACATAAACTAGTGTTATTAATAAAATTATTAAATAATTAATTATTAATTAATTAAATGTTATCAATTTTATAACAAAGTATATGATATACTAACTAAATGTCAACAAAGGTTTACACCTAGTGGTTCAACATGTACTACATCAGCCATACTCAACATTTTTTTTCTCGGGCCACACACACATGACGGCTATTTCACACGGGCCGCAGGATTAATGAAAAAACGTAAATAAGTTCAAGTATTTGCTTATCAAAGAATAACAATAATGAGACCATTGATATTGTGAACTCTTTTTAACACAAGCGACTAGGCCCTGCAGTCAGGGTCCATTCTGATTGCCCTATTTTGATGTCGTTTGACACACACACACACACACCTAAACGAACGTAACAACTAACTAGCGAACTCTGTACTAATATGGATAGTTGATCATAGCGATTAAAAAATGGGTTTTGTATGTAGAGAATGTTCAAACACATATTCTTCAAGACAGGCATTAAAGTTCACAAAATTAGAATGAAAACTTCAACAAGGCTTGTAATCTAATTCTTTCTATAAAAGTCGATCAATTTTCTGACCTGAAGTTTTCATTCTAATTTTGTGAACATTAATGCCAAGCTTGAAGAATATGTATTTGAACATTGTCTACATACAAAACCCATTTTTTAATCGCAATCAACTATCCATATTAGTATACAGGGGTCACTACTTAGTTGTTACGTTCGTTTAGATGTGTGTGTGTCAAACGACATCAAGATGGGTATTCGACCAATCAGAATGTACGTAGCTTCGATAGGCTCCGCTATGCTAGCACCTCATATATGGAATTAAAAAAATACAATTATACCATCAAGGTCAGAAAATGGTCATAAAAGGTCAATTAGTCATATTAATTGGTCAGCGATAGAAATTTTTTTATCGATTGTTTAAATTTTTCAAGGTCATTGTAAAATGTTAGCACCCCATTTCTTATAAAAAAAAAATAATAAAAGCTATTTTCGATAATTACCTAATTATCTGCTGATAATTGGTCAGCTAAAATAAATTATTGGTCAGATCAATTTTATTGAAAAAAAAATTAATTGTGGTCTCTGACGTCACAATGTATAATATTTTGTATACTTATGTGCAAATATAAGTATACAAAATATTATACATTGTGACGTCAGAGAGTACAATTAATTGTTGACGGCACTTATTTAATTTTTTTTTTAATAAAATTGATCTGACCAATAATGTATTTTAGCTGACCAATTATCAGCAGATAATTGTCTATCGAAACTAGCTTTTATTATTTTTTTTCATAAGAAATGGGGTGCTAACATTTTTCAATAACCTCGAAAAACTTAAACAATCGATAAAAAATTTTCTATCGCTGACCAATTAATAGGATTAATTGACCTTTTATGGCCATTTTCTGACCTTTCAGATGGTATAATTAAATTTTTTTTTAATTTCATATATTAGGTGCTAGCACCGCGGAGCCGCTTAGGTAAGCATTGTAAATTACTTAATAAGCGTTCAACAAGCTTATTAAGCATTCAACAAGCTTACTAAATATTAGAAATTCTTAACGAGCTTTTTAAATGTTAAATAAGCATTTTTAATAAAACATTTAATAAAACATATTTCGTTTATTCTTATCTTATTTTGTTAAACGAAATGTATGTTTTGAACTTTGACCTTTTGTACTATAATGTTGGAAGTTAAGAAGTTGTTTTAAAATGCTTAACGCTTGATGCTTAATTTTGTCAAGTACTTTAGTGAGTGCTCGATGCTTTTAAGCATTTTTGAAAACGAAAGTGCTTGATGCTCGGTGCTTCAAGCACTTAGGTTCGGTGCTTTGTACAGCTCTGCCCTTGTCCAGAAATTTAAGTTTTCTGTCCCGGAAATAGATAATTTCATTGATATCCTAAACTTCGTTCTATAATGTATGTAATCTGTATAGTTACATTTTTGTCAAATATTAGTATGTCTTTTTTTAATATTTAACTAGTGAAAACTTAATTTACTTTGACCAAAAAAGAGAATTAAGTTTTTGTACTATATCTATGATAATAAATATTTTTAAAAAAAATTTCACTGTAACTTTTATTTTCCTTTTTCCTCTTACTATGGTTTAATACAAAATTTAACTCAAATTCTTTAATAATCAATTTTTCAGCCATCGCCTCAGGAATGTCCCGGAAATCTTGATTTTCGATCTGGCAACTCTATACGTATTGATAATAAAGACTGAAGATATTTAAGATAGAGAGATTTTAATAAAATAATATCCTTTGTAATTTTTATACTAAATGACGCATTCTACGCTGTATTATCAGTACTTCAAAATAAAGCTACATTATTATTATTATTGTTCACCTTAACATCAGCATTTGACACAGTCAATAATATCTACATTTCTGAAGTTGATAACCCCCCATCTAAATACATAGGTGTTATCTTTGACTCCAATCTTACTAAGGGCTTTGATAACATTTTAAAAAGTGTGAATTTAATGAAGGCATATAAAAATAACAATAGTATAAGCAAATTTTTGGGGAATCCTAAAGACAAAACTCCGACGTTAGAAAAGTCTGGTATTTACCAGATCAATTCAGTGGCGTAGCTTTACTTCGCGGGGCCCAGGTGTAAAATTTTTTTGGGGGGCCTCCCTCCCCCCACTTTACCCAACTAAGAAAAATTTCCAATTATTCATGACATCATCATCCCATCAACATTTGATTGTATTCTCAAAATGTTCTAGGTCATATATAAACGACTCTGTAATTAAAAGAAGTTCTACTGGTATTCTTCAGATAATAATATTGCGCTCTTTTATATTTAAGGATAAATAAATCCTCCAGTCGTCTTCATCAAATCATAATTATTGACATAAACGATATAGAGTTTGCTAAGAAAATTTATTACAGTAATGTCAACTATTATTACTGAGAAAAAAATCGAGTGTAAGGATTAATCAATCAGTAGTTGACCCAAAAATTGGGGGCCCTTCGAGCTTAAGGGGCCCCGTGATTGCCACCTGGAACACCTGTGGTAGATACGCCACTGGATCAATTGCGGAACATGCGAAAAAATTTATATTGGCCAAACCAGACGTGCTATTAATACCAGATGGAAGGAACACTTTGCCCATATCATATACAATAGACCCGAAAAATCAAATGTGGCGAATCACATATTGGACACTGATCACGACATTAGTATAAAAAATGTAAAAGTGGTAAAAGAGATAAGGAGCCAAAATTATTTAGACAGTTATGAGAGTATGTATATAGCCAAGAATGACAAAAATAAGCTTTTAAATTCAGACAATGGCCCCATCCCCTTTTCAACATCATTTGACCTGTTATAAACATAAACCAACTGCTCTAGTTTTATTACCTGTTAGCTATAAGTTATTTGATTTTTGACCTCCTAGTTATAATTATTATCTTTACTTATTTTAGTATTAAGTTGTTCCGAAAGCGTCGAGAGTGTTTATTATGGTTTGGTGTTTTGTGGTAATTATAACATTTCGTATCTTTACACCAAACGTTCCACCATTTTTTATTTTTTATTATTAAGTTGTTATATATTAAGTAAAATTTTGTTACACTTTTAGTTTAGTATTTGCTGAAGATGGGAGCATAGCTCTTGAAATGTACATTCATTAATAAAATTATTGTGGTTAGACGTGACTAAACTCTTTATTATCTACATTTCTGTTGAAAAAAGTGTATCAAATTGGAATAAGGGGTAAAGCGGCGGAATGGTTCAAGTCATGTTTATCAGGTATCATCAAAGATTAACGGACACCATAGTTATAAACATAATATTATAAATAAAATATTATAATACGTTCCTCAAGGAAGTAATCTGTGACCTATTTTATGTTTAGTTAAAGTGACTGATCTGGCCGATTTTATTAATAACGGTGAAATAATAGTGCACTCAGATAACATTAATGTTATCATTTTAAAAATATGTCAAATTTTAGATGACTTTAAAAAATTGTGTCAAAATAACCATTTGTTTTTTTAATCTATTAAAAGCAAAGTACATTATCTTAGTTATGCAAATAATAACGTTGACATAAAAAAATTGTAACCCCGGTTTATTATATTGTTACAAAACTGTTTTCTGAGTTGGCAGAATAAATATTTATTTACAATAATTAAAAATATAATAACAATAAATGCAACAACGAAAAGTCAATTCTAACAATAAAAAATTCGACTGATGACCAGTCCTATACTTCCCACCTAGTAAATATTTGCAAAAAATAAACACTCTTTTTTTTTAATTCTTTGACTAGGCCCAAATAACCTTAGCTGTTGGTGGTCTTTAAAACACAATTTAATTTTTATTCTTTGAAAAAAGCATGGCCCTCTTTTTTGTTTGGTGATTTACTGATGGCTAGCTTAATATAGCAAAAATCATGGTTACCTTGATTTACGTACAATTTTTATTTTTTTTAGTAAAATATTTTTTTTCTCGAAAACTGTACATTTTAGAGAAAAAAAATATTTACATTTTTTTCATATTATAATATCTAGAATTCATTTATATTTTTTTTTACCTATGTTAATACGTGACATTGAGAACGTTTTTTTGAATATCTCAGGATCCACTGAACCGATTTGACTCAAAATCTAATCAGATCTAAGTTAAAGGCTGATAAACACAATAGAACAATCGGCATGTCCGTATGTTGTTCCGTTCTTAAGATATCGAAGGCGAAAAATTGACCACACACATACACACACACACACATACACACACACACACACACATACAGACATCATTCAGAAAATGATCTTAAACGATTCCTAGGGTCTCAAAACGTGAAGATCTGTTAAAATCTCGAAATATTTTTTTCGGACTAAATCCATTACTTCCCTACCATAGTAGAGGTGGGAAGTAAAAAAACTTAAACGGTAACTATTGAACTAAACGAGCCACTTATATAACACTTAACAAATAACTATATATACAAGGATTATTTATTTGTAATTATTTGTGTCACTGTATTTATATCAGGTTTATTTCGCTGTTCAACACTGTCACAGTACAATCTGCACTGACTGATTCCCGTTGACTGATCAATATTTATATCACTGATCCGCTTGATGGCACGACTCACCATTCACTGATTGCCGATTGCGTGACACCGTCGACTGATTCGATTCACTCGTATCGGCTTGTTTATATACCCTGCGCGGCCCAGCCTAGTACGTTCTCGCGTTCTCTAGAACATTCCGGCAGGTACTTGTTGTTCAGTATGCAGACCCCCTTTTCTCAGAACTGTTGCCCGCCGTTCATATACAGAGTGATCCGTAGCAATATTATGCGTTGCCTCGCACGTGACGAAGCGAGTGCGAGTGTGTAAACATTGCGCTCGCTATGTCTCGCGAGTGTCGCTTGCCTTGAGAGCGATTTTTTGTACACGAGTCAAATGCGCGAGACTAAACATGAGCGTGGTGTTTATATACATGAGTACATACTTGCCGTTCAGTTACTCACGGAGACACACCTCTATAAGTAACACGTACTTTTTGTTTTCAGCGACACACTCGAAATATGAACCGGGACGAGTAAAAATTTCTAGAGTTTTATGAAAATTAACCTATAATTTGAGATTCAAAAAAATAAATATTATATTATGTCACTACAGGCTTGCGCAAAACACTTCCAAAGACGGAAAAAACATGGAACGTTTCCTTTGTTGAGCGGACATATGTCCGAGGAATGATCTCATTCCACTGTTTTAGTGGCACCTTTGTGTTGAAGGAAAGAAATAATATGAGTGTTCGCGAATTGCGGACCGATCTCGTTCCACAGTTCTCTATAGTCTAAACGGAGAGGAATACGCTTCGTAGTGTAAAACGCCGAGCCGACCCAAACATGCCAGACGCTCGATATATTGCATGCGCACTCTCATTCGAGAACGAACGAATACTCATAATGTGGCCGTTGTTAGACTTGCCGAATGGCGGCAGATCTCGTGACGAAATCGGACTATATGCCGGTGTCTACTTTACCTATTCGATAATCTGGAACATTTAAATGTATAGATTTTGCTTTCACTGCACAGAGCTGTAATGTGTAGTGTAAAATACGTGGTCTTATAAGTAAACTAAATTTTACTGTGTAGCTTTTGAGTACCTATTGTATAAAAGTCACACCTCCGAGTTTCGCGACACACACAATTTTTTTTTATAACTCCTGCTTCTAAAGTTCAATATTCGAGCACTGTGAGGCGGGCGTAAAGAGGCGTATTTTAGTCACCGTGCGTGAAAGTCCAAAGCGTGCGTAAAAGTACAATCTCTACATCTTATATATTCGAAATTTCCGCACTTTGTACAATACAAGCACTTACTGGCTATCAATCGATGTGTTCCTATATATAGTATCGCGCATACAAAGTCCACAGCATGAGAGAGTCATGTTTTTTATGATTTATACAGAAGTTAATAACTTTAATAAACATAAACTAAATCGTAACATAGTCTGTAATTGTAAAGTTCTAAGGACTGGAAGAGCGAATTTTCCGTTTTCATAACTTTTTCTCTCTATTAAACTTTAGAAGCAGTCGTTATAAAAAATTATATTCGATACGTCCGCTTAAAGTGAGATATCTAGTAGGCTTAAATTGAAGCAGTCGCTAAAGGGACTGATGCATACACAACCAGACCGAGTGCGCTGTATACCCCCACGAGCCGTTAGGCGAGTGGGGGTAAGCGCACGAGATCTCGTTGTGTATGCATCAGTCCCTTAGCTCGTGTCTCAATTTAAGCCTACTAGAATACCTCACTTTAAGCACACGTATCGAAAATAACTATTGATACACGGGTTATTGGCCTCTGCACCAATAAGTGTAATTAGTCATGAATTGTTTTTAATGCCAAGGTTATGCAAAAAAAAAAACTCAAGTTGCAGCATAGAGAAGAGAGTGCCAAACCCTGCTGACAATATATTGTATTTTAACCCCTTAATAAATCTCTTAAAATAATTCCCCTCCTTGGAATTGTTCAAAGAATTTAACGTACTGCAAACTGAGCAACTTTATGCTAGAACAAATCTATCCTTCTATCACCATCACTCTGAGCTCCAAACTCCTGTCAGTCATCCATATCCTACAAGGTGGCAAGACCATCATCATGTACAGATAGCAAAAATGTTAAAAACCTTTGGCCAGAGACATATAGTGCTTCTTGCTCCAAAATTATACAACCATTTACCTCAAGAATTGAAAGTTATCACCAATAAAAGAACGTTCAAAGTAAAAGTAACAAACTGGTTGCTAGTGATGAGCAAAGCAAGACCAAGACCAAGACGTGGACAGTCTTGGTCTTGGTCTTGCTGATTCAGTCTTGGTCTTGGCCTTGCTCAAATATGTCTGGTATTGGTCTTGCTGATTCAGTCTTGGTCTTGCTCAAATATGTCTGGTCTTGGTCTTGCTTATTTAGTCTTGGTCTTGCTATTGCGTATGAAGTCTTGGTCTTGCTCATTTTATTTGTCTTTTTTTCTATTATTAACTAACAAAATACTTTATTTTATTAAAATATTAAAAAATATCAAAATTACATCATTTTTAACACGCTTGTTCATTCGATCTTGGTCTTGGTCTTGCTAGTCTAATGATAGTCTTGGTCTTGGTCTTGCTTTTTCGCAAGATGCCAAAGTTGTCTTTCAGATTCTAGCGTAAAATTATGACAATGTATACGCACTTCACTCACACCCAACCACCCACCCACACCCAACCATCCACCCACAACACACACACAGAGGCACTGTCACACACACCAGTCAAACTCACTCGTTAATAATAAGGAGAAAAAACTCGGGTCGCAGTGCCAAACCCTGCCGACAATATAGTGTATTTGTTAATACAGGGCATTGTGGCATTATTATGTGAACTTAAGTTTGTTTTTTGACAAAATAAAAAATTTAACCCCTTAATACATCCCTTAAAATAATTAAATTTTTCTAAATTTCAATATTAGACATGGATTTTATCAGTACACCAAATTAAATACACCCTTCCATAAGTAAATCCGTATCAACAAACTAGTGTTTTCATAAAATTTGAAAGTCCGGTCCTGTCGGGCCGATTTTATTAAAATTTTAGCAGCACATTTTGATCTTTACTAAACAGTTAAATTTCAATTTTGAAACGATTCTGACAAATTTTTCGGTATTTTTGGGCCCAAAAACTTTTTGGAATCCCTAAATACAACCCTGAAAATGGTCCGATCAGGCCCATTTTAAATAGGCTTCTTGCGGTGATGGGTTCCAATGTGTGTACCAAATTTCGTTTCAATCGATTAAGTCTGTCGAGAGTTATCGTGTACACACATATATATATATATATATATATATATATATAAATATTTATATATAAATATATATATATATATATATATATATAAATATATATATATATATATATATATTATATACATACATATATATATAAACATTTTCAAAAATGGTGCCAAAGTGTTCAGGAGGCTATGAAACGTCGAGAAATTTTGGTCCGACCCCTAGGTCCCGCCATCCGACCGACGCCAATAGTGTATGTGCCATATTATGGCAAATACACTAAAAATATAATACGTAGGTACACGTTCGATATATTTCTGGACTCCTGCCCTAGCACTGGTCTCCGAAGTTGGGCAGGAAATCCTCTTAAACTACTAAATTATATGTTATATAAATTTTTACAACCTATTTTTTTAGGAATAAAAATTTGATTTGAATTGAATTAATTTTTTCTAAATTTCAATATTCGAAATTGATTTTATTAATAAAACATTTGTACCAAATTATATATACTCCTCAGACCTCAGTAAGTAGGGGAGAGTGGGTACGTTTGGGTCAGTTTTCAATTAATTTCTAGTATCAGTCAATTTAATTTTAGACAGATATATTGTGTGTGGGTTTTTCCAAATTTTTTCCCGCAAAAATTATAAATTATATGTTATTTTGCACACTGAAAGATCAATTCATTCAAGCAGTGGTGCTATGGAACACTGAGCATAAAAATGTATTAATGTTTATGTAAAATTTTATGATACGACAATAAAATCTTATCTATCTATATTTAGTAACGTTTTGCCATCAATGTTCCATCATAATTTTAATTTATTATTCCAAAGAAGTCTTTAAAAATATAAAAGTTCAAAAATGAATTATTTGACCTATTCCTTCCTTGTGTGGAGGTTTGGGTCGGGTAGTGGGGTTAAATGGGTCTTTCTGATTTTGTATTGTTTCTAGTGTAAATATAGACGTCTTCTGCATGTACTTATGTCAGGGATGGCGAACCTTTTCACATCCACGTGCCAATTTTTTTCAGAAAATGTTAAATGTGGCCATGACGTGCCAACAAGCACCTAAAGTGACAATTTTTTGATGTTATTTATTCAAGGCCTTATTTTTGTGAAAATGTTGAGGGAGGCATATTAAAGTGCCCTGAGTAAGGGATTTTGCTAGATAGCGGTATGGGAGGGATGCAGACCGCCCCCAACATGTAACAAAAAAAATGGTCACAATTATTATTGTTTCAAGGCTGAAATTGTTTGTATAGCTTGTCGGTAACCCAATAATGCCATTATAACATTTGCAGATCGATTGGTCAGTATTAAAGGGGTGGCAGATCACCCTAAACGTGTCATGTATCCGACGAAATTTATATTATTAGTTCAAGGTTCACATTTTAATATGTTGTTACGGCGACTGTTTTAAGCATATATTTAAATTTGCAGAACAAAATACTCCTACCAAGATTTATCATTCTACGAATCGGAATGTTAATTATATTATTTTTGAATTTAAGTATTTGACAGTATTTTTTTATTTTCAGGGTACCTATAATATCAGATTCCGTAATGGATTTAATCAGTTGAATTCTACTTTCATCAAAAACTGCCAAAACTTACCAAATTTCCTTTAAAGAGTGTAATTTATATTTATAACATTATCACCACGTTTATGTGATCGAGTTTACTTCTGATCTTTGTTATCTAATCATTGAAAAGAAATTTTGTTTGTAGAGATTGTCAAAATTATTAGAATTACATCATGCATGTATACATATTTTTCTTTCATGTAACTGTAAATATGAAAATTACATAAAAATATAAAGATTACACAAAGTCATGCGACTGGCATTCAAAAATATTTTCAAATTCTTACAGAACACATGTTTTATTTTCTGAAAGTTAGGCTTGATTCACACTATGTGATTATTGGATCACGCTGCGCTCTCGATTCAGTCATAATCTAATGGTTTTCAATTTTCATACTATCGGTGAATCCTCGATCGCAAACACATCAGTTAGCTTCTAGCGAGGCTTCTAGTTAACAAAAAAATAAAATTGATTAATAGTATATTGTGTAACTAGTGTGCTAAATACATCTTTATACGTCAGGCGCGATATTTTCAGCACAAGTAGTAGGCGAGCACACACGAGCCTTGGCGAGTGTGCATCACGAGCCGAACACGAGTGCTGAAAACATCGCGCCTGACGCATATAGATTTAGCACACGCGTTGCACACTATACTTTATATAACACATGCATGGTTTTAGAATTTCATTGAAATAAAAAAAACAATTACATAATGGTTCATTATGTAACTAGTTACATAATGGTTCATTATGCAACTGTTTTTTCATTATAGCACTGAAAAGCGTTGCATAATGGTCACTAGTCAATAAACGGTATTTAAGGTTCGCAAAACAGATACGAATAAACACTAAAAGCGTGCATGTGTTATATAAAGTATATTATGTAACTAGTTTCGAACGGGTATTTTACACAAATGTTAAGTTGGCTGCACGAGCCGAAGAAGAACGCTCCTCAAAAGTAGCTGAGTACCCGTACCGTACCGTTCTACGATGCTTTTTAAAGTGAAAACTTCCTTAGGCGCGTTAGGCACTCTTTGCCTGGGTACTGAAAAAATGTGAAGCGTTCGCAACTACTTCCGTAAGAATTCGCAACATACTTATATATCATACAAACGGCTCTCTACACACTTCCATCCCATAGCGCAGTTGGTTAGGTCTTTGCGTTCTATGCATAGGAGCCTGGGTTCGAGACCTGATGGCAGCGTAGAATTTTTGGCGTTTTTTTTTTCTAAATTCTACATGATATTTATTTATATATTTTTTAATTTTTGTTATATTCTTTCTTTGATAATAATTATGTTTTTTTTGAAACCAAGGTGGAATTAATTAAAAATACAATTTTAGTATTTTAGTAATAAATTATTATTAGTTCATAAATGCGCTATAATAAATGACACCAAAAATTAGAAAATCTGAAGTTTTCACTTCTGTCGTGTGGTCATAAGCACACACCCATTTTTTAACTTCCCATTGGAAGTTATTGTAATGGGTCCGAAAATCGAAATCAAAATGTATAACGAATTTTTATGTTTCAAGGTCACTACACTATTTTTAGAAAGATGTCTGTGTGTGTGTGTGTGTACGTATGTACGTACGTTATACGTATGTGCCCATTTCTTTCTAAGACGAATTCTCGAGAATGAAAAATGATATCAACTACGTTAAGGTGCCAATCGACGCGTATTAACGTAAATATGATCTGAAAGAAATGTTTTCAAAATCGGTTCAGCCGTTCTTTTTTCTTAACCAAATAGACTCCAAAAAAGTAGATTTTACACAATATCTCGCGAATAAAAAATTATATCGACTTCGGAAGGGTGTCAATCGAGGCGTGTTAACATCATTTTGATCCGATATAAATTTTATAAAAATCGGTTCAGCCGTTTTTTTTTTTTAATTATTGTTAAAAATAAATAATAATTACGTTTTAATGATTAAAATGATTACTTTTCTGTGTAATATCTAATTTAATTATTATTATTATTAAATAATTATCAAACTGGGAAGTTCGTCGTGTGGACCTCAAGGGTCGCACTTTAGTCCTAATAAACGACCCACCTCACGGCTTGTTTAATATTTAAACGGCTCTGGGAGCTTGTGATAGACAGACAAACAGACGGACGGACAGGCACCGAAATAAGGCCATAAGTGCTCCGTTTTTCCAATTTTGGTAACGAACACTATAAAAGAAGAGAACTTAGATTTTCGCAATTTAACTGTCAGAAAAAGTGAGGACGTATATTAATAATGGGTATAAAATAACACTTCGCCTTTTGCAAAACCTCAGTCAGCTTTATCTCCATTTTTCTACAAAAATGAGAGCGTTACAAGCGTGATGACTGCAGTCCGTCACGGAAATGAACGAGCTCGGTCCAATCAGATAATATTGTTACACGCATCAAGAGCAGTGGCGCTTCAGTTCGGCTAATGACTATTGTACTACCGATTTAGGTTCACTGGCGTATAACCATAGAGAATTACCACAACCATAGACAATAACTATAAGGCGTATGTATTAGCCTAGCGGCACTGGCGAGAACTAATTGTGCCAACACGGTACACGGTGAATGGTCTCCAGGCGGAAATGGGGGGATTGGATTGGGGCATCGCGGCGAACGGCAACGCGCGTTCCACACGTGTATAACTACGTAGCTAATAAAAGTGTATTTTACGGCCATAATAAAACGGTACCTATAAATAATTTCCGTAACAATATGTTTCCAATGACCGCCCGATAAGCTAAGCGGGATTTGACCTGAGCGCAACCGACGCGACGAGTATGAATGTTTCCGTTAAAATCAATTAAAGAATGAGCGAGTCTACAGTGTGAATCAAGCTTTACTAAAAAATCAATAACATCTGTTACCTTTAACCACTCTAAGATAAATTAAAGTCCAATCGACAATCATCCTGCTTAAAGGATGATTTTTATATTTTATTATCTATAATATTGTTGTAGATTATATAGACGAGTCGACAACTTAGGTATAACATTGTTGGAATTAAATTTTTTCCCAGGTTCTAATGAGAGAACGTATAGCGATGCCGTTGTTCATATTATAGCAAAACCCCAGATGTTACGCCACTGGCGACAATCGAAGCATCCAGAACAAGTAACAATGGTGAGGCGTGGCATTATATCGAAGACACAAGAATGTTCTAGAAAGCGCGCAAGCTTGGGGGGGTCAAGCTGCTAGCTCTATATAAGTAGAGCAGTCACCGGAAAAAAAACAACGAGAATCGTGTCGATTTGAAATAAATACAGTGCTATTGAAGTGTTTTCACTTTGTTTGAGAATTACTGTTCGTGTTATTATTATATAAACAGTGTTGACTGTTGAAATTGACTTTTCATTGTTGCTACTGGTGATTTTTTGCTGTATTTTAACAGTATTTGCTGCCTGCATCTCTGTCCGAGCGTCGAAGCAAATTCTTCTTCAGAACACCAAATTATTTCCTTGCAGAAATATTGCAGGTAACAAATCTATTTTCAGGTCTTCGCCATACTTAATAATAATGATGAGCTCTCGCTAGTACGAAGATTCACTTCTACAACCTAGCTATATTGAATTAACACTCGCATGTAGTGAAAATCTATTGATTCTGAAGCATATAAGGAAAATATTAGTTTGGTAATCATGTCACGGTTAAGTACTGTAAGCTCATTCCGCCGCGAAAGTGAAAAGGTTCAGGTTAGAATCCTGACTGTGACTATGGTTGGTAAAATGATTTTTTCCAATATGTTTCGAATCAATTATAATAATTGGCTGCTTTCCAACGAAAAATTTTCAATTGCAATTCAGCCATATAAATCTTATTAATAATAATAATAATAGCCATTTATTCCCACTACAAGGAAAAGGCCTCCCCCAGCTCCTTCCTGCCATACTTATTCATGAGCAAAGCTTACCCTAGTTTCATCAGAAAATAAAATGTGCTAGCAGACCAATTATTCCTTCAATATTAAAAATATAACGCAGAAAAACGTGAGTGATAGGTTAATTTTGACCAGGATGTATGAATATAAAATCTTGAAGGTCATGCAGACCTTTTGACCGCCTCGTTCTATGTGCGCTAAACAAATGAGCTAAACAAAAATACACATTAAAAGTAAAAAAATCAGATATGCAATCTATTAATAAAAAGGCGTTAGAGATAACAACAATATGCAAAAATAGATTATTACTAAGTTATTTATCTGCAAGTAGTTGTGAAAAAGTGTGAAGAAACAGATGTATATTTTTATCTTCATTAATCAATATTGTTCACATGTTTTTATGCTTCCACTATTGTCAGGACCGGATTTAGAGACAAACTTTTATAAGCAGGTGCTAATATCAGACTAAGAGTTCGTGACAAAAAAGTACAAGAGTTTTGAAAAGGGTAATATTTTAATATTATCTTATATTTAGGGTGTGAATAAATATACTACAGTCAACAAGTATTGCTGACTAAGTCGGTTTTATCAAAATGAGATCGAACTGTTCTTTTCATAAATTATATTCAATAAATTAACACTGTACTAAATTTCATCTTTTTCAAATCACTTACACTGGCCATTTGACTATAGATTTAATGGACTACCAACGGTAGCTTTACTCTTGTTATCAAAATCTTTACGACTACGACATGATGTCCCTATTGCGGCTAAGTTAAGAACTAAATGATACATTTTTCTTTTTTGTTACGAATACTCAATGTGTGTTTTATAATATAAAAAATTAACCACACCTGAAGATGGCAACTCGTTGATGAAACGCGTCGTGTTAACAACACATGAGGTCACAAGACGGACACCAAAATACGAGGTATTTCTAACACTTCTTATTAAGAACTAAAACTTGTATATAAAATAATATGTGAGCCATGGAAAATGACAATGCATAAAAAATTTCGCTGGTGTTTATTTTTAAGCTACTTCAAAAAAGGAAGTTATCAATTCGACGCGTACATATACCTATGTATTTATATATTTTTTTTTAATTCATTTTCGTTTTCAAAGTGAAATAAAATGGTGCGGTACTGCTTTATGATATATTTACTATCATTTTCAATGTAACATCATTTATTTCTATTAATAGAGAAATAAAAATTATATTTTTTATTAGATAAATATTTGAAGCTAACGTTACATGTAATAAATTATTCAATATTATTGAAGTTACTAAGTAATGCGTTACTAACGAAGTGACGTAAGTAAATAATAAGTTATTGTTTAGATTGACTGTTCGAAAAAAAATTGTGAAGCGTACAAAATTTCCCAGATCACGTGGGGTTCCAAAGAGTTCGGTTAAGTAAAGTTCGGAATAGTACGAAATGTTACGAGTCGCGTTCTATCATTGCGCTATCTGACATGTTTTTTTAGTTTTTCATTGCATACATTTCATATAGATTAATTTTCAGAATTTCCAAAAATACTTTAATAACACTAGTTTTTTTCATCTTTCAAAGCATACCAGCGCCAGGTCTTCACATATCTGTATTTCTGACTATAATATATTTATTTACGCCCCAAATATTATAACCTAATATAAGAATATTTAGCCTTTCCAACACTCTTGCACTTTTTACCCGGCTGCGGAAGGAATGTATACAGAGTGCTGAATTGCTTTGCGGGTAATAGGGATTAAACCCGTAAAATCAAACTTTTGCGATTTCCTGCTTCCCTAATTATTTTAGGAAAAATATCTTCGAATAAAAGTTTTAGAACATAAAATTCTGCATCTAAAACATTAAATAAAATTAATTTTGCATGCTTTGTAACGGCAGAAATTTGATATGAAAATGTCAAAATTACCTCAAAAACAGATAGCGATAGCCATGGAACTTGAACAAAATGATTAGAAATTATACTGACAGCTAGGCGAGAAAACTTTCAAAGAACTAGAATCATTTTTACTTCCCACCTATACTATGGTAGGGACGTAATGGATTTAGTACGAAAAAAATATTTCGAGATTTTAACAGATCTTCACGTTTTGAGACCCTAGCAATCATTTAAGATCATTTTCTGAAGGATGTCTGTATGTGTGTGTGTATGTGGTCAATTTTTCGCCTTCCATATCGTAAAAACGGAACAACATACGGCCATGCCGATTGTTCTATTCTGTTTATCATCCTTTAACTTAGATCTGATTAAATTTTGAGTCAAATCGGTTCAGTGGATCCTGAGATATTAAAAAAAAGGTTCTCAATGTAACGTATTAACATAGGTAAAAAAAATATAAATGAATTCTAGATGTTATAATATGAAAAAAATGTAAATATTTTTTTTCTCGAAAATGTACAGTTTTCGAGAAAAAAAATATTTTACTAAAAAAAATAAAAATTGTACGTAAATCAAGGAAACTACGATTTTTGCTATATTAAGCTAGCCATCAGTAGATCACTAAACAAAAAAGAGGGCCATGCTTTTTTTCAAAGAATAAAAAAAGAGCGTTTATTTTTTGCAAATATTTACTAGGTGGGAAGTATAGGACTGATCATCAGTCGAATTTTTTTCAAATATTTCCACGCCGCGTGTATAGGTAGTTAAAGGCTTCAATCAATTTTGCCTCGTTTCTGAAAGTCAGAGCATACCTATACGTGTGAGTTGTGACGTAAAACATAGAATAGACAAATATTTATGAAGAATGGTGTCAAAATGTTGCTTGACTTGAAACAATATAAAGTAAAACAAAGGGCCATAAAACAAGAACTGTCTGTATATAATTCATAAGCAGTTGTAGGGCATGATTAATTAATTATTAATCAATTAATTATAAAATATAATATTTTAATGGTTAGAATTCTACGTAGGTATGTCGGTGAGTTGAAACATTTTTAGGTTTGGGAACTTTTTTAAGCCAGTGCTTAGGGCCACCAAAGGACTAAGTTCGGCCCTGTCTATTGTTATTAATGGCATCGATAAAGTTTTTCAACAAAAATTGACTAGATTATTGCAATAAATAGAAATGGACCTATCAATCATTCTAAGCGCATCTAAAATGTGTCATTGTGCTTTTAGTAGGTACATATATTTTCAGTTTTCTCATCAGTGCCACTGTAAAAGTGGTGTACTGCAGACTGCAATCCTCTAGACCAGGGGTCGGCAACCTGCGGCTCGCGAGCCGCATGCGGCTCTTATGATGTCAAGATGCGGCTCTCCAGTTCCATGCGCAAATATTAATAATTATATTATTTTATTTTCAAAACACATAAAAAATATTATACTGCAAAAAAAAACTTTAAACAGGATCAAACACTCAACAGAGAACAGCGAGAATAGGTGGAGTATAGAGTATACGGACAGCTGACATTTTTTAAATGTGGCAACACTATTCTGTTTGTTTAGTTTTTTGTGCACTGCATAGCTAGCTAAAATACTTTAATATGTTTTGTGCGAAACATTTGTATGTTTTTATATGAATAAATATTATTTCATATTTAAAGCTATTATTTTAAATCAAAAATCAAATTTATATTTTATATACCTAATCCTAATCAAATACCATAATATTGAAAAAAAATGTTAGTGGCTCTTTAAAAACTGGGAAATTTTGTAAATTGTAACTTTTGGCTCTTCCGTCTCAAAAGGTTGCCGACCCCTGCTGTAGACTCCTAGAGCAGCGTTTCTTAACTTTCGGGTCGCGACCCAATATTGGGTCGCGTTAAATTTTTAATGGGTCGCGAAGACACTAGTAAAATACCGAAATAAAAATATGATTATCATATTTGAAAAGAAACCGCTTCGGAAATTAACAAAAGAGATCAAATTTAAAAAAAATTCTTTTAAATTATTAGTCCATTGTACTAAGTTGATCCGAGTACATACAGTATCGTGCTGACGATATACTACCTTTTTTATTTTGTATTATAAAATAAACAATTTGGTCGCAGTACGACTTCAAAAAATATGTTGCGTCGCGTATCAAAAAGGTTGAGAAACGCTGTTCTAGAGTCTAGTCCATCGTTTCTCAACCTGGGGGTCGCGTTCAGGAATATGGGAGGTCGCAATGTGTTAAAAAAATAAGACCCGTATACGAAACATCCTTTTATTAAAGTATTTTTAATTTAAAAACAAGTGTTAGAACTTTTTTTATGATTCGTAAGCGTGTGGAACACGCTCGTAGGAGTTCAAATTAACATATTGTAGTGAGGGGGTGGCAACATTTTTTACTTAACTTTCTTGGCAATTTAGTGGGGTCGCGACACTAATAAGGTTGAGAAATAATGCTCTAGTCATAGAACACATTTGCTGAGTTGAAGATAGGATAGCTAACTCTAAAAAACGACTTTGCGGAAAAAAGACAATTCCAATGCGGGACACCAGTCAAAAAAGCGGAATCAACAAAATCTTACTTAATATATAGATAGATATTGTAGATAATAGACGTTCCACAATGAAGGTCATAACTCATATTATAAGCCATAATTTATAAGCGTCTATGTAGATAAAAATTCGACTGATGACCAGTCCTATACTTCCCACCTAGTAAATATTTGCAAAAATAAACACTTTTTTTTTTATTCTTTGACTAGGCCCAAATAACCTTAGCTGTTGGTGATCTTTAAAACACAATTTAATTTTTATTCTTTGAAAAAAGCATGGCCCTCTTTTTTGTTTGGTGATCTACTGATGGCTAACATAATATAGCAAAAATCATGGTTACCTTGATTTACGTACAATTTTTATTTTTCTTAGTAAAATATTTTCTTTCTCGAAAACTATACATTTTAGAGAAAAAAATATTTACATTTTTTTCATATTATAACATCTAGAATTCATTTATATTTTTTTTTACCTATGTTAATACGTGACATTGAGGACGTTTTTTTGAATATCTCAGGATCCACTGAACCGATTTGACTCAAAATCTAATCAGATCTAAGTTAAAGGCTGATAAATACAATAGAACAATCGGCATGCCCGTATGTTGTTCCGTTCTTAAGATATCGAAGGCGAAAAATTGACCACACACATACACACACACATACACACACACACACACACACACATACAGACATCAGTCAGAAAATGATCTTAAACGATTGCTAGGGTCTCAAAACGTGAAAATCTGTTAAAATCTCGAAATGTTTTTTTCGGACTAAATCCATTACTTCCCTACCATAGTAGAGGTGGGAAGTAAAAATAAATCAATACAAAAATAATAGTAGATTGTATATCTAGATGTGTAATGGACAATATTACGACGAGTGATGATAGTATGTAAAAGCGAGCGATAGCGAGTTTTTACAGTCACACGAGTATTAATACCATTACGCAAGAGATATATGTAGTATTTATGCCATACCCACTACAAAATACCTACTTTTCACTTAATTTTCAAAAAATTTTCCCAGTTCATTTGCGTCGCCATCTTTACTTCTACTTTATGCAGTGAAGTTCGTGAGTAGGTAAGTAATGGCAGGCGCACGCAGGCGTATAGACTATATAGCACGAATAAACAGAAGTTGCTATGGAACCGTTTACTTACCGCCCTAGTGCGGTAAGTAAAACTCTTTCCGCACACCTGCTTGTTAAATGACTCATTAAAGGCCGCTATACATACATCGAAATTAGATATTTTGTAGAGGGTATGGCAAAAATATTAGTACAAAATATGTCGTTATAAAAACAAAAATACTATTAATAATAAAAAACACCTTATTCTTACTTATATACAGGGTATATATTATAAAAAAATCCACAAGTAGATTCCTTGCTAGAAAATAAGAAAAGAGTTCTTATAAACTTTTTTCCAAAGACCCTTAAATTTCGAGATACAGGGTATCAAAGTTTTCAAAAAAAAACGGGTTTTTATCAATTTACGAAAAAACCCTTCTTTCGATTTTCTTGAAATTTGGTAGGTTTGTATGCAATAACAAGACACTTCTTCTGATGTAATTAGAATTCGTTTAATTATTCCAGTGGCTTCCTAGGAGGCGACTCAGTTGATACTTAATAATATGAAAAAATATGTCACGCCACTGTTTTCTTCAAAATAATAGTTTTTTCGCCTAGCTGTATCTCGAAATTAAAAAAGTTTATAAGAACTATTTTCTTATTTTCTAGCAAGAAATCTACCCTTGGATTTTTACAATATTAATGATACATCCTGTATAAATACACAAATGATGATAACATAGACAAAACTTTATTTGAGCGCGTATTGTTGATTTGTTGTACTTATTGTTTTATTTTGCGACACAGATTAAATTAGAAAATAGTAACATAAATGTTTTAGTTTAAAAATTAAAACTTAATTAACTTCTAGCAAAATCTAACTTAATGACGCCCTATCATATTTTAATTATTATATTAGTGAAAAAGATTTGCTTCGAATTTGCGTTTTTGGTTCCTTTTTTTTAAACCCCCCGGTCTGTCGGCTAACGCTATTGCTTCCCTTTATCTCTTTTAATCTTGCCCCCCCTAAACCAAAATTCTAAATCCGCCAGTGGGCATAAGTTAGCCCCCCCCCCCGGAGATTCACATAAGTCTCTGGGCGCAACACCAACACCATTGGCACTGCTCACATCGTTGACCGAGCGTTAACACTTGACACCTAAAGATTTTTAAATCTTATAATATTCTCACCCCATTATAGCTATATTAATTTAAGCGGGAAAATCAATGACTAGTAAATGGTCAATCTAACTCAGTGTTTTTCAACCTTCTTGAATACGCAAACCCTTTACAAGTAAAAAAATGCTGGCGACCCCCCAGGGTCGTAATAAAACTATGTCAGTGAGTTCAAAGATTGACATCTTCTGGATAAAGAGAAAAGAAAAATATCCAGAGCTGGAAGCTTTGATATTATTATAATTTATAGGTGCCATTCGCCATTTCCTACCTATGTGAACTAACGATCTCTTCAATGGCGAACATAAAAACTAAGAAGAGAAATAGGCTCCAAGTAGAGAATGATTTGATTATTTGCGTCTCAAAAATAGAACCGATTTGACAAATTATTAAAAAATAAACAGCCTTCTCACTGAATTGTGTGTGTTTTAAAGACCACCAACAGCTAAGGTTATTTGGGCCTAGCACCAATTTATATTTTCAATTTATTATTATTTTTTTTTTTTTTTTATAATAAATTGAAAATCCAATTGACACTTTTACCAGCTTTCGGGCTAGAACCCGGGAACTGGGGAATTGTAATAGAAGAACCATAGCAACGCCATCTAAACAACAGCATTGCTACTCGCTCGGCTATTCTCAAGCCCCCTTCTCACTGAAATTGTATTTTTACCCGACTATGGCACATAAGAAGGGTTATGAGTTTTTATATTGTAGTGTAGGACCTACAATTCTTGCTTTTTACTTTTACCTGGCTTGCGACCGCGACCCCCCGAGCAAGACTTTGCAACCCCCCTGGAGGTCGCGACCCACAGATTGAAAAATACTAATCTAACTTGTATGTTTTCACTGCAGTCACAAACAGGACCGGCGCTAGGATTTTCGGGCCCCGGGTAAGCGTTCTCAGGTCCGTGTCCCCAAAAAAATTTTTTTCTCCAAAATTTTTTTTTTTTGAAATAAAAAATGTTAATGCAAAAATTCAAATAACGCCTTTTATGTTGGAAAATGTTTTAATGCTCGCAGTTTTAAACACGGCAGTCACATATATAATAGGTATGCCACAGGCCGGCGGGTCCCCTTCAGGGGTCTGGTGTACCTGCCTCGCTTAACCCCCCCCCTAACACCGGTCCTGGTCACAAGATATTTTAAGATACATGAAGATAGGTTTTGAAATCTTTTTACACATACCTATTTGTTACATGATTGGAAAAAGTTGCTATGTTGTTAATAATTAAACCAAGCAATGAAAATTGAGTTAGGTACAATCATATCTCTAAATAGTATAAAACAAAGTCGCTGTCTGCCTCTGTCTGTTTCGCCGCTTACTTCTTTTAAACCACGCAATGGATTTTGAAACGGTTTTCACTAATAGAAAGAGCGATAAACGAGGAAGGTTTGTGTATATAATTTGTAAATATTTTGTACAAAATGCCTGAACTATGACGATGTTTTGTCAAAAAAAACTGTTTTCATACGCTTACATGGCTAACGCTGGCCAAATCTTTAGAGATACATCAAAACAATGTAGAAAAAAATTGTAGGTCTTAAAGACCGCTATTAAATCATAATTTCATACCAGCCGGGCGTAGCGGGGACGGGCCGCTAGTAGTTCGATAATCAAAGGTTATTAAATATTTTTGGGGGTAAGTTTGGCGTTGGTCCCATAAAAAATTGAATTATTGTATCGTGTGGGGTATCGTTGGAAAGAGCTAATTTTGTGGATTCCAAAAATATTATTTTCAAATTTTATGGTGAATTAGTTATAAAGATATAGCTTGAAATGTGCAAAAAAACACCGTTCCCCCGATCTTCTAGGTTTCTGCGAAGTTAAAAATTTGACATTATTTGGGTTAGCAGGTATTAAGTTAAGGAAAACTATACGAACTTTTGTCAGCCTAATAGACTGAAATGGACTTGAGAATTGTTTATTAGGTAGGTATAGCGCAAATGAGGTGGGTCTAACACGATTTTCAGTTTAAAATACCAGTAATTTGTAAATATTTTGTACAAAATTGCTGAACTATGACGGTGTTTTGTCAAAAAAAAAAAACTGTTTTATACGCTTACATAGCTCTAATCTCTAAATAGTATAAAAACAAAGTCGCTGTCTGCCTCTGTCTGTTCCTCCGCTTACTTCTTCTAATCATAATTTCATACCACCCGGGCGTAGCCGGGACGGGTCGCTAGTTATCAATAATTGATGATTTATTTAAACTTACATTTGCGTCATAATTACATTTATTTTGGACAGTTTTTTTTTGCTCATGTTAAAGTTCAAATTATTTTTTGAGCATCAGTTATCAAACAGTCAAATTGTATTATTTTTTTTTTGTAGATATTATTGGGTTCATACATTATTTAATCAAACTATAGTCTACGGCGTACAGAAGTATTTATATAAATGATAATGATCTAATATAATATAATAAAAAATATTTTTCGTTTATATTTTGAAAAAGACAACATAGTTTAGAAAGAAACAGTTTTATGTTAAGTACAAAAATATTTGACATTTTGAAAATATAAACATCGGCTATAAATAAACGTACAAACATCAACACTTTGAAATCGTTATTCATTATATTTTTATCAACCACTATTAATAGATTAACAGATCAAATTCCATATCATTAAATTACTAATTATTATTCTTTGTAGTAAGTACCTACCTTAAATCACCAATCTGATAAATTATTATTTTTTGTACAGTGAAACATTTATTTAAATTTCTTAGCCTTAAATAAGAAAATGTTTTTGCCATACCTACCCACCACAAATAGCTACTTTCGATGTATCTTACATGTATACCGATCTTTAATGAATCATTTAACAGGCAGGTGTGCGAAAAATATTTTATTTTCCGAACTAGCGCAGAAAACAACGGTTGCCATAGCAACTTCTGTTTATTCATTCTATACGCCTGCGTACGCTTGCGTGCGCCTGTCATTACCTACTTGCACGAACTTCGCGGCAGACTATGGAAAGAAAGATGGCGACGCAAATGAACTGTCAGAATTTTTTGAAAATGACGTGAAAAGTAATTTTGTAGTAGGTAGTAGCTATCGCTCGTTTTTACATACTGTCATCACTCGCCGTAATATGTCCCATTACGTATCTGGACATACAATCCAACTATAAATTTTTAGAAGATTTTTTTATTTTTTGCTGTACCCACTATAAAGTAGCTACTTTACATGCGTGTATGTATGCACAATCGACAAGGGATAGCTGCAATCATTCTTGTTTATGAAATTAATGTAAAAAAATAAAAATTGCCAAATTGTATGAAATACTATTCCCTACAAAATATGTTTTACCGTAAATAAATAATTAACTAATTATTTAATTACATGCAAATGATACGTGAACTAAGACACCCCACGTAGACATCTGACGATAGATTATGCATGTCAGTGCACAATATTGTGCAATATTATAACAAATGCCCAAACATCGCACTTTAACCACCGTCACATCGGCGAAATAATGAAAAAAAAATTATTGCAAAACACTATAATCATAAATCTCTAATCAATTCACAAATATGGCAAAAAGGATGTTATCGACATATTTTAATGTGTATGTGTAACAGTCTAAGATCAAAAATAGTCGCTATGTGAACTGGCTAACCTTTCGTTTAGATATAGATATTGTAAATTATTACAGACGCCCGACAATATAGGTCATATAGTGTCTTAAAAAATAAATGTTTAAAACAAAATAAAATAAATACAAGTATAAAATATAATAAAAAGAAGATCTAGACACACGGCAGTGTGTCAGTCAAGTTCAGCAAAACTGACTGTGTATAGTGTGTATATTTACACAAACCATTACGGGCTACTTTCGACACCCCATAACTAAAAAAATTCGACTGATGACCAGTCCTATACTTCCCACCTAGTAAATATTTACAAAAAATAAACTCTTTTTTATTCTTTGAAAAAAAGCATGGCCCTCTTTTTTGTTCGGTGATCTATTGATGGCTAGCTTAATATAGCAAAAATCATGGTTACCTTGATTTACGTACAATTTTTATTTTTTTTTTAGTAAAATACTTTTTTTCTCGAAAACTGTACATTTTAGAGAAAAAAAATATTTACATTTTTTTCATATTATAACATCTAGAATTCATTTATATTTTTTTTACCTATGTTAATACGTGACATTGAGAACGTTTTTTTTTAATATCTCAGGATCCACTGAACCGATTTGACTCAAAATCTAATCAGATCTAAGTCAAAGGCTGATAAACACGATAGAACAGTCGGCATGGCCGTATGTTGTTCCGTTTTTACGATATCGAAGGCGAAAAATTGACCACACACACACATGATACAGACATCAGTCAGAAAATGATCTTAAACGATTGCTAGGGTCTCAAGACGTGAAGATCTGTTAAAATCTCGAAATATTTTTTTCGGACTAAATCCATTACTTCCCTACCACAGTAGAGGTGGGAAGTAAAAATATTAGACCTGCACACCTGCAATTTTGCAAGTCTAATAGGGCCCTCTTAAACACCTAGAATCCCAAATTTCAGGAATAAAACCTATTATAGTTTTTGAGTTATTAAGGTCTGAAAAGTGCTATTTTTATCACTTTTTAAATAATAATTTTACCTAGAAATAATTTGATTTAAATAACCGGCCAAGTAATCAAATATTAATAGTGATATAGTATGTTTTTAAACTGTGTAAGGCTTTCGCGGCCGTCGTTTAATATTGACGAGTTTTTTGGGCTATTAGGCCGTCGTTTGTTCAAGGTTTTGGTTCTTGACGTTTCGCCAACACGCGTGGTTGGCATTTTCAAAAGATGTTGTCCTTTCCGATGTACAATTACAACTGTTTTCTATCTGGGTCTCAGCCGGTATTAAATAATAAATAATAAATAAATACCGGCTGAGTCCCAGATAGAAACCAGTTATAATTTTGGATGTTGCATTAATTAAATTATAGACGCTCGACAAACTGAAGTCATAAACATGGAATAAAACGAAAGGTATTCATTTTACAAATTTGTCCAACATATAGAGTTATTTTTATTATTTCTCTTTTATTTATCATATTGAAAGTTGAGCTCTTAAGCTTTTTGAAGTAAAACAAAACACTTCCGTTCTCTTTCTAAAATAATGTTGCATTAATGTTTTCCACAACTACCAGGTAAATTACAATAACTTCCAATGGGAAGTTAACAAAACCCGCCTATGTTGCGTCTTAAGTGAAATTCACTGTACAAAAAAACTTTAAGGGCTGTAAGGTACCTACTTAAAAGTAAATCCATACTAATATATAAAAACTCGGGTCGCAGTGCCAAACCCTGCCGACAATATAGTGTATTTGCTAATACAGGCCTTGTGGCTTTAATACGTGAACTTAAGTTTGTTTTTGGACAAAATAAAAAATTTAACCCCTTAATACATCCCTTAAAATAGTATTTTTTTCTTAATTTCAATATTATTATCAATGCAACCTCTGTACCACATTAAATACACCCTTCCATAAGTAAATCCGTATCAACAAACTAGTGTTTTCATAAAATTTGAAAGTCCGGTCCTGTCGGGCCGATTTTATTAAAATTTTAGCAGCACGTTTTAATCTTTACTAAAGAGTTAAATTTCAATTTTGAAACGATTCTGACAAATTTTTCGGTATTTTTGGGCCCAAAAACTTTTTGGAACCCCTAAATACAACCCTGAAAATGGTCCGATCGGGCCCATTTTAAATAGGCTTCTTGCGGTGATGGGTCCCAATATGTGTACCAAATTTCGTTTCAATCGATTAAGTCTGTCGAGAGTTATCGTGTACACACATATATATATATATATAAAATATATATATAATATAAATAAATATATATATATATATATATATATATATATATATATATATATATATATATATATATATATATAAATATATACATACATATATATATAAACATTTTCAAAAATGGTAATAAAAAATGGTGGAACCTTTGGTGTAAAGATACGAAATGTTACAATTACCACAAAACACCAAACCATAACAAACACTCTCGACGTACGTTTCGCCAACCAAGTTGGCATCATCAGGAGATGATTAAAACTAAAGACTAAACAAAAATTACTGCCTATTTATAGGCTACCTAATTTTAATTACCTGAAAACTAAACTAATTTACTAAATCAAAAAGCAGGCTACCTGGAATTGGGCCTTCGTCACTGTTCATAATATTATGTTTACACTTATGAATCTCTAGACTCTCTACGGCGTCTAGTTGTCTAATATTAATGACGTTTCTAATTAATTTTAAATTACTATTGTCTATTTTATGGTCATTTTCAAATGCATGTTGGGCAACACTAGATTTATCAAACCTGCCATATTTTAGATGAGCCATATGCTCTTTAAATCTTACTGAAATAGATCTTCTCGTTTGGCCAACATACTTTTTATTACAATTTTGACAACTAATTTCATAAATCCCGGACTTTTCTTTTTCTTCTACTTTTTCTTTCGGGTTCCCTAATTTTTCTTTCAAACTATTACTTGAAGAGTATACAATATTTAATCCTACTTCTTTAAAAATCTTTTTTAACCCTCTGGTGAAGCGCGATTCAAATGGAATCGATACATATCTAGAAATTTCTGTTTCATTACGAAAAGTCGAAGAATTTTCCAAAGCATTCTTAAAACTACGTTTTCTAATCATTTTATCTATTAAATCTACATTATAACCATTACACAAAGCTATGTCCTTAATTAAAGTTTTTTCTTTCTCAAACCTTTCCTTGTTGAGAGGGAAGCTGAGTAACCGGTGTATTAAAAAGTTGAAACTTGCCATTTTATGTTGAGGGCAATGATGTGAGTCTTTAGGGATATATCTTAGTGTATTGGTGTCCTTTCTGTATATATCAAATTCTAAATTATTTGTCTCATTCTTTATGACTAATACATCTAAAAATGGCAGTCTTCCGTTGTTTTCAATTTCATAAGTGAATTTTATTGAAGGGAAACAATTATTTAATTTGGAAACAAAATTGTCTACATTCTCACTTTTAGTGTCAAATACTGCGAAAATATCATCCACATACCTAAGCCATACTCTAGGGAAGTAATCAAAAGTTTCTTTTGCATCTGTTTCAAACTTATTCATGAAAAGACTGGCAATAAAAGGAGATAGAGGGTTCCCCATTGCTGTCCCTTCATGCTGTTCATAAATATTACTATTATGCAAAAAACAATTTTGTTTCATACAAATCTGAGTGAGTTTTATGTAGTCATTTACCATCTCACTACTAAATTTATTCCTATATAATAGGTCTTTTAAAATATCTAAAGTTTCTGGAATAGGGACGCTTGGAAACAACGAGCATACGTCAAAAGAAATCAAAATTTCCCCTTCCTCCAACTGAATATCCTGGGTTTTATTAATAAACTCATTCGAATTAACTACCGCAAAACCAGTTTGAGTAACAGGTAACTTTTCAAATTCTTTTGACAACCATTTTGATAAAAAGTAAGTTGGTGCTCCGATTGCCGAAACAATAGGACGCATGGACTTACCTGGTTTATGTACCTTAGGTAAACAATACAGTCGTGGTATAATTGGGTTGGATACATGTAGTTTTCGTTTCAAAGCCGGGGTGACAATTTTCTTACAGCTCTTAATCACATCTTTGACTTCATTAATCATTTTTGTTAAAGGATTTTTCTTCAGTTTTGTATAAGGACCATTACTAATTAAGGTGTCAACTCTTTCATAATAATCTATTTTGTCTAAAATAACAACTTTGTTTCCCTTATCAGCTTTCAAATAAAAACACTCTTTCTCACGTAATCGTTTGATAACTTCCTTGTTTTTGACAACTTTTGGCTTTGTTTTCTGACTTTTTTCAATATTTACAGACAACTGGGTCTTACATGCTTTTCTGACGAAACCTTTGGAAGGCTCAGGTAAATATTGAATAGCACTCTCGATTCCTGCGACAACGTCTTCTAGAACATTGTCGGGACCTGGTAGGCTATATTTCAAACCTTTGTTTAGTAATTCAATTTCTTTTTTATCAAACGATTTCGATGATTGGTTATCAACAATGTTGATGTATTTTTGAGGAAAATTATGGCATATGGCTCATCTAAAATATGGCAGGTTTGATAAATCTAGTGTTGCCCAACATGCATTTGAAAATGACCATAAAATAGACAATAGTAATTTAAAATTAATTAGAAACGTCATTAATATTAGACAACTAGACGCCGTAGAGAGTCTAGAGATTCATAAGTGTAAACATAATATTATGAACAGTGACGAAGGCCCAATTCCAGGTAGCCTGCTTTTTGATTTAGTAAATTAGTTTAGTTTTCAGGTAATTAAAATTAGGTAGCCTATAAATAGGCAGTAATTTTTGTTTAGTCTTTAGTTTTAATCATCTCCTGATGATGCCAACTTGGTTGGCGAAACGTACGTCGAGAGTGTTTGTTATGGTTTGGTGTTTTGTGGTAATTGTAACATTTCGTTCAAAAATGGTGCCAAATTGTTCAGGAGGCTATGAAATGTCGAGAAATTTTGGTCCGACCCCTAGGTCCCGCCATCCGACCGACGCCAATAGTGTATGTGCCATATTATGGCAAATACACTAATAAAGCTGAAGAGTTTGTTTGTGTGTATGTTTGTCTGTTTGTTTAAACGCGCTATTTTCAGGAACTACCAGTCCGATTCGAATTTCGAACATTTTTTTTGTTAGATAGCCTGTTTATTGAGGAAGGTTATAGGCTATTCGAGTTTTTTTAAATTCAACCCCAAAACGGGGGTGTCGGATTTTTTACTATCTATAAGTACTAATATTATAAACTGTAGACAAATACGCGAAGCGAGAACAACGACAAGAGACTTCGCTTCGCAGGGAGTGAATTTCTCGCGGCGGCGGGGGGGGGGGTAATAAATCATAAATTTTTATCTCTGGAACGACTAAACCGATTCTAAAAATTCTTTCAATGATAGGAAACTACACTATCACTGAGTGAGATAAGCTATTATTTATTTTGATAAATTTCTCGCGGGGGGAGGGGGTTCCTGTGGGATAGTAACAAAATGTAACTGAAATTATTTTGCATTTTAGCGTATAGGCGGAATCCTGCTATTATAAACACCACCAGCCCGACTTTTTCTTCCGCCGGGGGGTAATAAATCATAAATTCTTAGCACCCGGGCGAAGCCGGACGAGACATCTAGTAAATAAATAAAATCAGATAAACCGGTCAAGATCAGTTTCTGTTAAACACTGAGGTAAAAGAAATAGAGAAAACCAGAGCATATTTTAAACAATTTTCACTGGGCGGCACTAGAGTTCGAGAGTTAGGTCCATTAAAAAAATATTGCAAAGCGTCAAGGATAAATAAAAAATACGCAATTTTAAAGCAACGGGTTCATTTTGGGAAGCTGTATGTAAAACATCTACGATCCTAAACTATTTTTACAAATAAATCCTAAAACTAGATCTTTATTCAATTTATATTTTTCATCTACCAAATTTCACGGACAAAACTAGTAGGCAAACATTTAATAATCGACGTCCGAATCCATCGTTTGTTCTATCCAATCCGAAAATCCTATACAATCCACAGCAACGAAATCACAAGGACCAGATCCCAGCTGTGATGCTAATTGCTAAACCTCAAAGGCTTTCTGGCAAACACAGACAAAATAAGGAAATTTCGGGAATAATTTTAAGTAACTAGCTCAGGAAAATGGATACGATATACAGGAATATTTGTGTTCTAAACAATTGCGATAAATTATCGCCTGTCACACCAACAAAAACAACAACAATCAATTGTCAAATTTCAACAAAAGCTGATTCAATCAACACGCCATATACGACCTTTATTTTATACGACCTTTATTCGTCGTTAAACAACCATCAATTTTTCATATTATATGTTCGCAACTCGGCGACCCCAAGCAATCTGACCGCAGGCCGGCTAGCTATCCCTCACCGTGTACCATATAGGGCATGCAAATATTCGGATGTTTCAGGTATTTGAATATTCGCTCAAATTTTAGCCAATATTCGAATATATTCGAATATATTCGAATAATTGGTAAAAATAATAAAAACACTGGAACTTCAATAAATGACTTTTAATTATTTAAAATCAACACGCCTACTGCACGTCCATAAATCCAATCAATATTTTAACAACAAAAGCAGCTTACTTCTAATTAAAAAGAGATCAAATAATCATTTTTACTTTACTTAGTTATGTAAAAATTCAGATCAAATCAACTAAATATTAGAGCGCACATAGCTTCCGAGAACCATAGATCAAATGAACATATTTAAGTAATCAAAAAAATTCTTTCTTTCTGTTTTTCCTATTCAAACAAAAATATTAAATGAGCATCTAAGACGCATTTTTATTAATTAGTACCACAAAAGTATGGGATATTGCTCCCCTATAAAAAAAATACTTCACAAATAAATAATACGTCTATTAGCACGTGCGAAGAGCAAATCAAGCAATTAAGTACACGTACGTAACGTAACGTAAGTAAATAGTTATATCAAATAAACATGCAATAATTAACAAAAAAAACTTTCCTCGCCCCGTTTCGATTCCCCTCCCACGCCCTAGCGCGAACTTAGAGCTAGTGTAGCGTTTGTAAGATGTTTTAGCGCCGCCGTAAACCGATTTTAAACAATTTTAATTCTTAACAAATAATTCGAATATATTCGAATAATAGGAATTACTATTCGAATAATAAATGCAGCCGAATATTCGCTTTATTCGAATATTCGAATATTCGAATTGCATGCCCTAGTACCATACTGTGTCTCTGATCTCTGCTCTCGTGTGACGTACCAACCGCCATAGCTACATTCTCTCACTCATATTGCCTCCAAGAGCATAAGACTCACCTCGTCGGCCAGAATCGCGACGTGTTTTGAGCCCGCCACATTTCGTCTAATGCCGGCGCTATAATTTACAATGTATTTATCTTTAAATTGAACTTTGCTAATAAATATTATTTTGGGGGCTACAAAAAATATAAAACGTTATAATACATATACCACTGAGGTAAAATCTATGGAGGACGCATACCGTATACAACTGCTTCTACAAAATTGAAGCCAGGTTTGACGTCACAGGTCTCATCGAAAATGGTGGCAAAACACGGGATGGATTGGGAATATTATTCTCTTCTTCTTCTCACATATAAAATGAGGGCCTAATTACAATGGCGACTGGCTTCACTTTTAAATGCTTATACTTCCTCCATAGCTTTAACCTCAGTGACATAATATAGGTACAGGGCTTTATCTATGCCTTTATGGATAGAGATAGAGAATAGTATAGAGGGAACGTAAACTGGCGTTCTGGGCAACCGAATTGAAGCCATGAGATGGAAGGGGGGATTGTGTGGCGGCCATCTTGGAACAAACCACATAATATTATAACATTGTTTCACTAGGTGTAGTTTCATAAGTTTATTTAATTTTATTATAGTAACAGAATGTCATTATTTCGGAATAAAATGTACACAAAAAGTAGTATTTTAAAACAAAATAAATATCATTTAATATAATTAACCTTCCAAAAATAATCAGCGATAAGAATTTTCAACAATTTAGGTATTCGATATTTTTAATAAAAAAATGTTACACAGAGAACAATAAAAAATAGGTACATAAGAACTTTTAAATGTAGTGATGGCAATAAATTAATTTTGTAGAATAGACGAATAGAACTAGATTTACAAAGTTGGAATCAACAATCAATTTGAATAAATGAATTTTATTTATTTTATATGTTGTAGATTATAGACGCGTCGACATCTCAGGTCATTAGCGTCTTTTTAAATAAATGAACATTATCCAAACAAAAATAGTAGCGATTTACAGTTTACTATAATATTCTGAAAAATACGTTGATAATAATATTTCATTATATCATGAATTAAATAAATTAAAATTATTTCAAGGTTTTTAATAACCCTGAAATAATGCCAATTTATTATACTGCTGTATTTTACTTTTTGATGCTTTTTGACTGATCAGTTATGTTTTTGACGATATAATGAAGTAGTATTACGTATTTTTCAGATATAGCTCTTATTAAATTTATAAACTGATTTTCAACGGGTTTTGATGATTTGATCATTTATGTGTGAATGTAAGCCTTTACATTAAACACGGACGATATTAAATACAATACTGAAAATTTATTCTTTAAGAACGGACCTTCGCTCTCATATAAAACGCTTGCTTAATAATCTTTTCTGCAGTTTTACAGACATCGATTACATCTGGTGATGGGTACATTAGACCTCCCATATCTTTAGAGCTAATACACTGTAAATCGCTACTATTTTTGTTTGGGTATTGTTCTAGTACATTTAGACAAAAAAATTGTTTTTTTAAATGTCGCACAACAAAACCACAAATACCTATAAGCAACTACATCTTTGCTATATTCTGTTAATTCTTGCTGGCTTGTAACATACATATGATCACACTATTAAATGGCTGGTCAATAAAAGTATAAAGGTATAAACACTCACTTTCATATAACACAAAAAAGAAACAAAATATTTTCAATAATCAATATCCATCAGCTGGTAGCCTTGAAACAATTGTTTAGGTTCCTACAAAGATGGCCGTTTATTCCCCGCGTGGCTTCACGTTATGAGACATACCCTCCCTCTATCCTATTCTATACCTCTATACTATTCTCTATCTCTATGCTTCACGTTATGAGGTATACCCTCCCTCCATTCTATTCTATACCTCTATGGATATGTTGGTAACTCTGGGTATAGTGTACTCGTTTTGACGTAGTAAAAATGGCGAGCTCATCTAGGTAAAGTGTTGTAATTTGTGTAAAAATTTCTTCTTTTTTGATAGTTTTGTGAATTTAAATTTGTACATTTTTGTGACATTTAATTCTATACATCATTATCATTCGTTAAAAATGATTTGACTTTGTAGTTTTCTTTTTTCTAGCTAAAATAGTTTAAAATATTTTTGCTTATGACAGATAGATAATTATCAGTTTTAAAAATGAAAATATCTTTTTGTTACAGAGTCTGCTGTTATGCTCATCCAGATGCACATTTAATTGAAGATTATAGGGCTGGAGATCAAATTTGTTCAGAATGCGGCCTCGTAGTTGGAGACAGGTTAGTAATTTCTCAAATATAATATTATTTTATGAGGCCATACTGGGCTTAAGTCACACTATTTTTTAACAATATTGGGTAGTTATTTAGATGAATAGTGGAAACTTCATAAAAATTTTCAATTTATGACTGATAATATTACACATATATTTAAAACATTTTTCTTAATTCTTATAATCAAGTGTATAGGTACTTTTACCTTTACAGAAGGCTAACATATGATATTCTACAGTTTGGTCACGTACGATTTTTAATGAACTCCTCAACTCCACCCCCCTCCTTCCTCGCGAAAGACCCCATCGCATTAACACATATACACCCCTTCCCTCGAGAAACTGCGCCCTGCAAGAGTTCGTATTCACCAAAAACCGTGCGAGCATTCTGTAGAATAATACCTTTAAGATTTCAGGGACTTTTTTATTAAGATTCTACGGTTCTAAAAGGAAATCGTTAACTTGCTTAGACCTCTATTCGGTTGATAAAATGATTTAACATATATACCTGCCTAATTTGTTTTTCTTTGTCATTAGGGTAATCGATGTGGGATCTGAATGGCGTACATTCAGTAATGAAAAAACAGGCGTTGATCCGTCCCGTGTTGGTGGACCTGAAAATCCTCTTTTAAATGGTACAGACTTATCAACAATGATCGGACCAGGCCGAGGCGATGCCTCATTTGATGGTTTTGGCGTATCAAAGTACCAAAACCGCCGAACTATGAGTAGTTCGGACAGAGCACTAATCAATGCATTCCGAGAAATCAACACAATGGCTGACAGAATCAACTTGCCAAAGACAATTGTAGATAGAGCAAATAATCTATTTAAACAAGTCCATGATGGTAAAAATTTAAAGGGTCGTGCAAATGACGCCATAGCATCGGCATGTCTGTATATTGCTTGTCGACAAGAAGGCGTTCCTCGAACATTCAAAGAAATCTGTGCTGTCAGTAAAATTAGCAAGAAAGAAATAGGTAAGTTTAAAATTTATTATATAGCTGGTAGAATAGTATTAAAGTGGAATGCCACTTGGAAATCACTAATATCTGGTGCATGCTAAAGGTGGAGTAACCGAACTATCGATAGTAAATAACAACTTTGTTGGTAACTCGACTTAGTAATTGACTAAATAAGTCATTTTAGTAAATTACTGTATTTGCATTTCGGGTACTGAATGATTTGTGACAATTTAAAACCTTGACCACAAATTTGCCGTCCAGGGCAAGTGCCGTTTTTTCCCTTACGTAAATACATCGCTGGTCGAACATAATATTCGTTTCAGCTTTAGTACTTAGTTTTTAACCAAATAATTCTATTACAGGTAGATGTTTCAAATTGATTCTAAAAGCTTTGGAAACATCCGTTGACCTGATAACTACTGGAGATTTCATGTCGCGGTTTTGCTCAAATCTTGGTTTACCAAACATCTGTCAACGAGCAGCTACACATATAGCAAGAAAGGCTGTGGACCTGGACATAGTGCCCGGCAGATCACCAATATCGGTGGCAGCTGCTGCTATTTACATGGCATCGCAAGCATCCGAAGAAAAGCGTAGTCAAAAAGAGATTGGTGATATTGCTGGAGTCGCCGATGTCACCATCAGACAGTCATATAAATTGATGTACCAACACGCAAGTAAACTCTTTCCGGAAGATTTCAAATTTGCTACTCCCATCGACCAATTACCACAAATGTAATTTATTTTTACTATTACTGCAGGGCTTTTTCTTTTTGAAAATGTCCATTACAGTGATGGGCGCACACGATCTATTTAATGATGTCGTTTTCAAATGGACGTATGATTTAATTTTTTTCTACTAAACTATACTTTATATTAGAAATCGTGTCCATCGTGATTATAATAAAATTAAGAAAAATCACAGGATAGCGGACAAAATATTTGATTTATGAAATGTACAACGTTTCGTCTGTAAATTTAGACTTTTTCAAGTACATACATAAAAAAAAATAAGTCTAAATCTATAGACGAAACGTTGTACATTTAATAAATCAAATATTTTGTCCACTATCCTGCGATTTTTCTTAATTTTATTCTAAACTATACTAATTCGTGAATAAGAAATAGAAATTATTTTATACACACCGTTGGGATTCTGTATAAAATGAAGTTTTCATGTATAGCATTGTAATGTTATGACATTGTGTATAGAAATTCAGTATTTACTTTAGTGAATTCGTAATATGGGGAAGGGTATCTATTTCTTATTCATGTATTATAATTTATCCCACAATATCCTATTTTCTGTATAGGTATACTATTTCAGTATCTTATTGATTGATTGCGCGGCGATGACAAGATTCGTACAGGTGAAAAATAGTATAGTACCTACTGAAATATTTTTAATTAAAAAATGTTGACCACAGCTAAATAAAAAATACGATATTTACCTATAATTTATTGGCCTATTTTCTTTTTATGGGTTACATTATTATACACGCTTTAAATGTAAGTACATAATCTATATATATAAATTTCTGGTGTCTGTCTGTCTGTCTGTTCCGGCTAATCTCCGAAACGGCGTAACCGATTGCAATGAAATTTTGCATACATATGGAGGGCATTGTCCGTAAGGACATAGGCTACTTAAGTTAATTGTTTATAACAATTGAATTTGTTATAAACAATTGAAAACAGAATCTGTGTAATGAATTCGAGTTTTTCCGACAGGAAATTTTTTCTTTGACTAAACTGACGTTACCAATGATGTAACATGAACTTAAACAAATCCCATTTGTTTATAACAATTAAATTTGTTATAAACAATCGAAAACGGGATCGATGCAATGAATTCAAGTTTGTTAACGGGTAATTGTTTCTTCGACTGAAAGAATGTTACTAACACTAAGACATGGTCTAAAATGAACAACTATTGATTATAACAATTGAATTTGTTATAAATAATTAAAAATAGAATCTATGCAAAAAATCCAAGTGAACGAGCGAAGCGAGTGAGTTATGTATTCAAAACATTCGAGCGAATAAACACCACCAGTCCGGTTTCGCTTCGCAGGTGGAGAATTTCTCACGGGGGGATAATAAATCATAACTCGAAATATACGTGGGCGAAGCCGCGGGTAACGGCTAGTATTTTATAAAACATTATTTAAGATTAAAATCTTCAAGTAAATATTTATTTTTCAAGGTGCGATAGTTATAATAATTAGTTTATGTTAGTGCATCATAAACCAAACTATTAATAATTGTCTTTTCAATATTATTCTTTGTTGTTTTTTTGCACGAGTGTACACTAGCACCGTGTCAGTGGTGAGTAGTGTACACGCTCTTCGTGTAAGTCATTACTACTGTCATGTTTACACCTTTTTTACACGACCTCCCTGCGAGTGCGATGGTGGTAAAAGTGTTACACTGAAGGTCACACTAGCATCACACTGACGATACAGTGTAGCACTGTTCTCTACATTGACCAGTCGAGCACGCTTCTTGATAAAAGTTCACACTAGTGCGGCCTAGTGTAACAAAGTGTAACCAGCTGAAAAGCTATAAGACGTCATCAGTCGACAATGGCTATTATTCCGTAATAACGAAATGGCTCCAACAATAGAAAATACACGCGCCGTCTATAGTGAAAATCATTAAGCCTTGATTTCATCGGACGCGTGACGGAGATGGGACCGGATGCGCGCGTGGTCCGCTGACGTTGCGACTGCACCATGCTTGAATTGCCGTGCTTTTCTCGGACGCGTGACGGAGAGTGTAAAGACGGGCGGCTGACTATGTATCATTATAATAGCGCTGCGGCTGAACCTTCCTACAGCCATGCGGATAGCGTCGCGGCTTTGTATGCTAAAGGACCTCGGTTCGATTCCAGTGGAAATTTTTTTTTTTCATATTTATTGATACCCAGTTGACTCCGTGATCCCGCGCATCCCGTCACGCGTCCGAGGAAAGCAAGGCTTTAGAGAGCAGCATAGAAGGTAACGGTTGTGAGACACTCCGTTGCTAAGTAGGGCGGTGCTGTGCCGCCAATAGGCTAATGACGTAACTGCCATTCTAAGAATAATCGGGCTCTAACCACCGGTTGGTTACGTTTCTCAAACAATCAGAACTGCTATAATTTACATTGTCAGAAACGAAAAAAAACCCTTTTTCTGAAAATTGAAATGTTCGTCTTTTGTAGCCCCAGTAATAGATAAGTGGGGCCGAGAAATTATTCCTGTTTATTATTTCCCAACATTAATGATAATTTATATTAGAAATCGTGTCCATCGTGATTATAATAAAATTAAGAAAAATCGCAGGATAGTGGACAAAATATTTGATTTATTAAATGTACAATAAATCAAATATTTTGTCCACTATCCTGCGATTTTTCTTTATTTTAGTAATGATAATTCTTGAAATACTCACAATTTGTTAAACTTTTGGTGTAAACTTTACAAAATACTTTGAAATATTTGTTTAAATTCTTGCTCACGTTGTTTCGTTGTGATAGTATTGAATTGTCTTAAGTTGAAAATTAATAAAAATTATAAAATGACCAAAGTGATAAAAAAAATAAGTGCATTATATTATTAGTTTTATTTTCTTATAGATTTATGCTTACAAACTGTATGCTTATTACTTTAAATTGTATATCTAGTTGCGTAATGAGGTATATTACTGACGAGTTGTGACAGTATGTTAAAACGAGTTTTAATAGCCACACGAGTCATATCATTATACGCACGAGATACATATGGCATTTTTTACCATATACACTATAAAATAGCTGGCGCTTGTCACTTCTTTTTCAGTATTTTCAAAAATTTTTGATAGTTTGTGTCGCCAACTTCACTCCTATAGCAGGCCAAGGCACGCACAGGAGTATGTAATAGCGGGCGGATCAGGCGTATAAACATTGATCACTATGGAAAGATACGTTCCCGTATACCGGCCTGTCAAAAGTCACTTTACATGCATGCATCAGCTATTTTATAGTGGGTATAGCGGAAAATAAGCCATGTAATTTTCATTTAAATAGTTGTATTTGTGTCAAAAGAAAAAATATGTTCATCTGACATTTTCACTGCATCAATAGAATTTTGTAAATTGTATCACAATAAAACTATCTGTTTTGGTCAAAGAGAAACGAAGTAATTGTTAAGCATTTTTTTTTTACGAAAACGAGTTTTAGCTGCACTGTAACTACTATATAATAGTAGATTGTGCAATTAGTGAACTAAATAGTGCGTCAGGCGCGACATTGTCAGTATGAGTCTTAGGCGAGTGTGCATTTGCGAGCCGAAGACGACTGCTGAAGCCTGACGCATAAAGCCTTAGCTCACGTGTTGCACGCTGAACTTTATTCAACATGTTATATCTATTTATGCGCTTTATCACGCCTTAAAATTGAAGTCGAAAATGCTTTAGAAAAGCATTACATATTGGCTTTTCGAAAGCATTGATAAATGACCATTTAGGGTTTGCTTTACAGGCACAATAAAGCGCTAAAACCAGGCATATGTTGGATAAAATAATATGATGTATCTTAAAATGATCATTTGGCAGGTTAGTAGTTGTTTAGTATGGACAGTGCTGGATTAAACCCTGTGTAGGCCCTTAGGCAGTTGAAATCTCAGGGCTCTTCGCAAATTTATTCGTAATACATTTTTATTAAAAAAAAAAAAACAGTGTGTGTGTACTATGTACGCACGTCAGAAGTTATACTGCTTTTACGTAACAAAACAAAAATAACTCCAAAAATTTTATCCCGCGTGCCAGTACTAAACGTTTGTAAAAAAGACGATAAAATATTAAAATAAAGATATTAAATAAATTATTAATTTATTAAATATATTTATTTATTATATTTATATCTAATTATTGATTTTAAAAAATGCATGTTTGTGTTGAGATTTGAACCCAGGGCCTATTGCGTATGACGCCACGACGTTACCGTCTTATAGCAGTGCTATATAATAGGATACTATAATGAAGAAAAATAATAATGTGAAATCAGTAAGGTTTGGAGTATGAACTCATATTTAACGAAAGCGGCAAAAACGAGCATTTGTATGGAAAACGCTCTCGTCACATTAAGACAGGTGTAACGACTAGTTATTACTAACGACTAACTTCATAGTGATAAATTTTCGTGACTATCGACTAGCTTCATTCGTGACGCGATGCGCGCGCATCCTAAAAATTCACTCTCATCATTTTTCCATAACGCGCCAAAAGAAGCATAACTTCAAAAAACGGCTGCGGAAAAACGTTTCATGTCACGGGACCAATGTCTACTTTGCAGCATGTAGAATCATCAGCAGGTTCACTCGACTGTCATCACTTTAATGTTTGTCAGCAGATTTCTGAGACCTTGAACATAACTGGTGTAAGCGCGCGCTACCCCCGCCCCTAATTTTACTCCACGGTAGTTTTAAGTCAATTGTGCCTGCTAAGTACGCGCGAATAAAGTTTTATATTCGAGTAATTCAGTTGATTAATCAAAAAAGAAAAGTGGGATATCAGGCTAATTTTTGATAAATTACAGTAATTATTGACCTGAACCAAAACAAATTTATGAAAAAAGAAAGTAAAAGATCTGTGATATTTTAAGACAGGCACTTTTTTCACACAGACTGAAATATCTTTTTTTTCTTCATGTTCTGCAGTGAATTTGTAGAAATCTTATAAAATATAATAGTTCCTAAGATGCATTTTCAGTTTAGGAAATTTTGTAAAAGTGAAAAATGTTCTCGAAAATATTATTATTGTTCTATTGTAAGTTTTTCATTTCCAGTTGTAATTTTCTATTATATGACGTATACTATAAAAATTGCACATAAAAACAAAAAAATAAATAAAAAACTTAAAATATTGATTTTTATTTATATTAATTACTAGTTGACATTCTTCGAACAGATTAAATACAAAATAAGTATCTGATTCCAATCAATTCAGCAATCATCGGATTAAACCATATGGAAAAATTAAATTGTGTTTTAAAGACCACCAACAGCGAAAGTTATTTGGGCCAAGCACCAATTCATATTTTCAATTCATTATTTTTTTTTAATAATAAATTGAAAATCCAATTGATACTTTTACCAACTCTCGGGCTAGAACCCGGGAACTGGGGACTTGTAATAGAGGAACCATAGCAACGCCATGTAAACAACAGCATTGCTAAACGCTCGGCTATTCTCCATATGGAGGTCCCTAAGTAATCGCAAGCCTCAGGCATTTTCTCCTACATCATTTATCTCATCATCATCATCGTCTTCATAGTCATTATCATCGTCATCATATTCATTATCATCATCCTCATTTGTTTCCATGTCTCCTTCTCCTTCATTCTTTTGTTTAACTGATTGCTGTCTTATTTTCTGAAGTTGTGCCATAATATGTGAGCTTATAATTTGCCTGCATCTATCATCAAAACCTGCTGGCATCCAACCACGTTTCGCATTGCAAACAGTTCCCGGTTCAACTTCAGGTAAACGAGCCACCATTGCTTGAATTTCAGGTACTTCAATATCGCAATACTGGAAAGCAATAATAATTTTAAAATATAGCTTTTATTTTTAGATTAATACAAAAATAAAATTACCTGATAAAACGTTTGTCTCGAATAAGGAATTATTCCTGGACGAAACATATACGTATTTTCTGAATGAGATGTAACTTGTCTTGACGGCTCTAAATTAATTTTTCTATTCAATGTCATCGTTTTTGGTTTTGAAGTCGCAGATGATTTTTTATATGGTAATGAGTATTGCGTTGTACCTCGTTTTGCTTTAATAACATTAGTTAACTGTCCTATAATAAATTATCCATGAGTTGTAGACGTGGTTCAAATTCAAAAAGGAAAAAAAGTTGCAGTACAAACCACTTGCTCTCACTCGGAAATCGAGAGTCTGGTAAATTCTTGATGATGGATTTTTCCTTGGATCATACCCAAAACGAATCCACATTACTCTCCAAGGTCCATTCGTAAAATAATAAGCAACTGATGGAAGTATATATTTCATTTGATCCGCAGTAAACTGGGTTATATGTAAAAGGGCAGTCCGTGACCAAATAGGCCTTTCTTCAAATAGCTAAACAAAAAAAAACCTTCATGTCAGTCTCCATCTACTAAACAATATTATGATTACATTTTCAATAATTTTTATTGTTTAAAAATCCGCAATAAATCTATAAAAACCTACTTCTTTAATACGGTTCTGTTGAATTTGGGTGATGAGTTTTAACTGTAACATCTCTATTGATTTCTTATGTGGTTTCTCTGGAGTAGGATCAGTGAAATTAATACAAGCAGCATGTCCAGCTCGTCTCCTTCTCGTCCTACCAATTATTTGTTGCTGTGCATAAGGATCACGCGATGAATCCTTTTTATACATATAACCTTGAGTCGTGTCCATTCTTGAGAACGTCGCTGGCGGAAAGAAAAATTCACACTCCTCCCTACAACATTTGATTTAACTGTTTTTACAACGTATAAAATATAGCTTGAGTGAACTGTGTCACTTAGACTGTCGAGTAACTGGCGGTTTTTGAATCCAGTTCCAACAAAGATTATAGTTATTTTCTATACTATTTTTGGCTATCTAACAACCAAATACAGATATTTAAATAGTAATTGAAGACCCAAGTGGATAAAGGTGTAAGGTGTTACGTCACATTTTTTGAAAGGGTGGTTTTGTTTGCTTATTGAGTCGACTCGGTAGTATTGTAAATTTTAAAACTTGGTAAGATCGTAATATTAATAAAAAACTTTTTAACAAAAAAAAACCTCCTTCAAAAAGCCACTAAAAAGAGGAAAATAATGAAATTTTGAGGTCTGCGCCAATTTAATAAAATATGAAGTCGATTAAAAAGTATAGTTTAGTGATTAATATCTTCTTTTTAATCAACTTCATATTTTATTAAATTGGCACAGACCTCGAAAGTTTCATTGTTTTCCTCTTTTTAGTGGCTTTTTGAAGGAGGTTTTTTTTTTTGTTAAAAAGTTTTTTATTTTTTACTTTTTAGTGTCAAAAAGTGCCATTTACCTTAAAGGAATCACACGCCGTTACTCACTTTTATTAAACCGACTTTCTTACGCTGTCTGATGTGTCAAAAAGTGACATTTACCTTAAGGAATCACACGCCGTTACTAACTTTTATTAAAATCAGCCGAACTACTGAACCGATTTTGATAACATTTCTATGGGACCAATCTGAAAGTATATCCTTTCAAATAAAAAAAAAAAATTTCAAATCGGTTTATAAATGACGGAGTTCTGAGGTAACAAACATAAAAAAAAATACAACTCAATTGAGACCACCTTTTTTTTGAAGTCGGTTAAAAATTAGACATTTAATATCTATTTTTTTATATTATGACCTTATTGAGTTACAATGCTGCGGGGGGTGACTTAACACCCTTTATTCACTTAGGTCTTCAATTACGTTCAGCTCGGTGGAATTTTTCACATTTACTTGGCGTTAGTCAGTAGAGTAGGTCATAATCACCTTTTAATGGTTTTCTCATATTCGCCAACCGGATATGAACTAATTCAGGCAGTATGGTCTGTACGGACACGCGTTATAGAAAGAGACTATATTAATAGGGCCACTCTATGTGTTTCATATACTGTATTTAATGTAACGTGTTTTATTTATAACTAATTACTAACTTAAAAAAATACCTAAACACACGTCAGCCAAAGTCGCCAATACTGACTGTTATTTACACGAACCGTTTCAATCTACTTTCGACCCCCCTATTTCACAAAATCTATTTGAGCTGCACACTTGTAATTTTGGTTGTTTATTTGGGTCCCCTCCAATTACCCAGAATCCCAAATTTTATAAAAGAAAGTAAGAAACTCAAAGCCAAGCGAGTGAGTAAAAAATTAGGTCAATTTAAAATATTATAATAATAAAAAAATATGTTTAAAACAAAAACATAGTATCTACTGTGGACGATAGTCCTGACTGACTAAAAATCTGTAATACAGTGGAGCTTAAAACGCTCTCCACACGCAGCGGAATGTTTATATTATGTTTTGTTTGTGCTGACATGTTTGTACTACAAATATTACAACTACACGTAGTGATTTGTTTGTACAAACAACAGTTTCCATCCTTCTGTTTTTATGGGAGGAATAATACTTACTCTAGCCATGAAATATCTGGAATGCTTCTGGGAACTACATTGTTACATATAGTAGCAATTTCATCGTTGGAGTTCCGTATAGGCAAGTACTGAAAATCACAAAGATCTAAATTTCAATAATAAAACATAGACTTTTCGTTTATAATTTTCGAAAAGTAAAAGTGAATAGGTACCTACTTGTGAATTTAAATACAGTATCAACATATCCAATAATATTTACAGCTGTGACTTCGGGAGTCGTATCAACATTTTCTGTCGACGACCCCGGTTCATTTAAATTCTTTTTTCTTCTTTTTACACGTACTTTAAGCAAAAATCCCGACGCACTGTGTTTATCAGCACATGTTGATTTGCAATAAACATCGTCTGGTCTAAATCGTAATTCTAGTCGATGATTTTTTTTTGTGAAACACTAAAAAATGCAACACATATTTGTAATAAAACTTATTGAGAAAATAGGTAATTAATACATTTTAATTAACTTACATTCGAGATATTTTCTATACCTCCCAACGTTTCCAACATCTTATCAACATTATTGACCACTCCAGGATATTCAACAGCGAAAAAACGTTTGCTAAAGCAATGACTTTGTGTAACAAATGACATTTTTTCAGGTCTTTAAAAAATATGCTATTTTATACTTCACACAAAATAATATTAACAAAATTTTAGGTTAATTTCGAATATTTAATTTTTGACGTTTACACAGTGTATTTCATTTTCATTTTTCACTCAACTGTTGGCACCGTTGATGTTCTGTCACCAAAACCAAAGTTTCGAGGCATGGACTGGCATCATGGCATGAACCATGGAGTATAGTGTTAACTATAGATATAATAGCGGCTCGAGGCACGGAATACATAAAAGGCCCGAGGTCGACTCAAACTGCGCTCAAAACCCCGTCAACACTCCACACGTACTAGTGAATCTTCGTGTGCGGCTCATGAGCCGCTCAGCTCGCAATTAATATATTCGCGAATCGCAACTTTAGAAGTTTAACGTCTCCACTATCCAATCCGTGTATTGTGATAGAGATCAGTGAGTTTGACAGTACTACAAGAATGTCATATTATGTCATACTCATGTATACTCCCTGGATGCCAAATTGTCGTGAACATATTTATATAATTAAATAACCTAATCCTATAAAATAAAATACAAATTGGCAATTGCCTCTTTTTTGTTGTCAAACTTTTTGCTCACAAGTAACGTGTGAATTTAGTGAAAAATTTGTTTTTTTTCGTTTGCGCATAAAACCCAAAGTAAGTCTACATTTTTAATAACAAGAATAAAATTAGGTACGTTATGAATATAAATTGGAGACTGAGTCCCCTATCCCCAGAAGTTACGGTATCAGTTTCTCAAAATGTCTCCTGTCTTGTGCTGTTCCATTAATTTTTGTGAGAGATAATATCGTACCCCACGTCTTTATAAAGAGTTATTATATTCGCACGAGTCGCCAGGAAAAGATATCCGCACGACTTCGTGCGAACAACCATACTACCACCATAATCCATACTAGTGTTAGGGAGAATCGACTACTCGGTACTCGAGAACTTTCAAGAATCGAGTACTTATCTGAGTGCTTGAGTACTGTCTAAAATGACCTTGTCAATTCTCATTGCATGCAGTTGATAGTCTGTCAGCTGCATAGTGCGTGCTCATTCGTTAATCGATGCCAATTGACAATCGAGTACCGCGACTCAGTGCTCACGCATTACTCACATTAGCTGGTGGTGGAAAGGGAAACACTGTTAATGTTGACAAAACGCCTATCTATATTCTATAGTAGGTTGTATAATGTATTCGAGACTCGAGTACACGCCGTGCAGGCGCAGAAATGCATTAACTGTAGAAAGAATTCAATCCCTGCACAGTGCACTGCAGTGTGTAGTGTGTACTCAGTCTCGAGTACTCGAATACCGGTGTGTAATCGTGCAGGCGCAAAAACGCATCAACTGTAGGAAGAATTCAATCCCTGCACTGCAATGTGTACTCGGTCTCCAGTACTCGAATACCAATTTCGAGTACAGCGAGTACTTTGAAGAATCGAGTACTGAATCGATTCTTGTACTCGAGTACCCCATCACTAGTCCATACCTGATTACATTACCTGCTGAGTGCTGATAATGCACAAGTCGTACGACTGAAATATAAACTAGGATTATTAACAAAAATAATTCTTTTTTTAACGTAAAATTCATAATGGCAAATTTAAAAGTAATTTTATCGTAAAATTCGTAAAAATGTAATTATATTTATACTATATACAGCTGTAGTTTTGAAAACTGGACTTATCTTTGTAATCGTAAATTAATAGAGGTACAGAGTAGGAATGATGCTCTTAAAATTTTCGTTAAAATACTATGGACAGATGTAATGAAAACCATGGACACCTTTTTAATCGTAGATTAAATTTTAATGTAGGTTGGTAGGTAGCTCAATTAGTTTAACTGATGAAAATAACTGTATAGTATCTCTACGTAATATTATAAATTCGAAATTTCCGCACTTTGTACAATACAAGCACTATTTACCGGCTATCGATCGATGTGTTACTATATATAGCAACGCGCCTACAAAGTCCACGTCATGAGAGATGAGTCATGTTTTTAATGATTTATACAGAAGTTAATAACTTTAATAAAAATAAACTAAATCGTAACTTAGTCTGTAATTGTAAAGTTATAAGGACTCGAAGAGCGAATTTTCCGTTTTCATAATTTTTTTCCTGTTTTTCAAATTTCAATCTATACATAGTATCGCTTTCCGTGTCTGTCTGTACCACCGCTAACTCCTCCTAAACCACGCAATGGATTTTGATGCGGTTTTCACCATCAGTTAGATAATTTTTCACGGAAGGTTTATATATATATAGCAAACGAGCGAAACGAGTGAGTAATGTAATTCCTAAACCACGCAACGGATTTTGATGCGGTTTTCACCATTAGTTAGATAATTTTTCACGGGAGGTTTATATAATATATAGCGAGTGAGTAATGTAATTATAATATTCAAGCGAACGAGCGAAGCGAGTGAGTAGTGTATTTATAATATTCAAGCGAACGAGCGAAGCGAGTGAGTAGTGCATTTATAATATTCAAGTGAACGAGCGAAGCAAGTGAGTAGTGTATTGCACCCGGGCTTTCTTAGCACCCAGGCGAAGCCGGACGGGGCCTCTAGTTTATAATACTGAAATCTCTAGTTAAGTTAGTTTAATCAAAGATTAAATTTAATCTTGTTTTATAATACCGGCCCTTAAAGTACCTACCTACGGAATTAAAGTTGACAAAAATCCAATCGTAGTATGGCGGGAATGCGAAAGACAGAGAACGCGTCGATTAAGAACTGTCATGCGAATATCCAGGGTGTCGTAAGTTGCACGAGTCGTGCATCCAGAGTTAACAGATATTCGCACGAATAGTTTGTATTTCAGTCGTGCGAATAACCGTTTAAACTTTAGATGCACGACTAGTGCTTTATCAGCAGGTATGGTTATTCGCACACTTCGTGTGAATATCTACTCTCCTTTATAAATAGCATTACCTACATGATATTGTATAACTTATTTATTTTTTTAAACCGCCCAACTGCCGTTTTATCATTTTATTCTATTACTTATTGCTCATTAACTTTAGTGAAAATGTAGACTTGATACATTTATACCTAAAAATACACAGCTCGAGTAGAAGAAAGGACCGTAAGTGTCAATGGTCAGCATGCTGGCTGTTGAATCAAGCTGTCATGGGTTCGAATCCCACCTCGCTCATGGATGTGTTGTGATGTCGTTTAGTTTTAAATGATGAGCTAAGTTGTCGAACGTCTATAATCTACAATAAATTAAACAAATAATTTCTAATGTTTTGCTCATTTTAGGCAAATAATTAAGTTATTGGTTTGCAGAGTATGAATGATATAAGACGTTTAAAAGAACAACAGAGAGAAGCTCATCCTGCATTCGGTTCATATCTTGAATGCATGACTCGGAGCCTTTTTACTGGATTAGCTTCTTGCACCATAGGTAAATAACCATAAAATTCCTATAAGCTGGAAAATTTATGTTAAAGGGCCCTCAGAAAATCAATATTTGTTTTCAATATTATTGAAGGTTCAGTACAATTTAATTAAAGAATTAAGCCCGCCACAAACGCATTACACACATACATTTTTATAACGTTGATTGTGGAACGCTTCAAATAAAAACTTTCCCGATTATCTGCGACCAAGATCCTTGAACACGCCAACCTTATTTCTTGATCGTACATCTTATGGGCGTTTTCACATCTACCGACCCCGACACTGGCGCTTGTAACGATACAATAACGATATGTCGCTGAGTGTGAAAGAATTCTCAATTGAGATTTGCGTCCACCGACATCTTTATCATTGTCGTGTCGGCAAGTGAGAAAACGCCCTATTAGTGACAAATTCCGCAGCCGTCACGATTTTTATTTTCATTTTTTTAATAATGAAGGAATCAAATTGGTCTTTTAATGGTTCTTTGAGGTTTTAAATATGCCTTGAACGCAAAATTATTGTAAATTTTAGGTAGACAGTTTAGTAAAGTAACAAAAAAATGTTTTTTTTCGTTGGAGAGCAGCCAATTATATAATTGTTTCGAAACATATTGGAAAAAATCATTTTACCAACCAGTGGTCACAGTCAGGATTCTAACCTAAACCTTTTCACTTTCGCGGCGGAATGAGCTTACAATACTCAACCGTGACAAGATTGCTAAATTAATATTCTCCTTATATTCTTCAGCATGTAGTAATTTAGCAATCTTGTCACGGTTGAGTATTGTAAGCTCATTCCGCCGCGAAAGTGGAAAGGTTCAGGTTAGAATCCTGACTGTGACCACTGGTTGGTAAAATGATTTTTTCCAATATGTTTCGAAACAATTATATAATTGGCTGATCTCCAACGAAAAAAAATTTTTCACTTGCATTTCAGCCGTATAAAACTATTATTTATCTTAAAAAAATGTTTATATTACAGCATTTTCTGCATCGTACTTTTTACAAAAACTATTAATTAAGAAGTTACCTTACGGTTTACAAGGAGTTATATTAGTATCTTGTGGGTGTGGAGTTGTAGTTTCATATCAAGTTACTGCTACAAGAACAAAATCTTGTCAGGCAGCTTGGATGGCTGCTGAAGACAAGTACACATTTTTGAGTGATATTAAAGAACCTTAAACTAAGAAAAAAATATTATAGTATTGGCGAAGTATTTGTTAGGTATGTATCATTATTTGTTATTTGCATCAAATTACATGAAGTTATTACTTATCAAAAATGATTGTTCTTTTAACTGCGTGGAAAGATTTACGCGAAGTTTTATCACGGTTTGAATTTTGTCGAGAATTTTCAAACATATGCAATATTAAAATAAAGAAAAATCGCAGGATAGTGGACAAAAAATTTGATTTATTAAGTACTTGAAAAAGTCTAAATATATAGACGAAATGTCGTACATTTAATTTAATAAATTAAATATTTTGTCCACTATCCTGCGATTTTTCTTAATTTTATTATAATCACGATGGACACGATTTCTAATATAAAATATGCAATAATGCTAAATTAGCATTGTTTATAAGTCTTGCTTGCATGGCTAGCTAATTTGACTTTATAATTTATAACCGATAATTAATTTTCAAAGTTCAGTTATATGTTTGACTAAGTTTTTTAATTGTTCTACGGGTAGGTATAGTCCGGGAGGCAGCGTTGCAAATGAAAAAGTCATAGTAAGCCGGCTGATTTTGATATCGATAGTTGATCTCGTACAACTAATCAGTGAACCGACTGTCAGCTGCTCAAGTAGCAGTGGGTCTGGGTGTGGGAGGCTGCGAAAGTGGTAAAAAAAAAATTAAGTAATAGTACGCCGGCTGAAACTTTTTTTATAAATAGTTGACATCATAGTGATTTGAAAAAAAATTGTCAGCTGCATCGTGGAGAGGGGATTGTGCGTCAGATATTCGCCTGAACTTATAAAAAACACGTAAAATATTGCGCGTTTCACTTTTTTGCTGAGACAATTACGTTACCTAGGATTATGATCACATCGCTATCATAATCCTAGGTAACGTAATTGTCTCAGCTGCTGTCAGTGCAAAAAAGTGAAAATGAAATATTTTATGTGTTTTTTTACAAGTTCATGCGAGCAGCTGACGCACAATCCCCCCTCCACGATGCAGCTGACAATTTTTTTTAACTCACTATGATGTCAACTATTTATAAAAAAGTTTCAGCCGGCGTACTATTACTTAAAAAAAAAATTTTTTACCACTTTCGCAGCCTCTCACACTTACACCCACCACGGGTGCGTCAGCTGACGCTTGGTTTACTTATTAGTCATACCAGATTCATCGAAAAAGATAACAATCGATCGGCGTAAAAACACTACCTAAAATGCAACGCAAACTCCAGAGCTAGTATATTGTTTAAACAAAATTGAAACCCTAGATAGATTTCGTAAAATATAATATATATTTTGTTAAATGTATTTTAGAATTCTTATTACGAATATGGCCATCTTTAAACAATTTAGACAAAAAAGCATTATGAGTTGTGGCTATTTATCCTGTTTTCGAAGACTTATCGATAAGAAAGCAATACTAAATAGAAATATTTTTATATCGAATTTAACGCGTCAATATAATTCATCACAAGATACAGAGGAAAATGACTTTGATCTAGAACCAGACAGGTAGAATTTTTGACATTAGGAAGTTAAAGTTTTTTTTTAATGTATGTAGATCTTTGTTGACTAATGTTTTCAATTTTAGAGACTATAAAGAATTATTACACAAATACATGCCTGTTTTGAATGTAGAAGAAACATGTTATATTATCCAACCTTACATAAAATGGGGACCAAAGAAAAATACAGATACTACTCCACAACTTCAATTAGCTGAAGCTGTTGCATTAGTAAACTCATTACCAGGATGGTCAGTTCTTGATTCTGCTCTTATTCCTTTAGAATCTTTAGATAAAAGAGAATTGTTTGGAAAAGGGAAGTTAGAAGAACTGAAAAAAACTATCCGAGGAAATAAATCACTGACTTCGGTGTTTGTAAATTTAGGAATGTTGCGTGGATATCAAATTAGTGAACTAGAAAAAATTTTCAGAGTTCAAGTGTTTGATAAATACAAAATAGTAATGGAGATTTTAAGACTTCATGCTTCAAGCAAACACGCAAAATTACAAGTAGCAATGGCTGAAATACCGTATTTAAAATCAAAATTAAAAGATTTTCAAAGTAATTCACAAATAACGAACGAAATGCCATTAGACGTTAGAAGGAAAATTCTTCAGCAAAGGGAAATCAAATTAAAAGAAAAAATTAAGAAGTTACGCGGTCAAAGAGAACTCTTAAGAAATAAAAGAGTACAACGTAATTTTCCCGTGGTTGCTGTTGTGGGATATACAAATGCCGGTAAAACAACTTTAATTAAAGCAATTAGTGGCGATAAGAAAATGCAACCAAGAAATCAACTGTTTGCCACTTTGGATGTTACACTGCATGCGGGTATATTGCCATCCAATTTAGAAGTATTATTTGTGGATACAGTCGGATTTATATCTGATATTTCCGCAGATCTTTTAGAGTGTTTTGCAGCAACCTTAGAAGATGCATTATTAGCTGTAAGTCAATTCATTATTTCTAATGTTGCCAAATGTCTGGACATTTTATTTTTTGAAAAATGTCTGAGCAGTGTCCAATAAGTGACCAAATATTTATTGGACATTAATAAAATAGCCCAAAACTCGCGTTTCTCAACTGTGTTTTGATCACAAAACACCAATTTAGGGATTATGTTTAGATATTATAAACAAATTTTGAGAAATTAAACATTCTCAATAATGTCTGGATATTTTCAGTGTATCGTGTACATTGTCCATGAATGTCTATGCCCAGATATTTGAGTTTCCGGCACAGAGGCGGACTAGCAGTCTTGGCCGCCGTAGACTATTCAGTACCAGTCACCCCTTTCTACAAACTTACTATAGCCAACTGGTCACCTTCTAGGTCATTAACAGGGACCATAATAAAAGAATGTCTCCCAGAGCCATATGAAATGACTGTCATAGTTATATTTTTAACCGACTTCAAAAAAAGGAGGTGGTTCTCAATTCGGTTGTTTTTTTTTTATGTTTGTTACCTCAGAACTCCGTCATTTATAAACCGATTTGGAAATTTTTTTTTATTTGAAAGGATATACTTTCAGATTGGTCCCATAGAAATGTTATGAAAATCGGTTTAGTAGTTCGGCTGATTTTAATAAAAGTGAGTAACGGCGTGTGATTCCTTAAGGTAAATGTCACTTTTTGACACATCAGGCAGCGTAAGAAAGTCGGTTTAATAAAAGTGAGTAACGGCGTGTGATTCCTTTAAGGTAAATGTCACTTTTTGACACTAAAATGAAAAAAATAAAAAACTTTTTTACAAAAAAAAAAAAAACCTCCTTCAAAAAGCCACTAAAAAGAGGAAAATAATGAAATTTTGACGTCTGCGCCAATTTCATAAAATATGAAGTTGGTTAAAATGAAAATATTAATCACTATGCTATACTTTTTAACCGACTTCATATTTTATTAAATTGGTGCAGACCTCAAAATTTCATTATTTTCCTCTTTTTAGTGGCTTTTTGAAGGAGGTTTTTTTTTTTGTTAAAAAGTTTTTTATTTAATTGTTAGAAACAAAGTAAGGCAACCATATTCATATAGCTAGAGGAACTACAAATTCTGTCTCTGATAGTGGTTGAGCTAGATTGCGGGCACTCGCTGCCGCCGACTGCGGGTGCAGATTGGCCGCCCTAGGCTGGACCTAGTCGGCCTTATGGAAAGTTCGCCACTGATTCGTCAACACTAATTATTTATAAATAATAAATGTTTCTCAACAGGTTCTTACTTTAAAAAAAGTTTATTTTGAACTTTCCCTAAAGGATTAATACAGCGTTTTAAATTGGTGTACAAATTGACTGTTAAGATATTCCTAAATCCTACACAAACACAATACGAATAAAGCTATACTATGTAGTATTTATAAAATGAACTTCGTACATAGTATCTTTTTGTTTGTTGACAGGATATAATTGTTCACGTTCAAGATGTTTCCCACGCAGATCTAAAAGCTCAAAATCTTCTTGTACTCAAAACTCTTGAGTCATTACTAAAAAATTCGCCACGAACAGAAAATCTTTTGAAAAATATCATTACTGTTGGAAACAAAATTGATATGGTAGATGAGAGATTGGAATTTAATGATCCAAACGTTACTTATGTATCAGCTAAAAATATGACAGGTTATTTTTTAATTATTTATGTTTTATTATCAAGTGTAAGCAGAATTCTAAATATGAGCATTAATAATTGCAATAAATTAGTGCTAAACATTCACAAATACACCATTTAAAACCATTCACTTAGCTATACAATGCAGCGTGTAGATGAGAGCAGCTCATTGACTCACATAATAAATTTTCTATTTATGAGCTCTCACTAGAAATGAATCAACTCGTCAAAAAATCATAAATTCAATATTATATTAGAGTTTTTATCATATAGGAATTGATGAATTAAGAGGGAAAATAGAAGTTGCGTTGATTGAAGCTACGGGTCGAGTTCCGATTTCTATTCGAGTTCCAATGGGTGGTGAAGAATCTAGGTATGCTATCAAATTAATAGATTTTGAGTTAAATTTTGGCAGCACTGTTAATAACTATATTTTTTGTAGATGGTTGTATAAGAATTCAACTGTAAGCTCTACATACGAAGATTCAAAAGATAATCAATATTTAATTATGAAAGTTATAATCACGAAAGCCAAACTACAACAGTTTCGACACGTTTTTATCAAAAAATGAATTTTTGTTATTATTGATTATTTATATTCGTTCAAAATAATATACAACGCAAGTACGATACAAAAAAGAAAAATTGATCAGTCCTATACTTCCCACCTAGTAAATATTTGCAAAAAATAAACACTCTTTTTTTATTCTTTGAAAAAGAGCATGGCCCTCTTTCTTGTTTAGTGATCTACTGATGGCTCAAGGTTATTAGAGTACAGGTTGCCTCGTCCCATCTGACCAATCAGCGTAAGCGCGGGAATGACGTCAGCTAGAATTTAGTTTAAATCAAGTACAAAAATTGTTGAAGATTATGCTTATTTATATTAGGTGCTTCGTGCAGATTTTTTCTTAAAATTGGCAGGAGACAATAAATAGAAGAATAGATGTTAAAAAATCGGATAATTTTTATTTTTATTACAAAATTTAGGTTTTAATATCTATAATATAAACAAACAAAAAATTAAATAATGCTCAAGAAATGGCAGATTTTGTTAATTACCTATTTTTTTAAATTTAAGAAACGGATAGAATTAACTAACAAATTGATAAATTAATTATTTTATCTTTTATATTCACAAAATATTAAAAATAACCACAAAACACCATAACACTTAACAGCTATCGCAAAATTGACAACTTATCATATTTTTTTCACTAACAGAAGAATCATGTTTCTATTAGGTATTGAAAAAACATATCACACTACCATGGTTACTGTGATTTTTATTTCCAAAAATTAGCAGCGTCCATGGTCTGATCTTTTCTATTGAAGTGAGCAAGCATGGTATATTCTGAGTGACGTCATCCCCCCACTACTATCTATCGGAATGAGGCAACCTATACTCTACTAACCTTGCTGATGGCTAGCTTAATATAGCAAAAATCATGGTTACCTTGATTTTCGTACAATTTTTACTTCCCACCTTTACTATGGTAGGGAAGTAATGGATTCAGTCCGAAAAAAATATTTCGAGATTTTAACAGATTTTCACGTTTTGAGACCCTAGCGATCGTTTAAGATCATTTTCTGACTGATGTCTGTATGTGTGTGTGTGTATGTGTGTGTGTGTGTATGTGGTCAATTTTTCGCCTTCGATATCTTAAGAACGGAACAACATACGGGCATGCCGATTGTTCTATTGTGTTTATCAGCCTTTAACTTAGATCTGATTAGATTTTGAGTCAAATCGGTTCAGTGGATCCTGAGATATTCAAAAAAACGTCCTCAATGTCACGTATTAACATAGGTAAAAAAAAATATAAATGAATTCTAGATGTTATAATATGAAAAAAATGTAAATATTTTTTTTCTCTAAAATGTATAGTTTTCGAGAAAAAAAATATTTTACTAAAAAAATAAAAATTGTACGTAAATCAAGGTAACCATGATTTTTGCTATATTAAGTTAGCCATCAGTAGATCACCAAACAAAAAAGAGGGCCATGCTTTTTTCAAAGAATAAAAATTAAATTGTGTTTTAAAGACCACCAACAGCTAAGGTTATTTGGGCCTAGTCAAAGAATAAAAAAAAGAGTGTTTATTTTTTGCAAATATTTACTAGGTGGGAAGTATAGGACTGGTCATCAGTCGAATTTTTATTAGTGTATTTGCCATATGGCACATACACTATTGGCGTCGGTCGGATGGTGGGACCTAGGGGTCGGACCAAAATTTCTCGACGTTTCATACCCTCCTGAACAGTTTGCCACCATTTTTGAAAATGTTTATGTATATATGTATGTATATATATATATATATATGTGTGTGTACACGATAACTCTCGACAGACTTAATCGATTTAAACGAAATTTGGTACACACATTGGAACCCATTACCGCACGAAGCCTATTTAAAATGGGCCCGATCGGACCATTTTAAGGGTAGTATTTAGGGGTTGAAAAAAGTTTTTGGGCCCAAAAATACCGAAAAAATTCTCAGAATCGTTTCAAAATTGAAATTTAACCCTTTAGTAAAGATTAAAATGTGCTGTTAAAATTTTAATAAAATCGGCCCGACAGGACCGGACTTACAAAAATTTTATGAAAACACTGGTTTGCGGATAGTGATTTACTTACTGAAGGGTGTATTTAATTTGGTACAAAGGTTGCATTGATAATATTATTGAAATTAAGAAAAAAAATATTGTTTTAAGGGATGTATTAAGGGGTTAAATTTTTTATTTTGTCCAAAAACAAACTTAAGTTTACATAATAAAGCCACAAGACCTGCATTAGCAAATACACTATATTGTCGGCAGGGTTTTGCACTGCGACCCGAGTTTTTTTTTTTTGTAAAATATTTTTTTCTCGAAAACTGTACATTTTAGAGAAAAAAAATATTTACATTTTTTTCATATTATAACATCTAGAATTCATTTATATTTTTTTTTTACCTATGTTAATACGTGACATTGAGAACGTTTTTTTTAATATCTCAGGATACACTGAACCGATTTGACTCAAAATGTAATCAGATCTAAGTTAAAGGCTGATAAACACAATAGAACAATCGGCATGGCCGTATGTTATTTCGTTTTTACGATATCGAAGGCGAAAAATTGACCACATACACACACACATACAGACATCAGTCAGAAAATGATCTTAAACGATTGCTAGGGTCTCAAAATATGAAGATCTGTTAAAATCTCGAAATATTTTTTCGGACAATCCATTACTTCCCTACCATAGTAAAGGTGGGAAGTAAAAATTGTACATGATCTTCCTTTCTTATTTTTATCGTTATCTACCTTTCTATTTGCCGGCTCTGTTTGCCAGTTAATTTTGACTTTGAACACAGTTGTATTAAAACTAGGGATGCTCGAAATTTTTAAAACATCGAACGATACATCGAATTAATAAAATCGATGTTGTGAAAACGTCGAAACCAACATATTGATGTTTCAAACGTCCAAATTTTCTGAGTAGAAAATATTTGTTTTTAATACCTATATAATTATATATTAGGTAATACATTTAAATTTAATTTAACCAAATAATAATTTCAGGTCGAAAAGAGACTAATTAATAAGCGTTTCTCAACGTTTTAGTATTTGGGACCCACTTTTCTGAATTAATTTTAACCGCGCTCTCCTAACTGTTTTATTGGAGTACTAATAAAATACTAACATCTATTCAAATCTATTTTGCTGTGCTGTTACAAGCCCAAGATTTCACCATGAATTGCGAAATATGCCATGTTTGACAACACTGACCGCCGCGTTGTGAAAATATGCACCGATCTGGCATCAATGTTCAATCGCTCACGGTACCGTATGAAAAGTTTTGCTCTGTGAGGCTCAAGCCCTTATTGTTGATTTTAGTTACTTAATAATTGTTAAGTACATTTTGCATTAGGTACTGCTATATGTGTGTGTTTTAAAGACCACCTACAGCAAAGGTTATTTGGACCTAGCACCAATTCATATTTTCAGTTCATAATTTTTTTTTAATAATAAATTGAAAATCCAATTGACACTTTTACCAGCTCTCGGGCTAGAGCCCGGGAACTGGGGACTTGTAATGAGGAACCATAGCAACGCCATGTAAACAACAGCACTGCTACACGCTCGGCTATTCTCGGTACTGCTATGTATCTACCTATTGGGGTAACATTTTATTTTGTATTTTATGTTTTCGAATTGTATTTTATTCAATAAAAAGTTTTGTCTGCGATTTTTGTTTCTTCATTCTTCTCACGTCTTCGCGCGCGCCCCTTTCCGTTATTTCGCTCCCCCCCCCCCCTTACCGCTCAAAGGGGGTGCGGCCCATAGGTTGAGAATCACTGGACTAAATAGTATTTGTTGCTTTAATTCAATTATTGATGAGATTTTTTTTTATTTACCAAATAGTTAATTAAAAAAAAAGTGGGTGTGCTTATGACCACACGACAAAAGTGAAAACTTGATTATATGCAAAACATACATAATATAATTTTATTATTATAATACGTAATAATAAAAACGTAATTCTTGAAACGATGCTCTCCTTGTTAGACAGTAAACGTGGTTACCGAACCGAGCGCGCTTGATGTCCAGTGGGGCCGAGTAAACTCGATTCAGTGTCACCAACCCGAGCGTGACGATTCACTTCCGTTCACTATTCAGAAAGAACGTAAAGTGCGCCTAAAGAAGTTTTCACTTCAATAATACAAACTTTTTATTTTTAAACTTGAAAGCGTAGTGTTAGCTTGAAAGTACATCGATGTTCGTGTCGTCAGTCTTGTAAAGAGGGTTTCAAATTCACATTATGAAGAAAATGGTATTAAATAGTTACGGCATATTAAGTCCTTTGTGTCGACTGTGTTTATCAACCGGTGTTGCGGTGTTAGACATATTTTTGTATTCAGCCAAAATGAGAAAACATCTTAGAATTTAGATTGTTGTCTATAATTGTCTAGTTAGATGTGAAGCAACAATCGTTTAAAATTAACATTATGGAGAAAATATTCACAAATGGCTGCCGCTTAAGCACAATATGTCGACTGTGTTTATCAGCTGATGGACATATTTTCTTATTCAAACAAAATTGAAAATCAACTTGCAGATGCAATCATGAAGTGTGCTCCCGTTCAGGTAAGTTCATAATGAAATTGATATTTCTGTTGCTTTCAGAATTTATATTGAAATTTATTTAGTATAAATTCTCCGTTCACAAGATATTTATAAAATAGTTAATTTAATTTTTAAAGGACCACGTTTCGACAACTTAGTTGTTATTAAATATTAGATCAGTAAAAAAGGTTAATGTTAAGAATATTTCTATTTTTTTAAGATGAGAAGATATTAACTGCCTAGTAAATACGTTAAAAAAGTTAAATGGAGAGAAACAAAATCTTAAATCATCTTAAATTGCCAAAAATAGATTATAAATTATTAACATAATTTAGAGGTAGTACCTACATTTGTCAGATCACTTCGTTAATAAAAATATAAGGGTTCCGTTTTTTACATTCTGAGGTACAAAACCCTAAAAAATAGAACTTTCTTCAAAAACGTTATTAAAAAAAGTGGAAAATAATAAAATTTTGAGGTCGGCACCAATTTTATTGTAAAGCTTTTTACTTACATTTTATTAAATTAGCTTCGACATCAAAATTTTATTTTTTCCTCATTTTTAGTAGCATTTTTGAAGGAGGTTCTATTTTTTTAACTTCTTAGTGTCTTTAGTTTACAATACGTAGTTTGCACGTTATTAACCGACTTCCCTGTGTCAAAACTTACCTTTACCTTAACGGTGTTACAACTTACAGTCCGTTACTTTTTTTTATAAAATCAGTCGATTTAAGTAAAATTTATATGGGACCACCCCCGAAGTATGCCCCATTAAATAATAAAAGGATCATAAAAATCGGTCGTGTAGTTTCTGAAAAAATATCGCACATACAAACATACATACTAGGGAAAAGCAGAACCTTCCTTTTTTTGAAGTCTGTTAAAATAAAGACAGACGTACATATGTCTTATATCGGAATTTTTTAAATGGATAATATCGGATCCGGAATCAGATTTTTAAAATAGCATATTATTATGTACTATTTTTTGCTATCTTTTTATATGTAAAACTTCTAAGTGCATACCTACCTAGTTTTTAATTAAACCTAAAATAAAGTCAGCTCCAGCATTTGAATTTTTTTTAGGGTTCCGTATCTCAAAATGAAAAAACGGAGCATTTATAGAATCACTCTCGTGTCTGTCTGTCTGTCGGTCCGTCCGTCTGTTACAGTTTATTTTCTCCGAATCTACTAGACGAAAAAAGTTGAAATTTGGTACATATAGGTATAGCATACACAAATTCTGATTTTGGGGGGCAAATTAGGAAATTAAAAAAAAAAATTCAAATTCATCATATGACATATCAAATGAAAGGGCTCGTTATTTTTTTATAATTTTTAAATGCATAGTTTAAAAGATATTAAAGAAACTATACGAAAATCGAGCATTCCCCCACCTTATCTTCGAAACTACTGAGCCTAAAATTTTCAAAAAAATAGAAAAACCTAAACGAAAATCCTATGTCCTTAAATTCCCACGGAAAACGGATCCGATTTTGATGATTTTTAAAAAAAATGTTTGTTATAAGTATCCATTTCTTATTTTGAATAATTGAATATAACAAACATTTTAAAAAATCATCAAAATCGGATCTGTTTTGGTGGGTTGAGAAGTTTTAATGGGTTTTCGCTTTTTTGACTGGATTAGAAAAAAAATGCTCTAGAACTGAAAATAATAAACTTATAGCCTGAAACTTTCAGAATCGTTAGGTCAATACGTCTCAAATAAGCACACAAAATTTAGTCAGTAGTATTGAATAATTATTTGTAAAACGGCAAACGTTTATTATCGTATACGCGACGCGAGCGTATAGGAAAATTCGGAGAAAAACTTGGTGGAAAATGAAAAATAATTGAAATAACGTTCTCAAAGTTTTTGTACTGTTAAATACGTGCATTTCGAACAATTATGCAAAATGTCATCAATATTCAAATAATATATTCAACACAGCAAACGATCTTTGCGACGATCGTACTCTGACGCGTGAAAAATTCGGGGAATTGAAAATCGGAGCTGTTATGGTGGGTTTAGAAGTTTTCATGATTTTTTTGCTATAATAACTGAACTAAAATAAAACATCCATTTTATAAATACAACAAGTACAAGACGTGTGTATGTAATAATTATAGCACTTTTTAATTTTACAAAAAGGTACCCATTAAGTATTTGAAAATAAATTAATATTCTCTCAATGTAATAGTTTTTTCCTTATACGTATGACTTTATTGTTATTAGTCATTTTTATTAATTAATTATTGTTATTTTATCTCAGATATCGAAACGTGATGAGATGCCGAAAGTCATTTGTCAGTTATGTTACACTCAACTGGGAAATATTCACCAGTTTCAGATGCAAATAGTGCAGTCTGAGAAAAAACTGAGATGCTATCTGACGCAATTACACACTTCTGGTTGGAAAGTCATAAATGAATATTCTATTGAGAAGCCTCCTGAAGATCATTTAATCCATAAAACTAATGCAGACATTACTGTAAAACGTGAATCTTTAAAACAACATGCCATTTTGGATATGACGCCTACAAATTATAATAATTCGATAAACAAAATTAAAGAGGAAATGCCTTTAAAGTCCGAAATAGACGACGAACCAATCGATGATAATTCATTAAATAATACAGAATCTCCTTCTTACACAATAAATGTATCTCAGGATGATGGTTGTGAAATTAACTGCGAAGACACAAAGATCTCTATTGATCACATGTCAAAATCCGAAATCGAAGAGGAACCAACGGATGATAATTCATTAATTCTAACAAGATCTCCTTTTGACACAAAAGAAACTTTATCTCAAGATGATGGTAGTGAAAACAGTTGTGAAGGCACAAAGATCAGTATAGGTCACATATCAGAGAAATTCACGCGACTTCATTCTATGGATGGAACAAAATATTTTGGAAAAGGTGAAAAGGGGAACAACAAACATACTGATGAGAAATCCTATCAGTGTGAGATTTGTGATAGGTGTTTCTCGCGGTCAGATGTTTTAAAACAACACAAACGGACACACAGTGGTGATAAACCGTATCGATGCGACATTTGTAATAAATATTTCGCCCAGTCAGGTTGTTTAAATATTCACAAACGGACACACACTGGTGAGAAACCGTATCAGTGTGACGTTTGTGATAAATGTTTCTCACATTCATCTGATTTAAGTAAGCACAGACGGACGCACACTGGTGAGAAACCGTATCAGTGTGACATTTGCAATAAATGTTTCACAAATTTAGGTAATTTAAATGAACACAAACGAATACACACTGGCGAGAAACCGTATCAGTGTCACATTTGTAATAAGTATTTCGCACATTCAGGTAATTTAAATAGACACAAACGAACACACACTGGTGAGTAACCGTATCTTTTTTATTTATTGTAAATTATAGACGCGTCGACAACTTAGGTCATTAGCGTCTTGTTTACATCAAATAACAACTCACTTTAAACTAAATGACATCACAAAACATCCATGAGCGGAGGCGAGACTATCACTAAGCGTATCGATCAGACATCAGTGTGACATTAACTGTAATAAGTGTTTCTCGCAGTTCATTGAATTAAATAGTCACAAACGGACATATACTGATGAAAAACCGTCTAAGTGTAGCACTAATTATAATAAGTGGTCAAGTGATTTAAATAAAACACTAACGGACACATACTGGTGTAGTAACCATATAATCAGCTCGTGGTCAAAAATTACACGATTTTTTTTAAGGTTAATATTTTGAGATTTAGTTATTATGTGCTTACCATTTAGGGTGTAAGATAAGATATGCTTTTATTGTCATTTGGTATAAAATGTACATCATGTTACAGGTTTTGTTATGGCGTTCCTAATAATAACCTACCACAATGTTTTTAGTGTATTTGCCATATGGCACATACGAGTACACTATTGGCGTCGGTCGGATGGCGGGACCTAGGGGTCGGACCAAAATTTCTCGACGTTTCATAGCCTCCTGAACACTTTGGCACCATTTTTGGAAATGTTTATATGTGTGTGTGTGTTGTGTGTACGGGCTATAACTTTCGAAAGAGTTAATTGATTTTGACGAAATTTGGTAGGCACGTTGGATTCCATCACCGCACGAAGCCTATTTAAAATGGGCCCAATTGGACCATTTTAAGGGTGGTTTTTAGGGGTAGAAAAATGTTTTTGGGCCCAAAAATAGCGAAAAAATTCTCAGAATTGTTTCAAAATTAAAATTTAACCATTTAGTAAAGATTAAAATATGTTGCTAAAATTTTAATAAAACCGGCCCAACAGGACCGGACTTATGAATTTTATGAAAACACTAGTTTACGGATAGTGATTTACTTACTGAAGGGTGCATTTAATTTGCATTGATATTAATATTGAAATTAAGAAAAAAAATATTATTTTAAGGGATGTATTAAGGGGTTAATTTTTTTATTTTGTCCATAAACAAACTAAGTTTACGTATTAAAGCCACAAAGCCTGTATTAGCAAATACACTATATTGTCGGCAGGGTTTTGGCACTGCAACCCGAGTATTTTTTGTATATAAATACACTGTCTTTGTTCTTTACTTAAATTGGCTTGTTTTTCTGGGAAAAGCTCTTAAAAAACTCAGAACGGTGCTTAAGTCGGTGATTAGTTAAGGATGTGTTTTATCCTCTTATGTTTGTTTCGATATGGCAAGTTATCGACACTGTAGTTCCCGATATCACTGATAATTTTAAATGTACTGGCACTGCACTTGTTGAGGGTGTAAATAAATACCCAAACCAGTCAGAAAGTCAGCTGCTGGAACCTCCGTCGGGGCGCTTTAAAAAATGTACAAAAATTGGTGTTTAGTAAAAGCTGAAATTTGCCACAGGGTTAATCTATTAAATTATGAAAAGAACAGTTAAACCTCATTTTGATAAAACCGACCTAGTCAGCGGTCGATAGAAGTTTGTTACAAAAATCTTGCAATTTTTGACTATGAGAGCTCTTGAACTAATATCAGAGTGACATTTGTAATAAGTGCTCAGTTGATCACGTAGTTTATACAGGCCAGTCAAATTACTCATTTTAATCATTGATAAGACTCCCGCCAAAATGACCCAAATTGAACAACACTTTTGCTAAGGTCATTCTTGATAATAACGAACGGTATTTTTGTCAGTGTAGTTGCAGAAATAAATAAATTGAAAGAAAACAACAGTTACTTACTTTTTAAACATGTTTTACTTTATTTGTAAGTTTTTTTATATTTAAATAAAAATGTGTTTGCATAAACAAAGATTATCTTAATAAAAAAATGTAAAATTAAAGCTTTTATTTTATTAAAAAAAGATTGTTTTTGCTCCTGAAATAATTTTAAAATTACGATCAGCTAAATAATCAACATATAAAATGTACATTTATTGTACAATAATTATTTAAAATATTATCGATGTAACATTTCTGAATGGCAATCACACAAAACAAACTGAAATAAATTCCAATTAATTAATACATTTACGTTCAGTTTCTAAAACTTGTTATCAATATGTCAAAAACGTTCACAGAATATACTGGTCAATAATAAAACATATAATTTGGTGTATGCACTGAGTTGTAATATCGGAATGCACTAACCCTAAGCCTCCGTGCATAAACATCGAGTGATGGTCAGCGCATGCCGCATCAAAAAGTGGTCAACAAGAGTGAGAGATGTGGCATGTGGCGGCCAGTTTTCTTTCTTCAAAGTGTCGCTACATAATCTCTTTCATTTTTGATGGCCACTTTTAATAGTGTTAAGATACGGATGGTGCTGTTCATGCCTCAATGTCTATGCCCCAGTGTATCTCAAGCAAGTCAACAAAGGTAGCTGCTGCCTGTTAAAGGTATTTTCTCTCATTATTCTACACGTAGTGTAGACGAAGATAGAAATACTTATCTGTAGCAGTCTCATGCTCGATTTCTGATACACTGAATCTACTTTGAAGGTACATTTAAAGTTGAAAGTCGTACTAGAAACTCGACATCAGAGTTCCTCGAGTAAAAGTTGGAGTAACAGGTGACAATTTTTGTTTGAAGCATTCAATTCGCCATAATAATATCGAACCCATTGTAGATCTATCTTTTCTGATTTGAAAATAATGCCATTATAATCATACATACAGATTGTATCAAATTAAAGCTGTGCATAGGCCGTTCTGTGTGTAAGACAGAAATCGATATATAAAGTATTAAGTAAGAATGAGATAAATAATCGCTAATAGAAAGTTACTGTGGTTACTTTAAATAAATAATATCTATACAACCTAATAGCGCCATCTTTGTTTTTTCGCTCCTTCTATGCTGTAAAAATGTAAATCATTTACTACTTTACCAACTAACGCAACTAAACCATAATATTAATTCGTAATATTATTTATATCTGGTACAAAAGTTTTAACAATTATTTTATTAATTTAATTTGCACACGAAGCTGTTTTTTATGATTTTTCGGAGATAGGTAACAATTTGATTCAAATTCGACTATGACATTGCGAATTGTTGTGGCAGATGGAGACGGTCTATTTTCAAAGGCAGCTACAATTAATTTTATAATGTCGGCGGTTAAATTACCACCATAAAACTATTTAATTATTTGGATTATTTCCCGAACAGTATAAATTGCCATTTTATCAATAATTTCAGTAGTGACTATTTTTACTGTAGAAAACATTTATTTCATTTTTACTTATTGCTTTATGTATCAATCTCTGTCTTACATACAGAATGCCCTATGCACAGGTTTAATTTGATACAATCTGTATACTCAAATTTGATATATGCCAAAGAAAATATCTTTAAGTTTCTTAAACATTCTGACTGCCATTCACATGATACGAGACAATTTGTTTACCATTGCATAAATACACTACTAGTCCAAAAAGCTTTTTTATATTGTATTTCTTGACTTTTTGTATCTAAATTTTTGGCCATGCAAATAAATTATTGATCTATCTATCTATCTAATAATAAAGAGAAAACTTCACACTAGTTGCAAAAGCTGTGTTTCGTCCCTTGTAATGCAATATACTATTACATACCTACTACATACAAGTCACTAAATTTTCGCTTTCCCTATCTATGTCGGCCACTGTTCTCTATAACTCGTACTCGAGGAACTGTAGATATTTCCTTCTTTCTCTTACACGTTGCATACGGGAGAAGGAATATCTTCGACGGGGGGGCGGTCGGCTAACCCCCTCCGACGGTTATATTCGGAGGGATTGAGTTCTTTCAAGCCCCTTGGAATCGGTGCCCCTAGAGCAGAGGTCGGCAACCTTTTGAGACGGAAGAGCCAAAAGTTACAATTTACAAAATTTCCCAGTTTTTAAAGAGCCACTAACATTTTTATTTCAATATTATGGTATTTGATTAGGATTAGGTATATAAAAAAAAAGTTCTGACTACGACCGTTGACGACACAGTGCACCATAATAACTAAACAAACAGAACAGTGTTGCCACATTTAAAAAATGTCAGCTGTTCTTATACTCTCTACTCCACCTATTCTCACTGTTCTCTGTTGAGTGTTTTTATCCTGTTTAAAGTTTTTTTTGCAGTAGTATAATATTTTTTATGAGTAAAGAAAATAAAATAATATAATTATTAATATTTGCGCATGGAATTGGAGAGCCGCATCTTAACATCATAAGAGCCGCATGCGGCTCGCGAGCCGCAAGTTGCCAACCCCTGCCCTAGAGGTATCTGAAGCAGCTACCTCTGTCAGCTTGTTTCACTGGCCCCTGTACGCGTTCCAGTATTACAAGAGTTCAGTTGTTCCAGTAATAATGGGTAAGTTCGGTTTTGCACTCGATTGATCGAACCGAGCTCGCTCGCTTTCCTCGGAGCTCATAGAGCGTGCTCGATCTCCTCCAGATTTTAAATCCGAACGTAGGATAGAGATCTTTCAAAGCATATAAATGTTAAATTCGAACGCATAAAAGCACTCAGATCGATCTGAGCTCAAAACCGAACTTACCCAATATTAACATACCCAACAATGTACATTCAGTAACCCATCAACAGCATCATCATCAAAACAAAAAACAAATCAACTACCTATTTAATCTTGACTAAAATAAAATATGGCAAGAATGCACATCATTAATATCATATTAACAAATCATCAAAAACTTAGTAAAATATTTAAAATTTGCTTAACTTTTTCAATTTTTCAAAAACACATTAATGTAGGTATTACTAACAGTTATTATACTGCAATTACTCAATAAAAATTTAAATCGTCAAATTTATTTTTGAAAGCAAATTTTCAACGTTTTATTTTTATTCTTTAAAAATAAAATTTAAATAATTCCTTTTGGCGCTGTAATAAAGTGCAATGAATTTGAAACTTGATTGGTAACATTAACATTTGATAAGCAATTTAAAACAGTGCCATCTTTTTGTATTCCTCCAAACATAACTAATTCACCTTTCCCCGCTACTAGCGTATACAGGATAGTTTCTTCGGGACCTCCTGAAGCATCAAGATTTTTCCAAGGCATCCAAATTACGTGCGGATCTTCTTCATTTAAAACATTAGAAATATTGAGCACATACATTCCTAGGACGTTCCGTTTTGGTTTCTTCACAACTGGATGATGTTCAGGATCCGGAATTTCTTGCAAAACGACTTTTTCAGCATTCTCAATATTTTCGTTGTCATTATTACGTTTACTTAAATTTTTTATCCGTTCTTCCATTCGTCTTAACGAAGCAAGTTGTCTCTCTCTATTTCTGTTCGGTATTTGTTTTTGATCAGTGAAAGCGGACATATGAAATCTAGTTTCATTATTTCGATCAAAATTTGTTCTTTGCAAGGAGGGGATAGAATTATCTTTTATTCTATTTGAAGGTCCGGAAGATAATGAGCCATCTTTGACTCTTTCTGAGTTTGAAGGCCCCGGTATCGGTTCCATTTCTTCATCGCTGCTCGAACTAGGAATATTAGCTGTTGCTCTAATATTTAACTTACCGCGACGACCATTGACATTCTCATCTTTTTCAATGTGAGGCTCCGGTTTTCGTGGACTAATGTTCGGAATATCATCGCCTCTCGGAGGAACCCATACGTTCAGACGGTTCAAACGCAACTGAGATGGTACATTCCAACTGGCAGAATATGATGGAGTTGAGACAGGTGATTCAGGATTACGACTTAAAACTACAATTCTTTCACCAACCTATAAAAATCATAAATTATTATTTAAAGCCACCTACTGCCAGGATTATCTAGGCCTACTGGCTATTACTCGTATTTACAATTTACTATTAGTTTTCTATATTAAATTAGCAGTACCCGCGGCTTTGCTCGCCCTCGATTCATACATAACAAAATTCTGTTGCTTCTTGACCTAACATAATGATTTTTACCTTATAATATGTTAACTGAGACTATATTTTATTTATTGTAGATTATTGGGACCCGTCAAATGAGCATATGACATCCGGTGGCACAAAATTGTACTCAAAACGAGGGAAAATTTTACATGCTAACAGTGCAAATTTATCGTGAAATTGTTTATTACAAATATAAAACAAGTAAAATAAACAAAAAGTTTATCGAAAATGGAATTAGCGACGTTTTCTAATATCATGGCATTAAACACTGTCAGTTATTGCCTTGTAAAACTTACTTTACAGCGAATTATTTTCTAATGAAATGTGGAAAAACTGTATTTATGAATTAAAAAAATATTTTATATTAATAATAAGATGTACTTATTATCATACTGCACTACAATAGTTGAATCCCTGATGATTGACAAATTTATAGGATTAACTATATATACAAATATTTTGAGGTTAGTAACTTACCTACTTATTACAATATAACTTATTATGTTACAATTATGTGTTTACATTATTCACCTAACCCAGCCTTAAAGGCGCACTGAACGCGGATGATTAATTTCGTGGAGATTTTCTTCTAATTTTGATGTTTTTAAGCAATATGTCGTAAAGATTACTACTTTTGACAGTTCATTTTGCATGCATTTTTCTCATTATATTTCCGACATTTGATAATATGCCCGGCTTTGAAAATCCGTTCTCCTTCAACGAAATTCCTTTGTTTACGATTTGTACCGGCCCAATCACAAATTGCACTTATATTTATCATTTCTTATCACTTTGAAAATCATACAATTACACGCAAAAGTATACCCCGTATATGAAATTTCCCCCCCTCTGCGCCATGTTTTTTAAACTCCACCTATCTGACGGATCCCAATAGACGTGTCGACATCTCAGGTCATTAGCGTCTTTCAACTACATCAAATAACAACTTTCTTAAAACTAAATGACATCACAAAACATCCATGAGCGCAGGTGGGATTCGAACCCACGAACGTCTGATCTAGAGGCCGACACGCTAACCAGTAGACCACACGGCCCCCTAACAGACTATAAGCTAATGATTAATAGTTATTGTGAAAGAGTTAAGTACGTCTGATGTTCGTGGTATGAGAAATTTTTCGGATAAACCGTAAAAAATTAAGATTTCTTTTATTCTATACTATACTAAAGATGCCTAACCTGACAAAAAGTGTCTAAATAATTTAAAATGTATTTGACAATTTCTACCACGTTTTTTTTTGTATAAAACTAGAGGCCCCGTCCGGCTTCGCCCGGGTGCTAAGCCGGGCGCAATACACTACTCATTCGCTTCGCTCGTTCGCTTGAATATTATAAATACACTACTCACTCGCTTTGCTCGTTCACTTTTATATATAATTTTTAGTTTCAAAAAAATTATAATTATTATCAAAGAAAGAATATAACAAAAATAAAAAAATATAGAAATAAATATCATGTAGAATTTAGAAAAAAAAAGCCAAAAATTCTACGATGCCATCAGTTTCCGAACCCGGGTCCCTGTGCATAGAGTGCTGCGACGTTACCTCTACGTTACGAGTGGAACAGTTATGTACGGTCGTTTTTATGATATAAGTATGTTTCGAATTCTTATGGTCGGGTTACAAATTTAATTAATTATTTATTAATTATGCTATATATATAAATTTTCCGTGAAAAATTATCTAACTGATGGTGAAAACCGCATCAAAATCCGTTGCGTGGTTTAGGAAGAGTTAGCAGTTAAAAAGACAGACAGACGCGAAAAACGACTTCAATTTACACTATGTAGAGATACATATAAGAATAAAAGAAACCGTAATTTTTGGCTGCTTATCTGAAAAATTTCTCATTTTAATAGTTATTTTATCTTATAAACCTCTGTAATCTTTTTTTTAATTCGATAATAATTATAGACACTGCAGTTCTTTTTTTCTGTGCATTTCACTGTTTAATTCGCTATAAGGTATATGTAAAAAAAAATTACCTGACAAGCTGGATTACACCATAAATGTGGCGGTGCCCATTCTTTGTTCCTGACAGCAATTTTTTTCCAAGTCCAAATTTCTCCACTCGTTTTCAATACCCAAACATCGTGATACATGCTATTGGGTCCCCCGCAGCCACCAATTATCAATACATGATCATTATTCAGTGCTATTTGTGAATGTCCGTATCTCGGGTAAGGTGCTACATCACTCGTTACTGGTTGATACCACGTGTGTGTTTCTAAATTTAAGCACCAAACATCGTTGGATGTTATATATTGACCTGGATTATTAGTTCTTTGTAAACCACCTAAAAGACAGAAGAAATTACAGTGCTTCTACTTTCTCAGCTTAGAACTCGGGAATATGGAAGTTAAAATAATGAACAGTACAACCTCAATAAGTTGAAAAACTATATGTCGAAGAAAACGCCCGTTCCCTTACCTTCAAGTCACAAACCTCTACAACTCGAAATATAACTCTAATTATGGCTTCCCTAGGTGGAATCTTTAGCAGAATAACTCGAAATTAATGGGAGCGAGTATCGTTGCGACCTCTCTATATCTCAAAGTAGTTTATTTTATACCTATATAATGACCTTTGTAAGTTAAAATTATATCACCGCAGCCTCTATAACTTGGCGGCGAAATTAAAGCCACTATTGTGCTGAGAGAAATTTTAAGTCATTCTAACTCTTCACAACAAACAAACTTTACTGTCTCTGAACTAAGCTATTCGTTGTGAGCCTCGAGAAGGAGGGGATAAGCAGTTTTTCGCGAGCGCTGTATGCGGCGACTTTATGCGTAAATGCTGTATTTTTAATGAGAACGTGTTGTAGTGCTGCAGTGAAAGAACAGATAATTAAAAAATGTAATTTTATTGTATGGCAAATTGAGTTGATAATAAACGAATCTTATAATAATTGTTCGAACTTAAAACTAAATATAAGAGAAATGTAGCAACTAGATATCTAAGCAGGTTACAAATACCTAAACTAATACAGCAACAAAATGTGGAAACATAACCTCTACATAGTCCTAATAACTTAAAGCAATAAATATTTATGAATAATAGTGCTTACTTACATTGAATTTTTGAAGAATATATTCACTTAACGTTTACAATACAATTAGAAAATTTGGAGGTATTGTCTCAATTTCAAGTAATAAGCAAATTTTTTGCTCTTTCCTATAATTTCGCATACTAAAGTTACAGCAAAGATGCCTTTTTCGAACCAATAGGCGGCGCCAGTGTAGAAGCTCACAGCGAATAGTTTCAATAACATTCCCCGTGACTACTAAGCATTCGTTGCACTTCCAGAGTTGAAAGTTTGATTTATCAGCGAAGCCTTTGTTAGTCGAATGTTTGTCAATAATACCTTTCTGAGTCAAAACATCTTTAACGCAAATTTTTTAGCGTTTCTCTTGAAGTTTGATTTATCGAGGCTTTACTGTATTTACGAAATTTAAAAGCACTCAGTATCCCTCAATAATGGGGAAACTTTGTTCTTTCTGCGTCACAACAGTACAGTGGACACCCGGTAATCCGGCGCCCCCTGTAATCCGACATGCCTATCACTGTACATACATAAAATTTATTTCGGCAAATCTTCACTAATACATGTAGTATGTGCTGTTTAATTTACTAAATTCCACTTTGATTTGTAATTTGTCGGATTACAAGCTACTTTTTTTCAAAAAAATCCGGACTATAGGGGGTCTGTGGCAGTACTCTATAATCCGACACCGCCCTGCAAAACGTTTGTCGGATTACCGGGGGGTCCATTGTATTATGATTTACATACCAAACAGAATCATCCATTCGCCATGTACCGATACTGAATGTCCGGCAATGGGTGGAGGTGAACTTGTCGTATTTATACATGTCCAACGATTAGATGTAATATTATATACATGCAGCTCATTGAATAATCTCCAAGCTTGATGAAGTGGGTATGGCGATGGATGAGTCCATCCTCCAAATAGCACTAACGAGTCTTTATAACATGTCAACGTAGCACATGCCTTCGGAGATGGATATGTACCTTTAAAAAATTGTAATATAACTTTTGAGCATTTAAATTAAGTACAAGAAATTATTTAAATCAGATAGTTTTGAAACTAATTATCTGAAATTTAGAATTAAAGGATGTGATTAAAAAAAAATTACCCATTGTTAGTGGTCGAACCCATTGTCTTTTAGATAAATCTAGCCTCCACATATCGTTAAATGTAGTCGATGAAGACGTGCAGCCTCCAAATATATACATAGAGTTTTCATGTACGCAAGCAGAATGTGAATAGCGCTTGGTTATCGTTGGGGCCATGTCTATTGGAGTTAAAGTTTGCCATCTTATGTTAAATTCACTTATTGCACGCTTTAAATTATAACGAGTTGCTCTAATAACGTCTGTAAAAAAACAAGCAATGAAAACTTGGGGTTTACAAATTAAAATCCTATAGTCCTATTAAAATCCATACATACTTTTAACACTCCTGTACCAACGTTTATTAACAAGCATACATTCTTCGAGATCTTTATATGGTGTCAAAAAAGTTAAAATAAATTCGATAACTTCGTCTGGTAAATCATTTACTGTAAATTCTGATGACATTTTCGATTTTGAATTACAACATTCAGATAAATTTTGACATTAGTAACCACAAAAATTGTCATATGTCAACAAATACATTGAGGTTATAAATTTAATAAAATTGTTTTGACAAGTGCTGCTACTGCTGTCCATAAAACGGCTTATGCTTGCAACTAGTCGCTCAGTGGCGTTCGTAAATCGGGATGAAACTGTCAGAAATTTCACAGAGAGACCGTTTACTTCAAACTGTTCGCGATTTTCGTTTTGAAACCTTTGTGACGGGTTGTAGAAAAAAATAACGAAGTTTGTGCGCTTGCCTTCTGTGTTCTTCTTTGCGTGTCTCGTGTTATTTTGAAATAACACGTAACATAACCTCACAAATTCATGAATATGACTGTATAAATTATACAATACTTATAACTTTAGTGTCGGTTCGTGTTTTTCAATAAAAAAATGTCGTTGATTAGTCAGTTAAGTCCGTTCTTTGCTAAAATTCAAGAATGGAGACAAATTGTACCTATCCGGAGTGTTAACCTCTCATCGACTCAAAAGGTATTTATTATTTCATGTACCTATAACTCGGGTAAGCCATCGAATAAGCATTTAGGATTTGGATTTAACATATATTTTTTAATTTTTCCAGGTTGTAGTAATATCGGTTACAGCAAGCGTTGCACTCCTAGGTGTTCTCGCTAGGTATCTGCGTAGACGTAGGAGACCCACATACCAAAATAGGTACAGACGATGGACTAATAAGAGATCCAGAGCATCGGGGGTACGGAGTCCAAATGGTGGTAAGATCTTTTGTAAATCGTTCAAAATTTAATTCTTTAGTTTAATGATTTATGTTTCAAAATTTAGTGTTCAAAAACTAGTATCTTAATTAAATGCATAAGCAATAATGTCTTGTGTTTTTATTTTATTGTACTAAAATAAGGAGACTGAATTTTAATGCGAATTTGGATTTATGGAAAAACAAAAATTGATATCACAGACCACAACCAAAACATTAGTAAGGTTAAAACAGTTGCTGACCTCACCAGTTCAGTGGTGTTCAATTGTTCAGTAAGTATAACATTTTCATGTATATGTTTTATATAAATAATTCTATAGATAAAGAAAAAAACAAACAAAAATAAAAATGATACCGAAAATAATAAACTTAGTTACTTAAAGCGTTAGGTGCGTAAATGGCATTTCTATTTTTTATGCAAATTTGTTGTAGTATTTGAACTTCAGAAGGTGTTGCAACCTAATTAATGAAGTTAATCGATGTATTAATTAAGTTAATCTAAATAAACAGTTAAGAGATAGTTACATTAGGTACCTACCTAACTTGTACAGTCCGTTATCAAGAAAAGGTTAATAGAAAAAAAATGTTTCAAATAGATAGGTAATGCCCAATTTGCATGTGAAGGGCAAATCTGCAAGAGATGCCATTTTATTTATGTTTTTTTATAATGGGTGATAGCCCGACTCCTCTTGTCTTTGGCCAGTTGTCGAATGTATCGATTATAATTATAGGTCGAAATGACATGCCATTGTATAAATGTGGTAATAAAAAATGTGTTTGTAAATCTGCTGGAATAATAGTAATAATTCTAAATCTAGTCTGTCTTGTTTTATTGAATAATAAAAATATTAAGGATTGTCTAAACAAAGAAGAAGTTTTGTCTGATATACATTTCTTGTCACAAAAAAATAATAATTACACAGCCTAGAATGGTTATAAGAAGATTACTTTGTCGACAAGTTTAAATTGATATTTATTATACATATTTTCATGGGCGCCGTCAGAAATAAAATCAGGAGGGGCATCTATATTTTATATTGATTATTTCCCAGTTGGCTTTATTGATATCAATTCATTGAAAGTTAATTTATTTGACTGATGTCTGTTTACACTAAACAATAACATAACGATTGACAATCTTCCAATATATTGTTTTACTTCCTCATTGTGAGTTAAGAAAAATGGAGTCTGCGCTTCGTAATTAATATTTGGAAGCGAGTAGAATTTTTGACAACAAAAAAAATTTTCCTCAGTACCCGTTCTTCAATTTCTTATTGCATTTTATATTTAGTAGATGATCCCCATAATCTAACAAAAAATAATTGCAATGAAGCTCAATGCTCAATAAGAAGGACTTCCCTTCAATTTGTAAGGTCCGTACCAAAATATTAAAAAACGGAACCTTTAGGCTGGGCGCATACACGCAATTGTTTCAGCTCGACTAAACTATTTAGTTGTTAGAGGTGCGCTTACAATCAATCAGTTGTGCCACAATTTCACCATTAAACTAAAGAGCCCCCGAACAACTATTTAGTCGAGCGTATGCTAGCGTCAATACACAGCCGTAGATATAAGCTGCCAACTATAGTTGTTCGATAGAAAAGTCAAAAGACGATCAATGCGGTTTTATGATTTTTTAGTTGTACAACTATCGTGTCGATAGTATACGCCGTCCCATCTGATCCCATAGCCTTTTGACAAACAACTAAACAGTTGTGCGATTAAAAATTGTATGTATGCGCCGGCCCTTATGGTGAGATTTCGTTGTCTGTATCACGAAATCAATAATGATAAAAGTGTAAAATGAGATTGTGTGTCTATCTGTCCGTTCCGCTATAATTAAACCTCTAATCAGATTTCAATAAAATTTGGTACACATAAGTATATCAACTCAAAGAATAGGCAACTTTATAATCGGGTTAAGGTAGGGCTCCCATACAAATAATAGTATATTGTGTAACTAGTGTGCTAAATACATCTTTATAATACGTCAGGCGCGGTGTTTTCAGCACAAGTAGTAGGCGAGCACACACGAACCTTGGCGAGTGTGCATCGCGAGCCGCATACGAGTGCTGAAAACATCGCGCCTGATGCATAAAGATTTAGCACACGCGTTGCACACTATACTTTATTCAACACATAGGGGTTGAATTTATTTCTGAAAACGATTTTTCATCGGGAATACATATGTGTACAAAATTTCAAATTGATCGGATACGTGGAAGTCCTTCAAAATTGACATGCAAGTTTTTACCTAAACAAACAAACACACAAATCCACAAACTAACATACATTGTAAGTTAAATAAAAGCTTGTAAAAACAGTTCGGACGTTCGGTAACGCTCTCTAATAATCTATTAATCAGTATACGTGCCCAAAATAAAAGCAATAATTCCATTGTCAAATTTTAATGAATGGTGACCTTGCAGTGTTTTTTATACCAGTTCATTTAACACCGTTCGTGACGTCAAAGCTCATCATTTTGTGCGGATAAACTCAATTATTTATTTGCATAATTATTATTGTATATGTATAGTCCGTTCAACACATTATAATTTTAAACCCAAAGGGTTTTATTTGATTTTTTTTCATTTATTTAGCATTTTATATAACTAGTTTTATTGAAAATTTTTCGTTGGAAAGCAGCCAATTATATAATTGATTCGAAACATATTGGAAAAAATCGTTTTAACAAACCATAGTCACAGTCAGGATTCTAACCTGAACCTTTCCACTTTCGCGGCAGAATGAGCTTACATTTACTCAATCGTGACAAGATTACTAATCAAACGTTCTCCTTATATGCTTCGAAATCAATTGATTTTCACTACATGCGAGAGTTAATTTATTATAGCTAGGTAGTAGGTGTGAATCTTTGTTCTAGCGAGAGCTCATCATGAAAGTGAAAATATTTCAAACACCCTTAAATGGAATATATTAAATACATAAGTACCTAGATATATCAATGCTATAAATAACTATAGATTGGTATTACTACATAATATTCTAGAAATAATTATATCTGGTAGACATCGTAAGATAATCTACATGTTGATACATACATAAAACACAGTATAGAAATCAACCAACGAGTTTGATTTTTTTTAAGATAAATTAGTAAGATTTATACGGCTGAATTGCAATTGAAAAATTTTTTTTTCGTTGGAAAGCAGCCAATTATATAATTGATTCGAAACATATTGGAAAAAATCATTTTACCAACCATTGATTCCGAAGCATATAACGAGAATGTTTGATTAGTAATCTTGTCACGGTTGAGTAAATGTAAGCTTATTCTGCCGCGAAAGTGGAAAGGTTCAGGTTAGAATCCTGACTGTGACTATGGTTGGTAAAATGATTTTTTCCAATATGTTTCGAATCAATTATATAATTGGCTGCTTTCCAACGAAAAATTTTCAATTGCAATTCAGCCGTATAAATCTTATTAATTTAACTAGTTTTATTGTTTTTGAAGTAAAATTTCTTAAGCGGCACTGCCTCGACGATTTGAAGGATAAAATGTTAGCTCGATGAAACGAAAATAGGTAACAAAAAAACTTTTTAACAAAAAAAAACCTCCTTCAAAAAACCACTAAAAAGAGGAAAATAATGAAATTTTGAGGTCTGTGCCAATTTAATAAAATATGAAGTCGGTTAAAAAGTATAGTAAGTATAGTGATTAATATCTTCTTTTTAACCAACTTCATATTTTATTAAATTGGCACAGACCTCAAAATTTCATTATTTTCCTCTTTTTAGTGGTTTTTTGAAGGAGGTTTTTTTTTGTTAAAAAGTTTTTTATTTTTTTAGGGTCAAAAAGTGGCATTTACCTTAAAAGAATCACACGCCGTTACTCACTTTTATTAAACCGACTTTTTTTCGCTGTCTGATATGTCAAAAAGTGACATTTACCTTAAAGAATCACACGCCGTTACTCACTTTTATTAAAATCAGCCGAACTACTGAACCGATTTTGATGAAATTTCTATGGGACTAATCTGAAAGTATATCCTTTCAAACAAAAAAAAATTCAAAATCGGTTTATAAATGACTGAGTTATGAGGTAACAAACATAAAAAAAAAAAATACAACCGAATTGAGAACCACCTCCTTTTTTTGAAGTCGGTGAAAAATGGTGTGACACGAATTACCACAACAACCTTAAATAAATGAATAATGTGGCTCATTCTGATCCATTCATTTTATATTATTCATGCATAAGAAGTTTTATTTCGATCGTGTGTGCTGCGACACATGCTTTTTTTGCTGTTTTCATTATTTATTTATATTATGTATAATGTAGATGCAAATGACCTCAGCTGTCGTGCGTCTATAATCTATAGACTACAATATAATATTATCTATCAATCAGTGTTTCAGAAATAGGCGCGGAAAAAAATTCCACAAATCAAATAGGCTTAAATAATTAATCACAATACTAAGATAATAAAGAAGTCGGCAGGTTAATTTTCGAGAAAAAAATGAAAAAGTTTTATTAGAAAAATTGTACCCGCCACTGACGAATTAAATTTCATAGTATGCATTCGTTGGACTAACTAAATAAAAACTTTTAAGTAATACTGATTATGTAACCGCTATAAAATTTGGATAAAATGCATAATTTTATAATAATCAGTTGTTACCGGGTGCTCTGCCGTGATGTTCAAAAATTAGTACGACATATTTTACGAATATTGAAAAAAGTTACATGGTTTTTTTATACGGTGAAGCTGGCGGATATTTTGGAGAAACACGCAGATGATATGCTAACCGTTTTCTCTGGCGTTGTGTTCCTGAATTTTAATAAAACTGTGCAACATTTGTAACTGCGAGTTTGTGAATTTGTGAATTCTATTGTTTAATAAAGTTTCCAAAGTTTTGTCTGTAAGTATTTATATTTATTGTAGATTATAGACGCGTCGACATCTCAGGTGATTAGCGTCTTTCAACTACACTAAATAACAACTATCTTAAAACTAAATAACATCACAAAACATCCATGAGCGTAGGTGGGATTCAAACCCACGGCAGTCCAATCCAGAGGCTGCGGCACTAAGCACGCTAACCACTAGGCTATACTGCCCTCCGTCTGTAAGTACCTACATCATTACACGTCATTGTGTATTACTTTTTCTTTTAATTTCGCGTTCGTTTTGAAATAATACAACTAAAGGTAAAAATGCATTAAATTACTACAGGTCAAAGTTGCTCAGAGTTTGAAAAATATTTTCATCTCATTTTCGATAATAAACAACAATAAATCGGTTTTAACTAATTTCATGTTGTGCAGGTCATGATTGAGTGTAATTTTCCTTGGTATTATTTTCTCGCTTTTGTTTCTATTACACAGCCTGCAGATACACATCGATTACTTTGCACCTTGAAATTATGAAACAGAAATAACACAATTACATAATTTTTAATTCAGTGAGTAAAATAGTTATTTTCGATACGTGTGCGTAAAGTGAGATATTCTAGTAGGCCTAAATTGAAGCACGAGATAAGGGACTGACGTATACACAACCAGATCGAGTGCGCTGTATACCCCCACGAGCCGTTAGGGTAAGCGCACGAGATCTCGTTGTGTATGCGTCAGTCCCTTTAGCGAGTGCCTCAATTTAAGCCTACTAGATATCTCATTATAAGCGGACGTATCAAACATAATTTTTTATAACGACTGCTTCTAAAGTTTAATAGAAAAAAATTATGAAAACGGAAAATTCGCTCTTCTAGTCCTTAGAACTTTACAATTACAGATTAAGTTACGATTTAGTTTATTTTTATTAAAGTTATTAATTTCTGTATAAATCATTAAAAACATGACTCTCTCATGATGTGAACTTTGTATGCGCGATACTATATATAGAAGCACATCGATCGATAGCCAGTAAGTGCTTGTATTGTACGAAGTGCGGAACTTTCGAATTTATAAGATGTAGAGATTGTACTTTTAAGCACGCTTTGGACTTTCATGCACGCTGACTGAAATACGCCTCTTTACGCCCGCTTCACAGTGCTCGAATATTGAACTTTAAAAGCAGGAGTTATAAAAAACAAGTTTTGGCTACGTGCGGCTACGCCGTCCTCCGCCAAAACTTGGGAAACTTGCGGTCCTCTTTATCGGGCCTTCGGCCCTCTGAGGAAGCTGCTTTTCCTTACAGTAAAGACTTCGGCTCCACTGGAGGAAGCTTTGGTTCCTGTTGTGGAGCCTTCGGCTCCACTGAAGGAAGTTTCGCTTCCTATTGAGAAGCATACCTACGGCTCCACTGAAGGAAGCTTTGCTTCCTATTTCGGTGTAAGGGAAGTTTTGGTGTAATGATCGGACAGCTAAACTTGGGGAACCTGCTTGGACTATCAGGTAGTTGAAAACAATTAATGACATTCTTAATTATTAGTGTATTTGCCATATGGCACATACACTATTGGCGTCGGTCGGATGGCGGGACCTAGGGGTCGGACAAAAATTTCTCGACGTTTCATACCCTCCTGAACAATTTGGCACCATTTTTGGAAATGTTTATATATATATGTGTGTGTGTGTGTGTGTGTGTGTGTGTGTGTGTGTGTGTGTACGGGTTATATTGATTTTGACGAAATTTGGTAGGCACGTTGGAATCCATCACCGCACGAAGCCTATTTAAAATGGGCCCAATCGGACCATTTTAAGGGTGGTTTTTAGGGGTTGAAAATTGTTTTTGGGCCCAAAAATACCGAAAAAATTTTCCGAATCGTTTCAAAATTAAAATTTAACCCTTTAGTTACGATTAAAATGTGCTGCTAAAATTTTTATAAAATCGGCCCGGCTGGACCGGACTTACAAATTTTATGAAAACACTAGTTTGCGGATAGTGATTTACTTACTGAAGGATGCATTTAATTTGGTACAGAGGTTGCATTGATAATAATATTGAAATTAAGAAAAAAAATATTATTAACTTCCCACTGGAAGTTATTGTAATGGGTCCGAAAATCGAAATCAAAAAGGAAAAAAAATTTTTATGTTTCAAGGTCACTACACTATTTTTACACTACTTTTAGAAAGATGTCTGTGTGTGTGTGTGTGTGTGTGTGTGTGTGTGTGTACGTACGTACGTACGTACGTACGTACGTACGTATGTGTACATTTCTTTCAAAGACGAAATCTCGAGAACGAAAAATGATATCGACTACGTTAGGGTGCCAATCGACGCGTATTAACGTAAATATGATCTGAAAGAAATTTTTTCAAAATCGGTTCAGCCGTTCTTTTTTCTTAACCAAATAACCTCCAAAAAAGTAGATTTTACACAATATCTCGCGAATAAAAAATTATATCGACTTCGTAAGGGTGTCAATCGAGGCGTGTTAACGTCATTTTGATCCGACATAAATTTTATAAAAATCGGTTCAGCCGTTTTTTTTTTTTTTTTTTTTTTTTTTAAATTATTGATGTTTTAATGATTGAAATGATTACTTTTCTGTGTAATATCTAATTTAATTATTATTATTAAATATTTATCAAACTGGGAAGTTCGTCGTGTGGACCTCAAGGGTCGCACTTTAGTCCTAATAAACGACCCACCTCACGGCTTGTTAAGGGATGTATTAAGGGGTTAAATTTTTTATTTTGTCCAAAAACAAACTAAGTTTACGTATTAAAGCCACAAGGTCTGTATTAGCAAATACACTATATTGTCGGCAGGGTTTTGGCACTGCGACCCGAGTTTTTTCTAGATTTAAAGTTGAAAGTCGTATCAGAAATGGAACATTTGCATTTTAAAACTGTTGCTATTTTAAGATTTGTGTGTCTGTTTTAGTTTCGTTTAAACCATCGTATTAAATATTAATAATTCATATCAATTGAATCGACATTTTGATGTGTAAGTTTTTAAACGAATAATTGAAGTATTTATCTTTGTGCTCTATATTTAGTGCATAATGATTTAGGGGAGACGTCTGCACAATGTTTTATTGAATCTAGGCCACTTGTTATTGCATTATGGAAAAGTTGGAAGGCGCCTTCAGTGATGGTTGTTTATATTTACAGGGTTGAGAAAAGAATATATGTATTTGTTTAAACTAAATATTATAGATACTATGTATATTTTTAAACGCTTTTATTTATGAATTTATGATTTATTAATACATTACCTACTGCAAAGTATCACCTATTGAACAGTGAAAACATTTTTGAAATCGGTCTTCTGAGATTACCCTCGATTATCACCCGGGCGAATCCCCGGGCCGGCCAGTGTCAATTATACGTCTAAACCTTCCTCGTGAATCAATCGACCATAATCGTGAAAACCGAAACCAAATGTAATGTTTTAAAGAGGTTTACGTATTTCCTACGATTTTCATTTTCGCACTTTTCTGTGATAAATCACGCTTTTTGTAGCTTTGGTAACCACTAACCAATAGATTAGGAAAGAAAGGCGTGGCGGAGTCGCAACTGTCTCCTTTTGTGTCGCAACTGTCTCCTTCTGAGTCGCAACTGTCTTCTTCTAACTAGAAACGTACGTTCTGAATTGAATTTCCCGTCGCCTTGGCAGGACAGCTGTCAAGTTTCATTCATTCTACTGACATAACCTCGTTTTTTTAAACACGTTGTCGTCGTTAATAATTAAAGCAATTTGTTATGGGGTCAAGGTTATTAGAGTACAGGTTGCCTCATTCCATCTGACCAATCAGCATAAGCGCGGGAATGACGTCAGCTAGAATTTAGTTTAAATCAAGTACAAAAATTGTTGAAGATTATGCTAATTTATATTAGGTGCTTCGTGCAGATTTTTTCTTAAAATTGGCAGGAGACAATAAATAGAAGAATAGATGTTAAAAAATAGGATAATTTTTATTTTTATTACAAAATTTAGGTTTTAATATCTATATTATAAACAAACAAAAAATTAAATAATGCTCAAGAAATGGCAGATCTTGTTAATTACCTATAGAATAGAATTAACTAACAAATTGATAAATTAATTATTTTATCTTTTATATTCACAAAATATTAAAAATAACCACAAAACACCATAACACTTAACAGCTATCGCAAAATTGACAACTTATCATATTTTTTTCACTACAGAAGAATCATGTTTCTATTAGGTATTGAAAAAACATATCACACTACCATGGTTACTGTGATTTTTATTTCCAAAAATTAGCAGCGTCCATGGTCTGATCTTTTCTATTGAAGTGAGCAAGCCTGGTATATTCTGAGTGACGTCATCCCCCCACTACTATCTATCGGAATGAGGCAACCTATGCTCTACTAACCTTGTTATGGGGTGATGTTTTGTATCTGACTGCATTCATAATGAAATTATGACTGCATAAAGTTTACATTTCCGACTGAAGCAAAAGCTAAAATAATACCTAGATATCCAATACCTAATTGGTGAAAACATTTTTTTTTATACTTTTAGCGTACCTTCGTTTGATCTAGCGTAACTCAGACGACTTCAAAACATTTTTTCAACTACAAATGGAAAGAACAAACGCAATTTCTAATTATAATTGCTTAAATTATACCTCGACAAACGTCAACGAGGAAGTTCGGTTAGAATTAAACGTCACTGGCTGAATTAATGAATCAAGTTAGGACATTCGTTATTTATAAATCTTGAATTACAAATAAAAAATTATTTCACACGGAATAATAAAGTTTTGTAGCCAATAATGACGGAATTTATTAATTATTTTTATGAAACAGCCATTGTTTTGGTAAGAAATGTGTTTTAAGAGAATAGTAACGAATATTCTGTTAAACCTTGTTGAACGCCAATCGACTCTATTTTAAATTTCGCGCCCAAATTACTTCTGTAGTCTATTGTTGAAATTAATCGAATTTTAAATTAAACACATATGTTCATAAAGCAAGGAACGCCCTAAATCGTGCTTTTTGTCCCATCTTTAAAAATTGAGATGTTATAGGCAGTCAAAGTTGAAATCATCACAGAGTTTTACGTGTTTTTTTAACACGCGTTACGAGTAGGTACCTTCCATACCGAATAAAAAACCGTCTAGGAATCCATAGGAAATTTAATGCTCTGAATTCTAAACGATTCTTTTTGTCCAATCTCGCTAACTTAAAAAATGTTCAAGCTATAAGCATTTAAGTTTATCATGTTTATGACTGTATAGTCGAAGGAATCTGATAGACTGGCATAATAAATTTTCCACAGTTCTGCTTTCTCGACTATTTACTCAAGTGTGTAAACATGGTGAGGCAGGCTCAGAGTCAATACCTTGCGTATATTTATGTCTTCCTCATATTGCAAGAAATCAATCACACGAATTGACGTAAATCACACAAAACATTCGATATGAAGTAATTTTAGGATGCATTTAGTTTTACAGCGATAGTGTGTTAGCATGCGGAAAGTTTGAACGAAATTTAGCAATTTCACAAAGCAAAACTCACACTAAGGGCAGAGGGCTCTGTAGCCTAGTGGATAGCGTATTTGGTACCGCAGCCTCTAGACTACACTGTAAGAAATGAGAAGGCCGATTACATAGATTATCGATGGTCCATTTGTAGCCAGCGATTAATCTGATAATAGGCACACAAAGAGACAATGGCGTCGCAAACAGGTATCGCCTGCACATCGCGTAGATTCCATAAAAACACATTGCGCATGCGTGGCTACTAATTTTACATTAATTTATTTTGTATTCATCCATTTTATATATGTAACTATACATTTTATTTTGTAATTTTTACACACTTTATTGGAATATTACACAAATTATGTAATTTTAATTTACTTTATGTAAAAATCACAAATTTGTTTAACTTAACAGTAAAAGTCCAAGTTTTTATGAAGTTTTCTGTGTAAAAATAAATAATAATGTAAAATCACTTAGAAAACCGAGCGAATTCTACCTTAACTTTCAAAGTATTTTTACATCCATTTTTTACAGTGTAGACTGTCGTGGGTTCAAATCCCACCGGCGCTCATGGTTAGTCATAGTTAGTTAGGGAACCACCCTCGACAATTTTTTGCAACATCCCCTTTTCTGTCTCCTACTTTTCGTAATTCACATCGTCTATTTTGGTTTTTAATAAAAAAAACTTTAATAAAAACTAAAAAACGGTAAAACCATACCTCGACTGATATTACATTTCAAGACTCACGTAAAGTTGGAAAGTGAAAAGCCCCCAAGTATCTGACATTTCTATATCATACTGTTTAAGTGAATTGAAGGTATAGATGTTTTCAAAGGAAATCATAGCGCGAAATAAACTCTGTGATGAAAAGTTATTGACATTCAACAGTATAACTTACAGAGGTTTATTTTTATCTGATTTTAAGGGTTCCGTACCTCCGTATGGAACCCTATTATTACCCTAGGTCTATGTCGGTCCGTGCGTCTGTCTTCTCAGGGCTCTATCCAGAACATATTTTAAGCAATTTTTACTGGGCGGCACTAGAGTTCAAGAGTTACTTAGTGCCCATATTCATAGTTAACCCTTAAGGTAAGTGATAAGGGTCCCTTCGCTGAGGGTCACTTAAGTGCTGAGGGCACCTTATTCAAAGGAGCGTTTCATAGTCATTTCCTTGAGTGAGGGAAGAATTATAGTAAACCTCCATGATTTTTCTTTTTAGAACAGTTGGTCATACTGCAGACCGATTGTGTTTAGTTGTCATTTTTGATGTAAATGCGTGTTTTACTGTTTTTACTTTTTCGACACTTAAGGGACATACTATCCACCCTTAAGGTGAGGGTGACGTAAGGGCCCTTACAGACGTCAATTTTGACTATGAAACGCATATTCGATTTGAGGGTATGAGTAAGTGTCCCTTACTACTTAAGGGTTAACTATGAATACGGCCGTAAGTCTACTGAAAAAATGTGGCGAAGCGTCAAGGATAATTAAAAAATACGCAATATTAAATTATAGGTATTTAATGAATAAAAAAAACTAAAAACTATAGTGTGGTGTCTTTTGAATCTTAACCTGCAAAACAGTAAAAAAGCAAGACACTACAAAAAGGATATGAATGAATGCAATAAGTAATGCAACTCTATAAACGCGTCTACCCCTCATACTGTGGTGTGCAGACTGCAGATACAAATATATATGGAAAAAATTTAAAATTCTAACTCTTGTGCCGTCGGCACAACCGACTTTCACTAGGCAGCACAAACTCGACACTAGGCGGCACTAGTGCCGCCTGCTTTATATGTTATTTTATGCTCTGGTTCTATCTCATACAAACGGTAAGAGGTTGAAATTTCCACAGATTGTGTGTTGTGGCATGAATCCTGGCAAATAATATTTAGAATTATTAATAATCAATTAATTTTAATAAATTAAGTATTGTTTTTATACTAAAAAGAGTGTAGTGGCGTCATCTTGCGTGACGATTATAAACTATATTATTTATATATTGGAATCAAACCGCATCCGCATGGTTTATGATCTTCGCGTGTGATGGCGTTGCTTTGTCAGTTATATTATAACTGTCACAGTGGCGTCACCTTGCGCGATGATTGTAAACTATTATTTAGATTGGAATCACCATGTTACTGTCAACTGTGAGGTCCGAGCTTACGCTGTGATTTTTAACATTGACACTGTTTACACTATTTAAATTGTTATAACGGTACAGAACCCTCATGGCGCGAGTTCTACTCGCACTTGACCGGTTTTTGTATGGTTTGATGTTTATATTGCAAAATGAAAATTTATATTGAAAAGCTTTGCTACTTGCTTTGTTTTACTCACGGTCTAAGAATATCAGCGAATAACGTCTGTCTCATACTGGAGTGGCATTTTAGAAATATTAGATGCAACGGAAATAGTTGGAAGTGGTTGACATGTGAAAACAAAACAGCATATATAATTATGATAAGGTCTCAGACACAGTAAGCTATGGTGGCCGTACGGAAAAGTACGAACCTACCGACAGGTACAAACACCAACCCCAGGTGCGAATCCCGAAGGCTTTTCATATTTTATTTTGTTATTTTTTGATAATGAAAATATATAGGTATTCCTAGAGTCCGAATCTACTGTTTTTAGAGAGATGTCTGTGTGTGTGTACGTATGTTCGTTTGTTCGTTCGTACTTTGGTGAACTTTTTTTCGGCTCGCATATCTCGAGAACAAATAATGATATCGACTCCGGACCAATTTCATTCGACACATAATTACATAATGAACACCTGATTAGGTTTGCAGAAAATTTTAATTAGCGGTTTTTTAAATCTCTATAAGGGCACCCAATGGGAAGTTAACAGTGGTTTTACCCACACACGAAGCCTCTTTTTTATTTTATTATACTACATATTGTTCTAAATTACTTACATCTATGAATGGTTTATGGATCACTTTTTATTTTATTCAACATTCACCACTCATGCATGGTGAATGTCAACAATTTCACCGGTGTAAGTTAAAAATAATGGTTTATTATTTTAAAAATATTTCGAACATACGGTGAATAAATTGGTGCATGTCAACGTTCACCGGAGAATGACAATCATTTGATTTCGGTCATTCACAGTCACAGATATATTTTACAATTATTTGTGTTTATTAACATCATCTGCCTGTACTTGCGATACAAACATACCCATTTTTTTACTTCCCACCTCTACTATGGTAGGGAAGTAATGGATTTAGTCAGAAAAAAATATTTCGAGATTTTAACAGATCTTCACGTTTTGAGACCCTAGCAATCGTTTAAGATCATTTTTTGACTGATATGTGTATGTGTGTGTATATAGGTGGTCAATTTTTCGCCTTTGATATCGTAAAAACGGAACAACATACTATTAAAAAAAAAAACGTTCTCAATGTCACGTATTAACATAGGTAAAAAAAATATAAATGAATTGCAGATGTTATAATATGAAAAAAATGTAAATATTTTTTTCTCTAAAATGTATAGTTTTCGAGAAAAAAAAACATTTTACTAAAAAAAGAAAATTGTTCGTAAATCATGATTTTTGCTATATTACTAGCCATCAGTAAATCACCAAACAAAAAGAGGGCCATGCTTTTTTTCAAAGAATAAAAAAAGAGTGTTTATTTTTTGCAAATATTTACTAGGTGGGAAGTATAGGACTGGTCATTAGTCGATTTTTTTTTAAATCTGTACTCTGTTTATTCCAGACGTGATATCGCAAGCGGGCAGCGGTCGACGCAGCGACAGTCCCGCTGGGAGTCACATTCGAGGCAGCGTCCACCGGCAAGGCTCCATTTTGGCGTTGAGTGACCGTCTGTCGTTGGCATCCGGAAGCCTCGCCAGCGGGGGCGGTGGCGGCGGCGGCAGTCAGACCGGAGCTGGAGGTGTTGTTTCGGAGAATCTTACGCCGCAACAGCTTGGATTAATGGGTGAGTCTTGCTTATTTTTTTATTAACTGTAATTTTTTCATTGTTTCGTACTTCTATTAGAGACGTTTTTGTATAATTGAAATATGTATAAGAAAATTAAATACGTCGACAAGTCGAAATTCAAGGGAAACGCTAAGAAGTTTGAATGAAAGAGGTTCCGATTTATCGAGATTTTACACGAGGTTTATGTGAAATTAAATTATAGCTTAGAGCAGCATTTCCTAAACATTTTCTTCTACACTGTAAGAAATGAGAAGGCCGATTATATAGATTATCGATGGTCCATTTGTAGCCAGCGATTAATCTGGTAATAGGCACACAAAGAGACAATGGCGTCGCAAACAGGTATCGCCTGCACATCGCATAGATTCCATAAAACACATTACGCATGCGTGGTTACTAATTTTACATTAATTTGTTTTGTATTCATCCATTTTATATATGTAACTATACATTTTATTTTGTAATTTTTACACACTTTATTGAAATATTACACAAATTATGTAATTTTAATTTACTTTATGTAAAAATCACAAATTTGTTTAACTTTACAGTAAAAGTCCAAGTTTTTATGAAGTTTTCTGTGTAAAAATAAATAATAATGTAAAATCACTTAGAAAATCGAGCGAATTCTACTTTAACTTTCGAAGTATTTTTACATCCATTTTTTACAGTGTACGAACTCCTTATAGAGATTAGCAAAATTGTCGCGGACCCATTTAATTAATTAATTAATTTTTTTTTAAGTGAAACGAACATTTTTTAGTGGTCCAGAAAAGTATACAATTCAAAATGAAATATTATTTTTTTTACAATGAACCGATTATTGGAAGGGTAGCCAAGTTATAATATAATATTACAATGCAATATAGAAACATTCATTTTTTATCAACCAATGTCACAGTCGAGACTCAAACCCGAATCTTCCACTATCGCGGCGGATGAGTTATCAGTTACTCTACGGTGACACGAATAACTAATTAAATTATTTATATATTAAGTATATTGTCACATACAAATCACATCATTTAAATTACTAACTCTCGCATGATGTGATTTAAATGACAAAGTGCACAGAAATTACGATTGTGCCGCAACTAGGTACTTCTAGAGTTTTATAATGAAGTAACTTCATTTTGGTTTCAAGTCTAGAGCATGTACCGAAATGATCGTTCAGAAACCGTTCACGAACTATCACAATTCGGTTGGAACGCTTTAAGAATCGTCCACAAACGATCACAAGTTTGGTTGGAACGCGTTCTATCCACTGCGCATTAGCGTGACGGTAATATTACGGTATTCAGAGTGTAGTCCAGTCACGAGAGATTAAAACGGGGGGTCCACCTTGCGTTTTGTGCAGCAAATGATTTTATTTTTTTGTGTCCTCAAGCATATTTAGTTTTTATTCCGATTTTTACCGACTCTACAGAACTTAGAAAAACAAAAAAAAATAAACTCTTTTTTTGTTTGAAGGCGCTAATCTTAGAAACTACCAGTCTGTAAAAGAAGCAAAGTAGTAATTAATGAGACCTTATACGAGTTTTTTAAAAATTCAATCCCAAAGGGTGAAAACGGGAGTGTAGGATTTATTGTAATAACAAAAAATCTTACACCCACGTTTTACCCTCTTTGGGATTGAATTAAAAAAAAATCGAATAGTCTATAACCCTTCTTAATAAACGAGCTATCTAACAAAAAAAAAATTTTTCAAATCGGACTGGTAGTTCCTAAGATTAACGCGTTCAAACAAAAAAAATGAACTCTGTTTTTGTTATTACAAAAAATCTTACATCCACATTTTACCCCCTTTAGTGGTTGGAACAAAGCTATAGTTGTCAATAAATATTAAAATGACATACCTACATGATACAAAACACAAATAAACGATGACGTAAGTATGGTAGTTCGAGTCACACATTTTTTGCAACGCATTTTTTCGTCTCGCATCATTTTACCCCCCTATATACCGCCGGGAAAGACGTAGTTCTACGTCAAGAGTCTTCCTTTTGATGAAAGAAGCACGAATAACTATTTTGACTGCTTTACGACAGCTTATTTGTCAACATATTAATTATCGAGGCGATGAACGAAGTTCTGATATTATTATTTGTAGAGTTCATTATTTTTGATGACCGATAACTGATGATGAGTGATGGCATTTAAGGTTATTCAGGGTTGCCAATTATTTTGAATTTTATGTTCCACGAACTGAAAAAATCGATTGACGTAAAAATCATCAAAATCGGCCCACGCGTTTGGTCTCTAGAGTGCCACAAAGGAACAAACATACATACATATATAGGATGATAAACACAATACCCTCCTTTGTGTTGCAGTCGGGTAAAAAAATGATATAGGGGTCCACCGCACTCTGGCTCAACTACATAGACCACGGATTTTTGTTTGTCAGTAAATTACCCCTTCTGATTTTTTCCGAAACATATTGTTACAAAACTGTTTTCTGAGTTGGCGGAATAAATATTTATTTACAATATTTAAAAATACGATAACAATAAATGCAACAACGAAAAGTCAATTCTAACAATAAAAAAACTTAAACGGTAATTATTGAACTAAACGAGCCACTTAAATAATACTTAACAAATAACTATATATACAAGGATTATTTATTTGTAATTATTTATGTCACTGTATTTATATCAGATTTATTTCGCTGTTCAACACTGTCACAGTACAATCTACACTGACTGATTCCCGTTGACTGATCAATATTTATATCACTGATCCGTTTGATGGCACGCCTAATCATTCACTGATTCCCGATTGCGTGACACCGTCGACTGATCAATTCACTCGTACCGGCTTGTTTATATACCCTGCTCGGCCCAGCCCAGTACGTTCTCACGTTCTCTAGAACATTTCGGCAGGTACTTGTTGTTCAGTATGCAGACCTCCGTTTCTCTGAACTGTTGTCCGCCGGTTCATATACAGGGTGATCCGTAGCACTATGTAGATTTGAAAATTGAAATATACATAATATTAGAATGTTTCTCAAAGTTTAACCAGTATTTTATTACAGCTGGGACTCCTGTAGAATGTAGGTATAGCCGAGTACATTTTTTATTTTATTTTTTTTTTGTGCGTAATAATACTTGTAGGTATTTATTGTCTGCATTGTATCAGCAATTAATGTAGTTTCTGAGACATAAATGAATTTAATTGGTCAACATAGGCGTGCAAAAATGTATGATTTTTACTACAAAATGGTATTTGCATTGACTGGCATTATAGATAATACGACCAATTATAGAAAGTTTCCTTGTTCTATATGTTCACTACGATTTTCAACTATAACTCGGAAAAATCCACAGCGAGCAACCGAACATACATGTATGAATCACGTTTCGTCTAACGGCTCGGAGAAGCGAGCAACTAAGCATGCTAAAAAGGAGCGTTTAGATTTGTTTCTTTATATTAATACTAGCGACCCGGTTCGGTGATTTATTAATACATTACTCACTCGCTTCGCTCGTTCGCTCATTATAGCCTATTTCCTAAAGCAAAGTATCACTTATCGAACAGTGAAAAAATTGAAATCGGTTCAGTAATTTCCAGTAGTTCCGGAGAAATCTGTCTTCTGAGATTACTCCCGATTTTCACCCGGGCCGGCTAGTTATTATAGCCTATGTTCATCTCTATTGCGAAAACTACCCGTGTGCAAAATTTTACACAAATTGATTGAGTAGTTGAGGCGTGAAAGCGGAACAAAAAAACAAACAAACTCACTTTTGCATTTCTAATATTAGTTAGATAGGATAAACAACTGCAATAATTTCTTTTTGCCATACCCACTACAAAATAGCTACTTTCGATGTATGTATAGCGGCCATTAATGACCCATTTAACAGGCAGGTGTGTGCGGAAAATGGTTTACTTTCTGCACTAGCGCAAAAAATAACGGTTGCCATGGCAACTTCTGTTAATTCGCTCTATACGCCTGCGTAAGCTTGCGTGCGCCTGTCATTACTTACTTGCACGAACTTCGCGAATCGCGACACACTAGAAGATAAGATGGCGACGCAAATGAACTGTCAGAATTTTTTGAAAATGACGTAAAAAGTAGGTATTTTGTAGTGGGTATGGCAAAAAATACCATATATGTTTCGTACGTAATGGTATTACGGCTCGTGTGACTGTAAAAACTTGCTATCGCTTGTTTTTACATACTGTAATCACTCGCCGTAATATGCCCCATTACGTATCTAGACATACAATCTACTATTTATTTTTTAGATACTTCAAAATATCGTTTAATTCGTTTAATTTGGACGGGGTTAGCCTATTAGTTAAATTTATAATATTTTCCTGCAACATATATATCGTTCAATTTCAAGGTCGAATGGAAATTCATGAATCGTATGACATCACAGCTGTAAAGTGTTCTTGTAAACATTACCTACATCTGTCGGTCGCGAATGTCATCGAATGAGGATGCCACCTAATATTTTACATTTAAAATTAACTGCTACTTGAAATTATCAATATTTTTTGCCATACCCACTACAAAATAGCTACTTTACATCCGTGTATGTATGAATGGAAATGGGTCAGTTAATTCAAAACACACTAGTGTTGAAAATAAACAGTTTCCATAGTGATTTATGTTTATTCGCTCTGATCCGCCCGCTATTACTTACTCACGACCTACTAAGAAGTGAAGTTGTGCGACGCAAATGCACTGTCAAAATTTTTTGAAAAAACCGAAAATGAAATATTTTATAGTGGGTATGGCAAAAAATACCATATATATATATCTGATACGTAATGATATTATAACTCGTGTGACTGTTATAACTCGCTATCACTCGTTTTTACATACTACCACTACTCGTCAGTAATATACATCATTGCGCATCTGGACATACAATTATAGGATTACAGTTAAACCAAAAGTTACATTTCAGTGCCAAATTTAGGGTAAGTTCGGTTTTACGCTCGATTGATCGAGCCGAGCGAACAGACTTTTGGTCACGTGACAACCGAGCAAATCGAGCCATCTAAACAATTCCGAACGTAATCTAGCAGATTTTTCCAAACGTCAGAATAAAATGGCGCAAATAATTTAAATTTTTATTACTAAAGCCGAAATATATTCTTTATTGCTCCTCATTTTGATTTAATTCAACATTGTTATAATAATAAATCAAGAATCACAATTTTTTTCGTTTTATTCCTTTATTTTAAAATTAATAGTAATACTGGCTGTTGATTTTTTCGACCCATAGATATAATAAATATTTTATTTAATCATTCTGTGCGATATAGACTTATTGATTATTACTATTCTTTGAATAAATATTATTCGTGTGTTTTTACCTATTGAAAAATTACCACATCTAAATAAACTTCGAAATTTATCCATTCTCACAACAAGTGTTTCCGCTCATTTTTAAAATGAATGCTCTGAAGATGGTTGAATCTGCTTGCTCACTCGCTTTCCTCGGAGCAAATCGAGCGCGCTCGATCTGCTCCAGATCTTAAAACCGAACGCAGGATAGAGATCTTTCAGAGCATATAAATGTTAAATTCGAACGTATTAGAGCACTCCGATCAATCTGAGCGTAAAACCGAACTTACCCTTAATAACGTAACGATGGAAACGAAAAGCAAATGCCATAACCAGGGAGATTAGAGATAAGGAGATTGAACTTGACCAAAATTGAGGGGTGGGGGTGGGACGAAACATGTCGAACATCATAGCGTCGATCCTGAAAATCGCTATGCGATTCTGTGCATGCTTTCATCCTCCTTGTCTCTACTCATCTTGATGGGCTTGATTTTTGTTTATTGTAAATTATAGACGCGTCAACAACTTAGATCATTAGCGTCTTGATTACATTAAATAACAACTCTAACTTAAAACTAAATAACATCACAAAATATCCATGAGCGGAGGCGGGATTCGAACCCACGATCTTGGGCTTGAGACTTGACGAGCGTGCATAGCGATGCTGTTTATATACAGACTACAGAGTGAGTTACTAAGATTGTCTCGGGCGATATCTCATTTATTATGAGCATTAGAAAAAAAAGTTTTAAATAAAAGTTGGATTGGAATAAGAGCAATATATTTTAAAATTATTTTTAGCTATACAGGGTGTACGATGTAGTCATGGTACAACTAACTTGTATTTTTAGTAGAACACCCTGCATATTTTTAGGCCATCTCATTGTCCATTCGGAGGTCTATATAATACAGAATTATGACAATATATGCAATATACATACTAAAATCTGTTTGTTTGTTATTTAAAAATAAACATCTTTTTCACCGCCATTTGCCGAATCACAATTACGATAGGCGAGGTCGATTCAATCACGGTGTTTCGGAACATCATCTCGCATTATACACTTAAGAGACCCCGTTACTCAGCTGTCAAACTATTTGAAAGCTTACCCGCCGAAATTGTAAGCGTCAAAAGTTACAAAGTATTTAAAAAAAGTTGTAAATTATCTTATTGACAAGTGCCCGTACCAAATTTTTTGAACTATGTATCACATTTATTGTATATTCTTGACCGACGCATTCTTTGTCATTGTGACATTTTTCTGAATAAAGTTATTATTATTATTATTATTATAAAATGGTGTCATTTTTGAAATTCGGGTGGGACGTTGCCAAAATATTTAACTTTTTCTGCAAAATTCTACATTTTCGTTATCTCCAACTAAAATACACACCAACCACAGTTTCAAGTTCAGTCAATTTTTGCGTGTCAAGTATTAGTCCATAGCATGTGTTACCCTCCAGATACTTCAGAGTTAAATTTAATTATACAGGGTGTTAGTTGCAATAGTTGGAAAATGCAAAACTTTAACTTACCGTAAGTCAATTTTTTTTAAATAGCACACCCTGTTTATAATTTGATATAATATGTGTAGAGGAAAGCATGCCCTATTCACATATCAAAAGATATACAGGTGTGCTACTTAAAAAAATTGACCTAAGGTAAGTTAAAGTTTTGCATTTTCCAACTACTTACTGCAATTAACACCCTGTATAATTATATTAATTCCGGTCGTCCAATTGGCTGGAATTTATTTTACTAGAATGTATTCTGAAAACGACTCATATTGCATTTATAAATTACTAGCGGCCCGGTCCGGCTTCACCCGGATGCTAAGAAAGCCCGGATGCTAGGAATTTCCCTCTCGTTCGCTTGAATGTTATTAATACACTACTCACTCGCTTCTCTCGTTCGCTCGAACTTACTCACTCGCTTCGCTCGTTCGCTTGAATATTATAATTACATTACTCACTCGCTTCGCTCGTTCGCTTGAATATTATAATTACATTAGTCAATCGCTTTGCTCGTTCGGTCCCGGCTGGTACATTTCTCACTCGCTTCGTTCGTTTGCTTGAATATTATAATTACATTACTCACTCGCTTCGCTCGTTCGTTCCCGGATGAATTTTTCCGATGTTTTAATAGTTATCCTGCTAACCAGGGCGGAGACAAATCCAAAAAATCAAAGATCATGAAAATCGGTCCAGCCGTTCTCGAGTTATAAATGGTGTAACTAACACGACTTTCTTTTATATATACAGATTGTATCAAATTAAAGCTGTGCATAGGGCGTTCTGTGTGTAAGATAGAGATCGATATAAAGCAATAAGTAAAAACGAGATAAATGATCGCTATAGGAAGTTTCTGTAGTTACTGACTACTGAAATAAGAAATTATTGATAAAATCACACAACAAAGATGACGCTATCAGGTAGTATGGGTTAGTATGGGTATTATTTATTTACAGTAACTACAGAAACTTCCTATTAGCGATCATTTATCTCGTTCTTATTTACTGCTTTATATATCGATCTCTGTCTTACACACAGAACGCCCTATGCACAGCTTTAATTTGATACAATCTGTATAGATAATATTCTTACAACTGGAACTGTTGCTTTTTTTTAAACAGTTGCCACGTAGTTTGTAGCTCAAATTAATTTATTGTTAATTATGCCTAACCTATATTTTAAACAGCAAAGGCAGGATATTATTATGTAAAATAAAATGACATAATTTTTTTAAAAATAGTGGGTCATACCTAAACAAGGTCGCATTAATCTCAATCAGTGTCGAGCATTCGGTGGCGACTAGCGTAACAATTATTGAAGTAGCCAACATCCCACGACGCAGCTAAAGCCTTTGCAATGTATAGGTACCACAGAAATATCATAGATAGAATAGTGGAAGCCATCCAAAAAAGTGTGGATGCAAAAGATTTCTTCTATTTTTTTCTATCACAAATACATAACCATGGTTACAGCGATGTAAATTAACAATAGCTTTGTTCCAACCACTCTGAATTACCGTCACGCTCATGCGCAGTGGATAGAACGCGTTCCAACTGAACTTGTGATTGTTTGTGGACGATTCTTAAAGCATTCCAACCGAATTTGTGATAGTTTGAACTTTGTGAACGGTTTCCGAACAATCATTTCGGTACATGCTCCAGACATGAAACCAAAATGAATCTGTAAAACTGACATGCGCATTATAAACACTTTTTTACGTTTGTATCTGTTCAATACCAACTTGAGACAGTTGTTTTTTCATTTGTAATTTGTTTTATATTTGTTTTGTCTCGTCTCTAATCAAATATCTCTTTATTCTTCATTTATTTGTTTTTGCAAAATTATTAATTTAAATATTTATATTTGAATTCTTAGTTATTTAATTATATTTATATTCGTATAATTCTAAAAATTTAAAATAAGTAAATGTTAGACGAAAAATACAATTTTTAACAAACGCTCCAAAACATCACGACTGCAAATTAATAATTTGCATATTTTTTATTTCCAAAAAAAAATGTATCTAGCATATTTTACCAATAAATGTTTTTAACAGTTAAAACATTTAGTACGTTTATTTATTTATATTATTCTTACGACTAGCTATCAAATAAGTTATTCATTGTCAAAATGTTTTTAACAACAAAAAAAGCCTGAAATTAGGAATTTACATTTGACAAATGACAATTGATATATTTTGATCATATGCATGGTACATGGACATGATTTGATGCACAAAACGGTCACGAAAGCGTTCCAACCAATGTCTACGGTTGTATCGTCACAGAACCGTACAAGGTTGACGCATGCGCACAAAACCGATAAAAACAGTTTCGTTACCGTTTCAAAACGATCCATTTATAGCAGGTTGGAACATAGCTAATACCTACTATAAATTTTTAAATTCACACAAGCGTCAGAAGACAAGGATAAGAGAACTGCTGCGTTTTTTATCTCTCTTTTCCAAGGTAACACTGTCAGTTACAGTTGTGCCTATGACACCCCTACTCTATCTATGATATCTCTATGATAGGTACACCTATACAATGAGTTTCAGTTAAGACGCAACATGGGAGAATTTTGTTTACCAGATATCTATGGAAAATTAATGCATTAGAGAAAATCGTTTATGGGTGTATAGGTTGTATGCACGAAGCCTACTAACGCCGCTAGCGGGCAATAGTGCACGATTGAACTCATTTTTATTGTTGTCTATACCAGAAAATTTTTTAATAAACGAATACCATTTTATCTAGCTGTGTGCAAATAGTATAAATAGCTTAGCATAAAAGGTACGTGAAAATTATTTATTTTAAGTTTTTTTCTTCAATTTTGACGTATAATAAAAAATAACTGATTAATTTATATCAGACATGGAAGTGTACCTACATCTATGTCTATGGTTTATATTGACAGACGACTGTATAACCTCAAACCATGGCGCCGGTAATCTTACGAATCGGGTTTAAAAGTGTCAAATTTATCAGATTTATATTAATAATTTCCAAATAAGTTAGAAGTAAAGTCATCGTTTTACTGACTTGACTTTTTAAATAACAATGCTCACTGACAAATTATTACGGATAAATTAGAGTTCCGAGTTTACAATGAAACTCACAACGAGCACTCGCATCGATATTATTGTAACTCCGCCCCCTTGCACACAGCCATAGATAGATAGATATAGTTGTCAATAAGAAAAAAACATTTCATCTGACATGTCAAATACATGTCAAATATATGGCACCTATCACAAATCACCGAGAAATGAATGAAATTTTGTAAAACAAGGCAAAAAAAACTGTTTTCGAGCTAATTTTAAATAGGTAAATGTTTTTTGAACGCTTTGCAACCCCCTGGAAACTTATGAACTATGGAGTCTCCTTCGAAGGGGAGGAAAACGTAAGTTGTGTCCTGAATTGTCATGCCACAAAAAAATGTAGTCCAACACTTTTTTTCTAGGCAGAATATATTGTAGCGACTGGACTAAGGACGCTTTTGGAATGATGTTTTTAAAAATTATCATTTGTGTTGTTTTTAATAAAATTTAACGAGAAAACTAAAATCTGCGGCCTCTCCATTCCAACGAAATAAAGTACTTAATCCATACTTACGTTGTATATTACGTAATATAATATGAAATATGGATTTCTTCAATACATTAGCGGTGACCCATTTTCCTGCAATATACTAATCTAATCGAAGTTCTTAATCCCATGGGTATCATTGAGAGCGACAGAACTGCGAGTAGCTCCTGTAATAGAAAAGCTACCTAACCGTAATAACTCACATTTATAGGCTGGAACATCATACTATCATACTAATAACAATAATACTAACTCTCTAACCATGGTAGGAACATCATCAGGAGATGATTAAAACTAAAAACTAGAGTCTAAACATAATAGACCGAGAGCTAGTGACAATTTTTTGGTGTTATTTATTCAAGGCCTTATTTTTGTGAAGATGTTGAAGGAGACATATTAAAGTGCCCTGTGTAAGAGATTTTGCTAATTAGCGGTATGGGACGGGTGCAGACCGCCCCCAACATGTAACAAAAAAAAAAATGGTCACAATTATTATTGCTTCAAGACTGAAATTGTTTGTATTAAAGGGATGGCAGATCATCCTAAACGTGTCACGTACCCGACGAAATTTATATTATTAGTTCAAGGTTCAAATTTTAATATGTTGTTACGACGACTGTTTTAAGTATATATTTCAATTTGCAGAACAAAATGTCGGTATTAACCCCCTTGCAGAACGATATAAACATCTAGGCGAGCAAGTTTCCCTCTATAGAGGGGGTTAATACCGACATTTTGATCTGAAAATTGAAATATATGCTTAAAACAGTCGCCGTAACAACATATTAAAATTTGAACCTTGAATTAATAATACAAATTTCGTCGGGTACGTGACACGTTTAGGATGATCTGCTACCCCTTTAATACTGACCAATCGATCTACAAATATTATAATGGCATTATTGGGTTACCGACAAGCTATACAAACAATTTCAGCCTTGAAGCAATAATAATTGTGACCATTTTTTTTGTTACATGTTGGGGGCAGTCTGCATCCCTCCCATACCGCTATCTAGCAAAATCCTTTACTCAGGGCACTTTAATATGCCTCCCTCAACATCTTCACAAAATAAGGCCTTGAATAAATAACACCAAAAAACTGTCACTAGCTCTTGGTCTATAATGACCTAGATCAGTGTTTCCCAAATTCCTCGAAATCTCGGAATTGCTTTGCTGAGAAAATTTTCAGTTACGAGCGATTGTTTACTAGGTGGGAAATATAGGACTGGCTATCTCTCCAGTCGAATTTTTTTATTTTATTTTTCCATAATGTTACAAAACTGTTTTCTGAGTTGGCGGAATAAATATTTATTTACAATAATTAAAAACAACAATAATAAATGCAACAACGAAATGTTAGTTCTAACAATCAACACAAGTAATTAACACTTAACTATATACAATTGACTACACTAATATTTATTTTATCAGGTGAATTAGTATCACGGAACTCTTTATATCACTGTATTTATATCAGATTTATTTCTAACGTTTATTTATGTCGGTCATTTACTCAGTTACTTCAGTTGTACTGTTTATTTATATCCACTCCACTATTTATATCACTGTACTGACTGATTCTACCGTTGATTGACTAATATTTATATCACTGATCTGCTTGGTTGCACGACTCACCATTGACTGCTCGATTCCCGTCGACTCGCTGCTTATATACTGGCGCGCGGTGTACGCTCAGTGCGTCCTCGTATTCTCTAGCCTTGTCTAGAATCTTCGCGTAGGCACCAGTGTGTTCAACGTCATACACCGCTTCTCAGAATTCTTGCCTGACGTTTATATACAGGCTGATCCGTAACAATAATTTACCTGCATTGAAATGTTTGACCTATTTCTGAGTAGTGCGGCAAATAAAGCGCTAACTAACTAGGGTACTACATTTTATTCGATGCTCTTGAAGAAGGCGGATAATTCGTTTTACGAATTGGAACACACATACACAGAGTATATGAATACAGAGTAAGGGAGGTCTTTGGTCTACATTTTCTGACTTATCGATCTGCAGCGTCGCCAATATCCTTCCGACTCACAAGATGACGTCTTTGTATCCTCGCGCGTGCACCGCATTCGCACCAAGTTGCTATCCAGGTCGTTATTCGCGTCACCGAACTATACTCGGACAATTGAAAACTTGCACCTCACAGAAACAGACGCAGACTAGTGTGTTCTCTGTTCGGTCGTAGCGTAATTACTACGACCGAACAGAGAACACAGTGGTACTGAGCATTAAAGAAGGGAGGACACCAGTCACTGACACACTGACCTGTGAACCGCCAAGGAGGACACTTCGATCGCTGCCACATCGCCTTTAAGAATATCTACCGCAGTTGTAGACGGAACATCAGAATTTAAAACCGAATTATATGTCAAATCGAGGTGTGCAAGCTTTCACGGCCAGCATTGTTCAAAATCTTCATGGTTTCCGGGCTTGTAGGCCGTGGTCCGGTGGTATTTCTACCTGACATTTCGTCTACAACTGCGGTAGACATTCTCAAAGGCGATGTGGCAGCCGTCGAAGTGTCATCCTTGGCGGTTCACAGGTCAGTGTGTCAGTGACTGATGTCTTCCCTTCTTTTATGCTCAGTACCAGTGTGTTCTCTGTTCGGTCGTAGTCTGTCTCTCCGTAATTACGCTACGACCGAACAGGGAACACACTGGTACTGAGCATAAAAGAAGGGAGGACACCAGTCACTGACACACTGGCCTGTGAACCGCCAAGGAGGACATTTCGACCGCTGCCACATCGCCTTTGAGAATGTCTACCGCAGTTGTAGACGAAACGTCAGGTAGAAATACCACCGGACCACGGCCTACAAGCCCGGAAACCATGAAGATTTGGTATAATTGTCAAATGATTGGTTATGATGACATTATCACAGAAAAATTGTAAGTTGAATATATATTTTAGAAATACTGCTGACTCTCAAAGTGCAGGTCACCCTCCATTCAGCAAGTATGATTTTTAGATTTTTATGCTGAACAAACGTCTCTGATAGTATGTAAAGTTTGTAAAGGTTTTTTTTGGGTCGCTGATTATGAATCTGTAGTCAAAATTCACAAATTCAAAATGGCGGATCCAAAAAAAACTTCACATATACTATTAGAGACTTTTTCCTGCCTAACTCGCTAAAAGACACTTTTCCATCCACACCTTCATGATCAACCGCGGTGGTAAATGTATAAAATCTTATGAAAAAATTCCGTATTTTCCCTAAACGTATTTTCCTTCCTATAATTTCTACTTTTAGATGAAAATCTCCTAGTCTGGCACACCATAGATCTGTTAATACATCTAGATGTAGTACCATAGATATGTTAATACATCTAGATGTAGTACGGTAATATCCCTCCATAATGTTGAATCTATACCCATGGCAAGACCATGGGCAAATTGACATATTGTGCACAGTTGATCGTCGATCGTTGTAGCGTAAACATCTAGTGTTTTCAGTGATAAAAATTAGTTTTTTGAACTTAAAATGGTGAATTGTGCTATAATAACGTGCAAGAACAGAAGTGCGAACGTTTCTAAGTCTAAATAGTGGTATTAGTTTTCATTTCTAAGTACATAATTGTTTAATTTTATTCGTAGGTTAGTTGTAAGTGGCCATGTTGTTAAAATGTCAGATATTAAGTATAGATCCAAGGCCGAATTTTAAAATATAAAACCATTAAACGTTAATTGTCTATTTTGTAATGAAACAAACAACTTTTGACACATAATTAATTTCTTATTTAAAATTTTGATACTATTTCTTTGTAGGGGTTTTATATACAGGGTGTCCTCAAAGACACTTAACACACGCCTACCACATGTTCCTGATACCAAAATAAGCCGATTTAAGGAAACTTACCTTCTTTCAAAATTTCTTAGTTTGGGCGCTATACGGCCCTGAAGTTATACAATTTTGAAATCGTTTTTTTATTATAAATTTAAAACGGCTTGTGCGATTTTGCTAAAATTTGGCACGTTGACATAGTTTTATGGAACAAAAAAACCCATATCAAAATTATGATTAATATTAATCCATAGGCGTAGAACTCGGGTTTTTTAATATTTGAACGTTTCAAATTTCTACGCCAATGGAAGAAAAGGGGTTTAAGTATAAAATTTAGATTCGGTAACTTATTTGCTACAAAAAAGCTACTCTTAATAAGACTCGATTACTCTCATGGTTTTTGAGAAATTTGTATATGTATATTCTGATTGTAACCCTTTTTCTAATAATAATAATTCCTATAAATACGTATCATGTTGATTATTTTTCTTTTAGTCATGGTAATTATATTACTTATAATGTGTATCGGGGGGGGGGGGGGGGGGCAACTGAAAAAGGCTACATTTGGCACAGTGTATTAAGATAGGCGATACTCCATCTATATTGTATTATCAGATCTATGACCAGCATTGTTTGGGTTCCATGCCGCGCGTTCTTAGAAAGATTCGTCTGTATATGAACGTAACGTGCTACTTTAGTAATATCGTATCAACGGCACTATTATATGTATATAGGAACAGGCAGTGTGGTAGTTCACTGCATGCATACGATGTAGTGTGTAAGGCAAGCAGCAAATAGGCGTCTGTCTAGCGCCGCGACGCCCGGCCGGCGCCATCAGGTCTGCGTGTTGTCTCTATGTGCCGTGCGTCCTCTCACTCCCCTTCACTTCCACCATCTACGTACAGTAGGTGCATCACCACATATTATATAATGAAATTGGAAGGGGCCTGGTCATTGGTTTGTCTGCACAAAAAAGACTATGTTTGCCATTTTGAAATTCAACAATGTGTGGTTCACATTGTAACAAGGCGATTATATTTTTGTGATTGCCGTTCCGACTAATTGACAAGGTCATTGGGACCTTGTCAATTAGTCGGATCTTGTGATTTAGGCCCTTGTCCCACCAAAGCTGCGCAACAGCGACGCGACAACGAACCGATGTCGCCAGCGTGTATATTTTTCATGTTTAACCCATGGTTTATATACACCGTACACCCACCAACGCTCCAGCAAAGAAACATCCAAGCTGCGTGTCGGCTTCTTGTTGCCGATAGAGATGGGCATATCAGTGAATTTTCAGTAGCAGTGAAAACTGTGAATGCTACTTTTTATTCACTGCTACTTTTAGCAGTGAAAAATTTCACAGTTAAAATATCTCAGGTAAACTGATAAAATCCTTTCAATGCGCAGTGAGGCATACGCATCGTGCACTGTGCAGCGAACTGGGTTAGTTGTTAGGATATAATATAGCAGCGGTGAAATGAATTATGAAAAAATGCGTTTCACAGTCACTATTATTACCTATTAGGCATAACAAAAGATTTGACCGGATGTAACGTAAAGCAGATTTGTATTTTGCATGAAAGTCACTGTGAAAAATGGGTACCTATATTTTTTTTGTCCATGTATTTTTTGATACGTTAATTAACATTATCTAAATTTGAATTAATAGAAAAAATTATTCGAAACACTTTTGGACAATCCGCGTCAAGAAACATTATTACAAAGCAAATATATTTTTTTGCTTTTATTTCGCATTTACTTTTCTTATACTTCCTAATTTTTTACACTTAAATAACGTACACTGTACAAGTTATTAAAACAAATCAATATCTTGTGCCAATAGATAATGATATACGTAAATACGATAGGTACCTACCTACCTGATAAACCTTATTTTAAATTTTTCACTGTTGGGTACAATAGGTAGGTAGCAGGTACACATCTGTGAACGTAATTGTAAACTGTGAACTGTGAAATGCTAGCGAACTGTGAACTATTCACATTTCACAGTATGCAGGTAGCAGTGTGCAGACCATACTAGTTGGATGTGTAAACGTTAAGAGTGAAATTGGTAGCAGCTACTTTTAAGTGATATCTTTTAAGGTCGCTGTGAAAAATTGATATCTGTGAAAAAGTAGCAGTGAAGTGAATACTTGCACATCACTAGTTGCCGAGCGACTCGACAGGTCAGTTGTGAAGCAACATTTAAGCTGTGTGTGCGGTGGTACATTGCAATCGCATCGGCGTCTTCACTTGATGACATTGTTTACTGAACTGAATGTAGAAAACACGTTGCTTTGGTGGGACAACTCCATGTCGCCTGCTTGTGTCATGTCGAAATCGTGTTGCTGTCGCGTCGCTGTTGCGCAGCTTTGGTGGGACAAGGGCCTTAATGTTGACGCTCATTTCATATTTTACCATTTCAACTCCACAATGTAAGTCAAAATTCAGTTTTCATGTCTCCGACCTGATGATGGAGAAACGTTACAATTGGCGACCGTGACAGGACACCTCTCGATGGTGAACAGTAGTAGGGTCAAATCTTGTAAGCCAATTTTGACCGCTTCCACATATCCGATCAACTTAAAACTTTGCACGTAGTTCCGATGATAATTCAAACTAATTTTTTATAAGGATCTAATTTGCATAACCAATTCATTCGCCATCCTGTCATCGACTATTCTGTCATTTCTCTCGCCATGCAAAAATTGCGCTAAGGTATTATAATGACATAACAATTGAGTACATTTATTATTAATAATTAATAGTTAAATATAAACGTCTTTGTAAAAATTATAATTCAACAAATAAAATTATAATAATTATCTATTATTATTTTGTCTGTTTGAATTGGTCATCAATTTATTTAATTAGGCTCATTGTTAGTTGCTGTCGCAAACTAAAAAAAAACTTCCAGCATTTATTACAAACTACACTAAAGTATTAGTTAGTTAGTTAGGATCAAACCTTGTAATCCAATTCTGACCCATTTCCAGAAGCGTTTGACTTGAAACTTTGAACAATGTTTGAACGGACCCTGCTGTTTTCCTTTTTTTGTGTAAACTAAAAAACTAAACCGCGCCCTGACCTCTTCCGATTTTAAAACTATACTATCCAAATTCCAAAGCAATATGCATTTAACTGTATATTCGTGGCGTAAACTTTTGTACCGTTTTTGCCAATTTGTAACAAATGTTATTGAGTGATTTGTGGGTTTTATAGTAAGTTGAACTTAAGTTACAAGGCTTATCATGACTAGCGGTAAATTCAGTGGCGGATTTAGGTTCGATGCCGCTCTAGGCCCTTGCCGATGTGTCCCTCTTAACAACGTTAAAAAATAGGGAACCGACCTGAATATTTTCATCCCTAGGAATGGAAACACTCAGTTTCAACCCGCTAAACAGGTACCGAAAATCGAGTTTTCAATAGCGGCGTTGTGAAAAAGAGATTTGTTTTGTTGGGAACATTTTTCATTTATACCTACGTGCGATTGTTTACTAGGTGGGAAGTATAGAACTGGCTGTCCAGTCGAATTTTTATCAATGCAAATATATAAAAGATAAGATAAAGATAAAGATATAATTTATTTCAAACGATGTACATATATACATATTGAAAAAGTCAACAGAACAAAAATTCATAATGTATCATTTATAAAGTCTTTACTGGCATAATAACACTTATTCATTAATATGGCTTTACACGCTTTTAAAAAAGAACTTGTCGTTTTTATTTCTCTTATATTTACAGGCAATTTATTATAAAACTTGTGCCCCCAATATGTCGGCCCTTGTTCAAAAAATGATAGGTTATGTTTCGTTGTCCTTATACTTGATCGGTCTTTAGTAAAATGACTATGGATATCACTATTTAACAATTTTGACTGATTTCAAGCATTCCAATATGTAAATGCATGGTAAGGGAAGAATTTTGAACTCCTTAAAAACGGGTCTGCAAGACTGCGTTTGCTTTATGTTGGCCATTATTCTCAGTATGCGTTTTTGTATTATGAAAACATCTCTTGAATGTGTAGAGTTACCCCAAACTGTTATTCCATAATTTATTCTTGAGAATACTTGTGCATAATACACCATTATTAACGTCTTCATTGAAATTTGACTTTTTAGCACCTTAAACATAAAGCTAATTTGTCGCAGTTTTGCAGATAGCTTCTCGCAGTGTGTGGACCAGTCGACTGTGTCATTTAACCATACTTCCAAGAATTTTACGTTCGTTACTTTATTTAAATTTTCATTAGTGTATTTGCCATATGGCACATACACTATTGGCGTCGGTCGGATGGCGGGACCTAGGGGTCGGACCAAAATTTCTCGACGTTTTATAGCCTCCTGAACACTTTGGCACCATTTTTAGAAATGTTTATATATATATGTATATATATATTTATATATATATATATATATATATATATATATATATATATATATATATATATATATATATATATATATATATATTATATATACAGTGTGTCCACAGACTCATCCTCAACATGGGGATCTCCGTTGTTATGGGAGATAGAGATTTGGTTAAATGAGACAAAATGTGCAGAATCTCCAGTACTACTACCCTGCGTAGTCAAACTTTCCATATTTTGCTTGGTTCGCGACCGACAGTTGAAAAACGAGATTTACCCATTTTCGTTTTTTGTTTATAACTCGCTTATTAAGTAAGTTAGAAAAAAAATATTTTCACTTTCTTAAGGCCCTTTTTTATGAAGATTTCAAATCTCTTTTTATATTTTTATTTACTTTTATAGTTTTAGAGATACTTGTATTAACTTTGTTTTTTTAAATACACGTCAAAGATGGCCATGACACCATTAGAAAGAGATTATTTTTCTCTTTAATTTGATATGAGGGTTGATGGATTTATTTTCAAAAATAACAGAGTTATACGTAAAACACTGATTTTTAATAGTAGGCTATGCTAAAGTAATTGATAAAACAACAGAAGGCTTAGCAAACAGTTGAAGTTCGCGTTGGCTTAGTAAACGGCTGTTTTGTTTTAGCTGTCAAAGTGTAGTTTGTTGCTAATTTGTCAGTTTACTAAGTGATTTATTAAATTTACTTTTGTTATCATAGAACCATTTTGTAACAATGAAAAATTTGATATGTTATCTTGTTACATTCTATGTCACAAAAATTCGACCAGAGCTGCAGAAATGTACTTCGATCAGTATCCAGAACGAAGACAACCTCATTCGTCTATTTATACAAACTTACGAGTAAATTTAATAAACTATGGATCATTTAAAAAGCCGTTTACTAAGTCAACGCGAATAAGTGAAGAAGACAAAACTACTGTTTTACGATAAATTGTTGAAAATCGCTTATTTTTCATTGTTATAAAATGGTTCCATGATAACAAAAGTAAATTTAATAAATCACTTAGTAAACTGACAAATTAGCAACAAACTACACTTTGACAGCTAAAACAAAACAGCCGTTTACTACGCCAACGCGAATTTCAACTGTTTGCTAAGCCTTCTGTTGTTTTATCAATTAATTTAGCATAGCCTACTATTAAAAATCAGTGTTTTACGTATAACTCTGTTATTTTTGAAAATAAATCCATCAACCCTCATATCAAATTAAAGAGAAAAAAAATCTCTTTCGAATGGTGTCATGGCCATCTTTGACGTGTATTTAAAAAAACAAAGTTAATACAAATATCTCTAAAACTATAAAAGTAAATAAAAATATGAAAAGAGATTTGAAATCTTCATAAAAAAGGGCCTTAAGAAAGTGAAAATATTTTTTTTCTAACTTACTTAATAAGCGAGTTATAAACAAAAAACGAAAATGGGTAAATCTCGTTTTTCAACTGTCGGTCGCGAACCAAGCAAAATATGGAAAGTTTGACTACGCAGGGTAGTAGTACTGGAGATTCTGCACATTTTGTCTCATTTAACCAAATCTCTATCTCCCATAACAACGGAGATCCCCATGTTGAGGATGAGTCTGTGGACACACTGTATATATATATATATATATATATGTGTTCGCGGCATAACTCTCGAAAGACTTAATTGATTTGAACGAAATTTGGTAGACACGTTGGAATCCATCACCGCACGGAACCTATTTAAAATGGGCCCAATCGGGCCATTTTAAGGGTAGTTTTTAGGGGTTGAAAAAAGTTTTTGGGCCCAAAAATACCGAAAAAAATCTCAGAATTGTTTCAAAATTGAAATTTAACCCTTTAGTGGAGATTAAAATGTGTTGCTAAAATTTTAACAAAATCGGCACGACAGGACCGGACTTACAAATTTTATGAAAAAACTAGTTTACGGATAGTGATTTATTTGCTAACGGGTGTATTTAATTTGGTACAGAGGTTGCATTGATAATAATATTGAAATTAGGAAAAAAAATATTATTTTAAGGGATGTATTAAGGGGTTAAATTTTTCATTTTGTCCAAAAACAAACTTAAGTTCACATAATAAAGCCACAATGCCTGTATTAGCAAATACACTATATTGTCGGCAGGGTTTTGGCACTGCGACCCGAGTTTTTATTTACTTGTATTGTTAAGTTTAAATCCTTTTTGTTTCTATTTGTTTTAAAATGTAAATAATTTGTTTTCGAGATGTTTAGATGCAGGGAGTTAGCATTAAACCAGTTTGTTAACGCATTTATCGCAAAAGTAGTTAGGCTTTTCAGTTCTTCAATATTCTTTCCTGTTATTACAATAGATGTGTCATCCGCGTAAGTTATTATTTTAATGTTTTCTTTTTTTAAAAATAAAGGAAAATCATTGACATAAATAATGTATAGCAAGGGTCCTAAAATACTCCCTTGGGGCACACCAACAGATACGGTGGATTTTGAAGAGTTATACATTTGGTCATCAGAATAAGTTAGCGATACATATTGTTGCCTATTTGACAAATACGATGTAAATAATTGAAGAGGTGTACCTCTTATTCCGTAGTGTTCTAGTTTATCCAGTAATTTGCCGTGGTTTACGCAGTCAAATGCTTTACTTAAATCGCACATTATACTGACTGTCAGATATTTGTTATCCACTGCATTCAAAACTTCTTGAATAAATTCACATAAGGCTGTGTTTGTAGACTTTCCCTTTATGAAACCATGCTGAGCATTATTTATTAAATTAAATTTGATAAGAAAATTTATGGTTTGTTTATACATAGTTTTTTCAATTATTTTTGATATACCTGATATCAGCGAGACTGGCCTATAATTGAGAGCATCTTGAGGATTATCTTTTTTAAACAATGGTTTTACAATTGCCGTTTTGAGAATATCTGGGAACTTACCCTGTTCTAAAACTAAATTAATAAGATACGTTAACGGAGATACAAAAAAATAAATAAATTCTTTTAAAAATTTGTTCGATATTTGATCTGAACCCATAGAACACGAATTACTGAGACCGCTCACAGTTTCGATACATTCTGATTCAGTTATTGGTTGTAAGAAAATACTATTATTATTAGCATTCGTCATATCTATTGGGTTCACCGTGGGGATATTTTTTAATATGTCCAGTGGTTGGTTTATAAAAACTTTGTTAAAGTGCTCACTGATAATGTTGTAATCTTTTTCAAGGACGTCATTAATCATTAACTGTATATTTTTATCAGATTTGTCACTTTTTGTGCCTTTACATATTTTATTTACAACTTCCCAAGATGTTTTATTTTTGTTATTTGAATTTTCAATTTTTTGTTCGAAATAGTTCTGTTTTGTTTCTCTAACTAATTTAGCATGTTTTTTTCTTTTCGTGTTTATAGTATTCCGCCGGATTAGTATTGTTAATGGATTTAGTAAGATCAAATAAATCCTGGAAGTCAAGACCTCTTGATTTATCCACTCTTTTGTTATATTATATTTTTTTATGTTTATTCGCCGTATTGGAAATGATATATTTATATAATAATTAATTCCTATCATAAAGTTTAAAAATTTAGTTTCTAATTTATTTTCATCATTATATATATCAACCCAAGTTTCGTTTTTTAGCTTAGAAATAAAATAATTTTTATTGCATCCTGAAAACACCCTTTTATATTTAAATTCTTTAGGGTTGTTGTTATTGTTTGGCACTTGCATTACTAATATTTGGTTTTTGTGATCTGAGAAATGTACAGAGTTCACCATCGTGCTATATTTATACTTATACTGTATGTTTGTGCAAATGTTGTCAGTGGTTGAACTGGTATTTGCCGTTACTCTAGTTGGTTCTGTCACTGTATATTTTATGTTGTAAGTAGCTAACAAATTTAGCAAAACATTTTTTTCACGTGAAACTTTAATAAAATCTACGTTAAAATCCCCAAGTAGAAAAATTGGTATATTTACATTAAAAATATGGTCAAGTATTAAAAATAAATTATTTATGAAAACATTAAAATCGCCACTGGGAGCTCGGTAAACTGTCATCATAAAGAACTTTAGTTTACTATTTACGCATTTTACCGCGCATACTTCTATATCCTTTTCGCGACAGAAAGAACTTAAATTTAATGGTTCATATTGTAATCCACTTTTTAAAAAAATACACACACCACCTCTCTTATAGTTACTTCTACAGAAATAATTTGCAAGCACGTATCCCTCAATATTAAAATTTACAATTTCTTGTTGCGTTAACCAATGTTCACTGAAGCATAGGTAATCTGCATCATAATTACTGTTTTCAATTTCTATATAATTCACTTTGTTCATTATACCCTGAACATTAAGATGACTGAAAGTTAATTTACTTTTCACGGAAATCTTCTGTTGCTCGACGAAAAATATAGCGTTTCACCAAAACATTCACTGGCCAAAACTGTGGATTGTACAGTTCTTCTTTCAATTTCTCATTTGCACCAACTCTGAATGCCTTGTTAACACCTCTGGATGGTATTTCTTCACATTCAAAACGTTCTGATGGGAAACGTTTCGCTAGGTATTCTTCTAGGTCCGTTAATGTTGTATTAGGACGAATTCGACCTAAGAAAATCCATACTTTCTTTTCAGCTGCACCGAATTTTTCATTATTATTATTAGAATTTCCGATAATTATGTTTTTCCTATTTTTTTTCGGTTTACCAAAGTGAATTTTTCTTCTTCTGAATCCAGAGTCCGAGTAATTTCCATTTGTTCTTTGTTATTTCCATTTGTTCTTTGTTATATAATAGGTAACGAAACTGTGTCTGCAGCCATATTTCTGTATCATAATTTTTGTCTGCCTGTTTGCCGACAGCACATATTTCTTTAAATAAAATACAAAATACTAATACGGATCCGGGATCGGGATGTAGAGCCCTATAGCAGTTTTGATATTGTTCTGACTAGTGCGTCATCCCTGCGCCACACGGTGAGCTTGCAGAGTATTCATAATATTATAGTATATGGCGCGGCTTAACCCCGTTCTACTTTCAACGTCCCACTGGCGCCTCCATAACTACATCGGATCGTCCCAGTCCCAGATGCCGTTGTTCTTCTAACCATACAATGTATATTTACTGGTCACTACCGAAGCGCTTTCTAGTAGCGCAGTATGACGAAAAAAAGTAGGGTAAACGATTTTTGTTTTGTTATTTAAAAAACTCGGGTCGCAGTGCAGAACCTAATATTGTAATACGAAAATATTAGGTTTAGGTATGGAGAACCCTTAATAAAAGTGTTAATAAATATCCTAAAGAATACAATTCCAGCAAAAAAATAAGCTCGTTGTATTTAACAATCAAAAGTTACACGTGATTGAAGTTAGGTAAAAGAAGTACATTATTTTGAACACCCTGTATAATAAATTCATTTTTTAGGATAGACATTGATTTGTCCGTTCATTATCTAGTGATCCTCAAAATTTCAGTTTGATAAAGGTTTCTGTTTTGACTGTGTCGAATTTTAGGTAAAGGTCTGCACGTGTCAAACATTTCTAAAAAACTTGAATAACTCAAAAAGTACTGAATTTTCGAGCATGGCTTCCCTTACAATTTCTATTCACATTTCGGTGCAGAATTGAAAAAACAAATAAAAACACGATACTAGGCTAAAAAAACATAACTTTGATCTGCCAGGCTTAAATAGGACAGGCTGTATATTTGAAAATATTTTTAGGTTATACGTGCACCATTACAATTTATACAACTTTTGTATTTAAACTTCTTTCCTATCTTCACCCAAAATCAATATATCGGCCGACAACACAAGTCTTGGACACCCTGTATTTGAATATCAAATTTTGTTTAAATATAATATTTGACGACTGAGAAATACATAAGTAGAGTTATATTCTTACATCAGCCAAATTACATAATGTATTCCGCAATATTAGGAAAAATTTATCTTATCAACCCATTGTCACAGTCGGGATTCATGAAATGAAATTATGAATGCGTTCTGCATATATGGGAAGATAGATTTATCAATACTTGTCACGGTTGAGTAAAATGATAGCTCAATCCGCCGCAATAGTGGAAAAGTTCGGGTTTGAATCCCGACTGTGACAATGGTTGATATGATAAATTTTTCCTAATATTGCGGAATACATTATGTAATTTGGTTGATGTAATAATATAACCCTACTTATAATATTTAAACATTAAAAATGGTACCAAATTATTCAGGATGATGTGAAACGTCAACATTTTGTGGTCCCATCATCCGACCAACGCCAATAGTGTATGTGCCATATACTATGTAAGGCAAATACACTAAAAAAACGAATCGTTTTGAATGTTATCAAAGTAAGGTTATCATTGTGTCAAAACAAATTGTAAAACACAATCAGAATTATAAAAAAAAGTTTCAGATGATATATAAATTGGGTCTGTTCATAAAAATAACGTTTTATTTTTTTAATTTATAAATTTACAGATGATGCAAAAATGTTTTCACAAACAATATACAGGGTGTCTAAGACTTGCGTTGTCGGCCGATATATTGATTTATAGTGAAGATAGACAAAAAGTTTAAATACAAAAGCTGTATAAATTTTAATGGTGTATAACCTAAAAATATTTTCAATTATACAGCCTGTTCCATTTAAGCATGGCAGATCAAAGTTATGTTTTTTTAACCTAGCACCCTGTTTTTATTTGTTGTTTCAATTCTGCATCTAAATGTGAATAGAAATTGTAAGAGAAGCTATGCTCGAAAATTCAGTAATTTTTGAGTTTTCAAGTTTTTTAGAAATTTTTGACATGTGCAGACCTTTACCTAAAATTCGACATCGCCAAAACAGAATCCTTTATCAAACTGAAATTTTAAGGATCACTAGATAATAGACGGATAAATCAATGTCTGTCCTAAAAAAATGAATTTTTTATACAAGGTGTTCTAAATAATGTACTTCTTTTACCTAACTTCAATCACGTGTAACAGGGTGTTCTAAATAATGTACTTCTTTTACCTAACTTCAATCACGTGTAACTTTTGATTGTTAAATACAACGAGGTTATTTTTTTGCTGGAATTGTATATTTTTTAGGATATTTACTAACACTTTTATTAAGGGTTGTCCAAACCTAAACCTAATATTTTCGTATTAAAATATTAGGTTTATGTTTGCGTGCGTTTTTTCTATGAAAACCAATGATAACTTAGGTGGCTAGATATATTTACTACCTGTAGTCGCATCTATAATATTACGTTTCTCATGACCATCTCCATTAAGCATGAAAGTCAATGTGGCCGATGATCCATATCATTTATTAGTGTATTTGCCATAATATGGCACATACACTATTGGCGTCGGTCGGATGGCGGGACCTAGGGGTCGGACCAAAATTTCTCGACGTTTCATAACCTCCTGAACACTTTGGCACCATTTTTAAAAATGTTTATATATGTATGTATGTATGTATTATTATATATATATATATATATATATATATATATATATATATATATATATATATATATATATTTATATATATATGTGTGTGTGTGTGTACACGATAACTCTCGACAGACTTAATCGATTGAAATGAAATTTGGTACACACATTGGAACCCATCACCGCAAGAAGCCTATTTAAAATGGGCCCGATCGGACCATTTTCAGGGTTGCATTTAGGGGTTCCAAAAAGTTTTTGGGCCCAAAAATACCGAAAAATTTGTCAGAATCGTTTCAAAATTGAAATTTAACTCTTTAGTAAAAATTAAAATGTGCTGCTAAAATTTTAATAAAATCGGCCCGACAGGACCGGACTTCCAAATTTTATGAAAACACTAGTTTGTTGATACGGATTTACTTATGGAAGGGTGTATTTAATTGGGTGTACTGATAAAATCCATGTCTAGTATTGAAATTTAGAAAAATTTAATTATTTTAAGGGATGTATTAAGGGGTTAAATTTTTTATTTTGTCAAAAAACAAACTTAAGTTCACATAATAATGCCACAATGCCTGTATTAGCAAATACACTATATTGTCGGCAGGGTTTGGCACTGCGACCCGAGTTTTTTCATTTTTGTTACTAACAAAGTGCAAGCGGAGAAATTATAGGAAATTAGGGTAAAGGTACCTATAGGTGCGAACATGGGAGTTAAGCAGGAAATTGATCATGGCCAAGGATTCGTTTCCGGAAACATCGGAAGAAACTGTGGGAAACCTCAGCCAAGACGGTCGGTGCTAAATTAAGTACCTTTTCTCGGCTAGGCGTTGGAAAAAGTTCTTTCGCAAGTCTGCCTTTGCCGAGATTCAAACTAAGTATTTTCCGAATGCGAATCTGCAGTTCTCTCTCCACTACTCGAGTCGCTCGGTAATTTTTTGTAAGAACTAGGCTTGCGCGATGAACATACCAGTTCCAAAGAGGGAACAAACATGGAACATTTCCTTTGTTGAGCGGACATGTTTCCGAGAAACATGTTCGACATATTCGAGGAATGGTCTCATTTCACTTTTCACTGGCACCTTAGGGTTGATGAGTCCGCCAATTGCTTACCGATCTCACTTCACACTTCTAAAGTCTAAACGGACAGAAATATGCTTCGTATTGTGAAACGCCGAGCCTACCCGAACATGCTAGACGCTCGCTATATTACAACGCACTCTCATTCGAGAACGAACGAATACTTATACATTGTGGCTTTGGATTTGATGAATGACGACAGATCTAGTGATGAAATCACTGTAATATGTCGGAGTATGGACATGCTAACATGTGTTCAGACGAAAGATAGGAAATATCTCCTACAGTTCCTGGAGCTATATATATCCGGAACTATCCAAGTCTAGTATAAGAACCCCGGAACCATACAGTTGTTGTACACACCTATCATACATTTATTTTTGAGGTAACGGGTAACCAAACCTGGCAAGCTGCGCTGAGAGATAAACGCGGTGACGCAGAACAATCGAAGCATTCTTCCCTCTATATCTGTTATATTATATCGATGTATACATTTTCGGGAACACTTTCTCCTTCACTTGTATCCTTTTTTAGGGTTCCGTAGCCAAATGGCAAAAACGGAAGCCTTATAAATATAAATACAAAATTTATTTGTAATGGTTACACCATGTACCGGTCAAATACATAGTATAAAAATTCGACTGATGACCAGTCATATACTTCCCACCTAGTAAATATTTGCAAAAAATAAACACTCTTTTTTTATTCTTTTAAAAAAAGCATGGCCCTCTTTTTGTTTGGTGATCTACTGATGGCTAGTAATATAGCAAAAATCATGGTTACCTTGATTTACGTACAATTTTCTTTTTCTAGTAAAATATTTTTTTTCTCGAAAATTATACATTTTAGAGAAAAAAATATTTACATTTTTTTCATATTATAACATCTAGAATTCATTTATATTTTTTTTTGCTATGTTAATACGTGACATTGAGAACGTTTTTTTAATATCTCAGGATCCACTGAACCGATTTGACTCAAAATCTAATCAGATCTAAGTTAAAGGCTGATAAACACAATAGAACAATCGGCATGGCCGTATGTTGTTCCGTTTTTACGATATCGAAGGCGAAAAATTGACCACATACACACACACACACATACAGATATCAGTCAGAAAATGATCTTAAACGATTGCTAGGGTCTCAAAACGTGAAGATCTGTTAAAATCTCGAAATATTTTTTTCGGACTAAATCCATTACTTCCCTACCATTGTAGAGGTGGGAAGTAAAAAGTCTACAATTAGATGTAATCACCAACATTTAAAAAATGTTGCTAATCATAAAAAAAATTTATAGCGAGATACGCATTTATGTCTTTTAAATTTCTGAATGGGTAACGCTTTTGTCTCCTGCAACAATTTATTATAAAATAATAATTTCGTCCAGTCCGTATGTCACAGCCATTTTACTCGGAGACTATTGGCACTATACAAGGTGATTCTGTAATGAGTACCATAAATGATACACGATGTACCTACTGTCAAAATAATACGAAAACCAAGAATAACTTTTTTCCAAAAGTGCTTCTCTAACAAGATACAGGGTGTTAAAGGGTCGATTTGGAGAACACTTATTTGCTCGTATCTTTTAACTGGGTTGAACAATTTAATTCATTTTTGGTAGACATCTACTACATAATAAGGACCGTAAACGGACAAAATTTTGTTGCATTTGAAAAACCCAGTAGCGTAGAATTGGGGGTCATGTTCCAATGGAGGACACTTTGAAAACTTACTTTAATTTTATTTTTACTAATTTTTATTTTTTTGTTAATTAAGCTTTATTACCTAGATGTATTCGACTTTAAGTATTTTATTTGTTTGTTAATAAAACTTTTTCAGTGATAACTTTGCAGCCTGGTATTTCACATAGTGACACACAAGTCAGAATATCTCGGAAACGGACGCTTCTGGGCAAATGAAACAAATGTACCTTTTTTGTTGTATTTGAACCAATAATACTAAAAAAAAACAAAGAAAAATGGAAAAAACCCAACAGCAACTTTTTTTGGGGGGAAAAAGTGTCACATGACCCCCAATTCTACGCCACTGGGTTGTTCAAATGCAACAAAATTTTGTCCGTTTACGGTCCTTATTATGTAGTGGATGTCTACCAAAAATGAATTAAATTGTTCAACCCAGTTAAAAGATACGAGCAAATAAGTGTTCTCCAAATCGACCCTTTAACACCCTGTATCTTGTTAGGGAAAAAAAGTTATTCTTGGTTTTCGTATTATTTTGACAGTAGGTACATCCTGTATCATTTTCACATAAGCGTGTGGGGTATCGTTAGATAGATCTTCGCAAATGATAAAGAAGTTTCAAAATTACTTTTTCATTTAAGTCATTAGTTGGAGAGATATGCACTTCTAAAGTCGTAAAAAGTGTGTCCCCTCGCCCTCTAACTTTTCAACAATGTAGTGGAAAATTCTGAAAAAATTTAAGGAAGTATAGAACTTATAAAATACTTTTAACGAAAATTTGTTTGAATAAGATATGTTATGTAGTTTTTGAGATATGGGATATATTTTCGGCCGACTACGGAACCCTTCACTGTGCGTGGTCCGACAAGCACTTGGCCGCTTTTTGGGCTATCAAAACATATCGAATATCCCGTTGTGCACATCGTTCAAATACAACGTTTGTTTGAAAGTGCTTGTTTCTGTGTAAAGTTTCAAAAAATAGCACATTACTGCAGCGGAAATGGATTAGTAAATTATTTTTTGCCATACCCATTATAAAATAGCTGCTTTACGTGCATGTATCTATGCATGAAAAGTGACCTGTGACAGGCCAGGTGCGAGAACGTATCTTTCCCACACTAGTGTGGAAAGCAACCATTTCCACACTGTAAGAAATGAAAAGACCGATTACATAGATTATCGGTGGTCCATTTGTAGCCAGCGATTAATCTGGTAATAGGTACACAAAGATACAATGGCGTCGCAAACAGGCATTGCCTGCACATCGCGTAGATTCCATAAAAACACATTGCGCATGCGTGGTTACTAATTTTACATTAATTTGTTTTGTATTCATCCATTTTATATATGTAACTATACATTTTATTTTGTAATTTTTACACACTTTTTTGGAATATTACACAAATTATGTAATTTTAATTTACTTTATGTAAAAATCACAAATTTGTTTAACTTTACAGTAAAAGTCCAAGTTTTTATGAAATTTTCTGTGTAAAAATAAATAATAATGTAAAATCACTTAGAAAATCAAGCGAATTCCACCTTAACTTTCAAAGTATTTTTACATCCATTTTTTACAGTGCAGAGTGGCTTATATTTATTTGTCTGATCCACCCGCTATTACATATACAGGGTGTCCTCAAAGACACTTAACACACGCCTAACACATGTTCTTGAGACCAAAATAAGCTGATTTAAGCAAACTTACCTTCTTACAAAATTGCTTAGTTTGGGCGCTATACGGCCCTAAAGTTACAATCTTGAAATCGTTTTTTTGTTATAAATTTAAAACGGCTTGTGCGATTTTGCTAAAATTTGGCACGTTGACATAGTTTTATGGAAAAAAAAAACCCATACAAAATTATGATTAATATTAATCCATAGGCGTAGAACTCGGGTTTTTTAATATTTGAACGTTTCAAATTTCTACGTCAATTGAAGAAGAGGGGTTTAAGTATAAAATTTAGATTCAGTAACTTATTTGTTACAAAAAAGCTACTCTTAATAAGACTCGATTACTCTCATGGTTCTCTCAGACTTAATCGATTTAAACGAAATTTGGTACACACATTGGAACCCATTACCGCATGAAGCCTATTTAAAATGGGCCCGATCGGACCATTTTAAGGGTAGTTTTTAGGGGTTGAAAAAAGTTTTTGGGCCCAAAAATACCGAAAAAATTCTCAGAATCGTTTCAAAATTGAAATTTAGCCCTTTAGTATAAAGACTAAAATGTGCTGCTAAAATTTTAATAAAATCGGCCCGACAGGACCGGACTTACAAATTTTATGAAAACACTGGTTTGCGGACAGTGATTTACTTACTGAAGGGTGTATTTAACTTGGTATAGAGGTTGCATTGATAATATTATTGAAATTAAGAAAAAAATATTATTTTAAGGGATGTATTAAGGGGTTAAATTTTTTATTTTGTCCAAAAACAAACTTAAGACCACAAGGCCTGTATTAGCAAATACACTATATTGTCGGCAGGGTTTGGCACTGCGACCCGAGTTTTATTAAATTAGCGCCGACCTCAAAATTGTATTATTTTCGTTTTTTTAGTGGATTTTTTGAACGAATTTTTTTTTATAAAAAGTTTATTTTTTTACTTTTTAGTGGCTTTACAGTACGTAGTTTGCACTACGTTATTGACTTCTTTCTTTATATTTGATAACTAAACTAAAAGTTAAATTATACTGAACCGAATTAAGTAAAGTTTATGTGGGACCACCCTGAAGATATTGTCCTATTAAATAAAACAAGAATTATCAAAATCGGTTCACAAATGCAGGCGATATGAGGTAACATACAAAAATTATTTTTATTGCTAAAGAAAAATAAAAACTGCTGAACCGATTTAAGACAAAAATATATGGGACATCTCTTCCTGAACACAAAACGGTGTCAAAATTTTTCAAATCGGTACAGCAATTCCTGAGTAATCGGTGTACACTGTACATACCTACAGTAAAAAAAAAAAAGAGTGTGGGTCTCGGGACCCCCGACAGATGTGAAAAATCAAAGAAAACCTTATTGAACTCGGTGGTATTCTCTATGTAGTAGTATATATTTTTTCAAAAGCAGCAACTAACTGTTATGCTGACGTAATCCTATATACTGCACTGTAACACACGCGGTTGTCCGAGCGCGCGGAAGCCGAGAGAGAGAGAGTGCCGCAGTGGTGGGGTGAACAGCAGCGAAGGAGCGGACCATAAATTTCGTTGCATATTTCCCCTCACGCGGCTGTTCACAGCCCGACATAAGATGTTTCACATCAAAAACCATACTGATCGAATTGATAACCTCCTCCTTTTTTATAGTCTGTTAAAAATAGTTATTAATTTGTGTAGGGTAGCCTGTTATGTAGTCGACACACAATATTTTAATGTACGCAGTACGATGTCGTGACTGACTTCTAGCAACTTCATGCTAGGACTGGTACTAGGACAGACTGAGTCCCATCGATTTCGGCATGTATAACAGATAATTTAATATTCATTTGCATTATGAACATTGTTAACGTGTTCTACAGCGATATTGCGTCAGACGCCGCAACTATTGATATCGCGACGTCCAGAAGATACATAATATATTTTTTGCCATACCCACTACAAAATAGCTACTTTCGATGTATGTATATAGCAGCCATTAATGACCCATTTAGCAGGCATGGTGTGCGAAAAATGGTTTACTTTCTGCACTAGCGCAGAAAATAACGGTTGCCATAGCAACTTCTGTTTATTCGCTCTATACGCCTGCGTACGCTTATGTGCGCTTGTCATAATTACTTACTGGCACGAACTTCGCTGCACACTGTGGAAGGAAAGATGGCGACGCAAATTAACTGTCAGTTTTTTTTGAAAATGACGTGAAAAGTAGGTATTTTGTTAGTGGGTATGGCAAAAAATACCATATATGTCTCGTACGGTATATAGTAGTATTACGGCTCGTGTGACTGTGAAAACTCGCTATCGCTCGTTGTTACATACTGTCATCACTCGCCGTAATATGCCTCATTACGTATCTATAGACATACAATCTACTAATATGTATACTTACAGTAGAAAGTAAAAACTCTATAACTCGAAATTCAAGGGAAATGATAAAAATTTCGAGTTATGAAGTTTTCGACTTATCGAGTATTTTGAGATACAGAGTTTTTAACACTTACAATTTCGACTTACAGAGGCATAATTTCCGACAACGAACTTTTAACGACAATAACATTTTATTACTTCGAGTTAAAAAGTCAAATAGCGATGATACACACCTCTAATTCGAAGCAGAAGGTTAAAAAATCGGGATTTTGGTTTTGAAATCGGGACAACTAAAGAAAAACAAGATTTTTTATAAATCAACGTTTATTTTATCATTAAGTGGTGAAAATAATGTCATAATAATGTCAAAGCACACACACATAATCAAGAATTGACCCTAAATCGGGACATTTGGCGTCCCGATCAAGGGTGAATCGGGACGTGTCCACAGACCCCTGAAAATCGGGACACCTGGCTACACTAGTCATGAATCATCCTGTATAACGTGCTTCTATATTGGCTCTGGCGTCACAAAATGTTTCAAAAAACCAATGTAGCAGAGCATGGGTATCGTGAATCGTGACAAGCTAAGAGTACTTAAGCTTGGAGAAAGCAGCTATTATTCTTCTACTTTATATCAGCAACGTACATTGTTTCAATTGACAACTGAAGTACGTTTCAATAATAGGCGAGTACAATCGATGAAATTACGCAGTCGACTGTTGTGTCGATTGTGCTTTCAAGCCATCAGTTGCTTTCAGTAGGCAAAATATAGAATTCTACATAGGTAAAGTGATAATCTATTGTAGCAAAACTCCAGATGTTACGCCGCTGGCGACGATAGAATCATCGAGAACAAGTAACAATGATGAGGCGTGGCATGATATCGAAGACACAAGAATGTTCTGGAAAGCGCGCGAGCGGGGTGGGGGTCAAGCTGCTAGCTCTATATAAGCAAGAGCAATCGCCGGAGAGAGAGCAAGAACAACGAGAATCGTGTGACAGTGTCGATTTGAAATAAATACAGCATATAAATTGTTGAGTGTTATAAGTAGTGTTGCCAGGTCCAATTTGCCAAATTTCGGGACAGAAGGCTAAAAAAATCGGGATTTTGGTTCTGAAATCGGGACAACTAAAAAAAAACAAGGTGTTCATAAATCAACGTTAATTTTTGTTATTAAGTGGTGAAAATAATGTCTTTATAATATCATCAAAATAATCTCATCATAATCTTTGGATCGTACGCGGCGGCAGAAAAGAACGGGAGAGCGCGATACGTCTATCGAGCTATTTGCAGTCACAAAACAATATGTGTGAAGTTTGAACCTTTTATAATTACCGATTGACCCTAAATCGGGACATTCAGCGTCCCGATCAAGGGTGAATCGGGACGTGTCCACATACCCCTGAAAATCGGGACGTCCCGCGCAAATCGGGACACCTGGCAACACTAGTTATAAGTGTTTCAGTTCGTTTAAGAATTACTGTTCGTGTTATTATTATATAAACAGTGTTGACTGTTAGACTTGGGATATAATTGTTACATCTTATTGTTATCTATTTTTGTTACATTTTTTAATTGTTGTAAATAAATAATTTATTCCACCCACCCCAGTTTTGTTACACTATATTTGTCTGACACAAAAAACTGACTTCCAAATGAACTGGAGCGTTGACATACTTAAGATAGCGTTCCTAAATAAACGGGGGCGGGGGAAATCCAAAACATCCTTTTTACTAGAGAACTTCGCGTGAAGTGTTTCCATTTATTTGTCAGAAACTACTATATTGAAAAAAATGATTCTTTAAGGTGACCGCTACCAGGTTTTCCAAATTTTTCAACTCAGTTATGTAGCCCAAGGAAATTAAGCATATCTCGAACACCTTCCTTACTAGAGTCCTTCGCGTCAAGTGTTTCCATTTTTAGTCAAAAGGCACTATTTTGATAAAATTGCTTCTGTAGGGTGGCCTCTTTGGATTGTTCTAATTTTTTTGACGCAGTTAGATTGCCCACGAATAGGTCAATCGCGATGTGTGAATTTAATTCTTAACCCAGAGAGCGTGAAGTAGAGGTTAAAAGGACTCATTTGAATGACGAAACCGCCTCAGTTATAGCAACATGGAATTTGATATAAGTAAAAAAATTTCGATATTCGTGCCCCAAGGGGTGAAAACGGGAGTCGAAACTTTCGTGAAGGATACGCGTATATAAGGAACATCAAAATAAAATTTCTTGAAAAAATTTTCCATTTAAGGGTACCTCACCTGGCTTCCACTTGGTTGGGCAATGGGCGACCAGCTTGTTGCGCTGGCAGCATCCACAGGCCAAGTATTTATTACTGGCAGCTCAACCGTGTTGGTTGAGCTACCAGTTAAATATACACAGCGTTTTACGGCACCTCACACACTCAGCTACCAGTAGCGTTGCCAGACAATCATTTTGGCCTCTCCTCTCGCCGCACGATCCCCGCAAAATTGACTTTTTTGTTGTAAATTAAATAATTGTAACGAAATACGAACAATTTGACCGGAAAAAATTAAATAATAATATTAAAAAAAATGTTTTAAAAAAAATCAACTTTATTAATACAAAAAAAATTTAGATACTATAAAATAGATGTTTTTATCGTCAAACCATTAATTTGAACGAATTTCAGTCTAATTTATAAATTATTGCAATGTTTGCCGCAAAATTGATTTTTTGAAACTGAGTCCTATCTGCAGGTGTCTCAATTGCTAGCTTTGTTGGCAGCTTAGAGAAACCACGTAGCGCAACCAGGTGAGGCCACGGCAACCCGGTGAGGCAGAACCTTAACGGGGTAAATGACTAAGTATTTTAAATTGTGAATCTTTGAACATGGTATACATACTTGAGATGGGCCTTTGCCAAACACGTATAGACTCATCTTTTATGTTCCAGAATTTTAGTGTGTCGTAGAAATGCGATAATATACAGTTTCACTGCAGAGTTTAGGACAATCGATCAATCACAAAAACAATGAAGGTTACGAAAACAGTGCACAAATGGAATATTTGTATGAAAGTGCGGCGTGCGCATTCAAACAGTCCTTGAAAAGGAATTTGCAAATTGATGTTTTTACATTTTCGGGTCAGAACCGCTGACGTAGTCAGAACAGATGTAAACTAGGTCAGTAGGTGAATACGGGGTTAAACGGCATAAAATCTAGACAGTTTTAAGACATAGCAAAGCCCCTCTGAACAAACAAGCACTCATAGACTGCTCAAGTCGTATCTATTTTTAGAGGCGGCAATACTTTTTTGCTGACATTTTTCTTGAAAAATACTTAACAATAGATAAATTAATAGATTTTTACGGCTGAGCTGCAATTGAAAATTTTTCGTTGGAAAGCAGCCAATTAATTGATTCGAAACATATTGGAAAAAATCATTTTACCAACCATAGTCACAGTCAGGACTCTAACCTGAACCTTTCCACTTTCGCGGCGGAATGAGCTTACATTTACTCAACCGTGACAAGGTTACTAATCTATAAGGGGAATGTTAGATTAGTAACCTTGTCAGAGGTTCAAAATTCGTCAGGTAGCGTGTCGTAGAGGAAAAAACGTAGAGTCTAGGATGAATAATTTTGAAAAGTTATTATTTATAACAAGATATTTCGATCCCCACTCATGTTTACTCTAGTCTCTGGGCATCAACTTCTAATGAAATTATGAATGTCCATTGAACCGTACGGCGTACATAATAACCTTACATTACGGTAATTACCGTGTAAAAGCTTTTCTACAAAGTTATTATTGATGTGAAACATCTTTAGGCACGGGTGTAAAATCATTTGAATGGAACGTCGTTTTAATGTTACGTCGTTCAGAACGCACGTCGTTACGCTTTAAATACCTTCGCTGGGTGACAGTTTCTCGCGGGGTGGAAATTGGGGTATATTAGAGCAAATTAGAGCAAGTTAGGGTCAATTAGGATAAACTAGGGTAAATTGAGTAAATTGGATAAATTAGGGTAAACTTGGGTTTTTAGGGTAAATTGTGGTAACTTTGGGAAAATTCGAGTAAATTAGGGTATATTAGGGTAAACTAGGGTTAATTAGGATAAATTGGAGTAAATTAGGATAAATTAGAGTAAATTAGGGTACATTAGAGTAAATTAGGGCAAATTATGGTAATATAGGGTAAATTGTGGTAATTTATAAATTCTTATATCTGGATCTACTGAACCGATTCGAAAAATTCTTTCACTAATTATCTTCGCAGGGGGGAATAAGTCATAAATTCTTATTTTTGGAACCACTGAACCGATTCTAAAAATTCTTTCACTAATAGAAAGTTACACTATCCCTAAGTGATTTAGGTTATATTTTATTTTGATAAATTTGTCTCGGGAGGTTCAAGCTATAAAAATATTTCACATTTACCAGGCGTCCCACGATGGCTCACTTTTTTTTTTGTAAAATTGTGTCAAATTTTTAAAAGAAGGTCACAGAGGGAGCAAAATATTTTGGTCTAGAGCGGCGTTCAGGCTAAATCTGTCCCTGCTTATTAGTAAGTTATAGTTTTAGATACTAATTATCAGAAGCCATTCTAAATCGACCGTGACGTTTCATTGTCACGTCGAAAAAAAAAATAGTAAAAATTACGTATGGAGGTGGTCCACCGTGTTCGAAATATATTGCATTTTGATCGCGTTTTAATAATTCGCACAAAGTCCACCGCAACCGGAAATCACACTTAACAATAACTTCCTGCGCATGCCGTGACAATAATATTATAACATCTAAATATGACACTTGCGTCTAACCCTTATCTAGGCACGTACGTATGTGACATGGCTTCGTGATGGCGGCATTACCTTTTGAATTTAATTATTAATTACTAATTGGTTGCATACTAAGATAACCATTTATTATATTAGATGATTAATTAATATACGGATTTTAAATATCGTATGGGCGTTCAATCTTGATTAAAAATGTCAGAGTTCAAATTGAACAAGAAGTTTTAAATGCCTATATTTGCATAATTAACAGATGATTTTTATTTAATAATAATGGCACTAATATCAATGAGACTGATTTGCCTGCTGGAATATTTGAGTCGATTCACAATTTTGCGCTTTGATCCAAAAATATCTAATCCCAACTATTCGACGTTTGTGTTGCCGACATGCGTCTGTATAATTCGTTTTTCTCTGTCCTATATGAGTGCGTTGACGGACAAATGGATATCACGAAGCGCCAAACGCAAGTAGCGACTTGCAACAAATGTTATGCTATTCTAATAATGTAGAAATCTCCTCTGACGTGCACATTTTATCACATAACATCACCTGAATTTCTGGTGATTTGCTTCACGCTACTGATGCTTTTAGTTGCTGAATGCTGCTTAGGTGAGAATACTTATGTATAAAAACGCTGCTACTTGTCGCGCCGCAGCTGCTCGGTGCTGCTTAGATGGGAATTGGCCTTAAATCCAATAGAAAGTAGAAATGAAAAGAAAAGGAAATTACAGGCAAAGTTTCCATTACATTCTTATATCTCTATCTATTTGATGTTAAATTGTACTTCCATATTATTTTGACCTTAATTTATAAAATTAAAATGAGATCCTTGAAAGACTTGAGAATAGCCGAACTCGTAGCGCAGATGCCCGGTTTTATATATTGTGCTGTCATGGTTTCTCTATTACTAACCCCCATTTCTCAGATTCTAATTCGAGAACTGGTAAAAAAAGATCAATTGGATTTTCAATTTATTATTAAAAAGTAATAAATTGAAAATATGAACTGGTGTGCTACAAAAACGAGATCCTTGAATTATTTATGGAGATTATTTCATTACCTTTATAAAAAAATACGTGTATTGCAATATTCAGTTCTATTTTTAAGCATTTTATTATTTTGTCATTTTTTATTTGAACAGATAAAAAAGAAATATAACATGTTATTTATTATCGAATATAGAATGTGGGAGCGCTTTTGTTTTGCTTATGCACTCGTACATTGTCGTACATACATTTTCCGCCAAATAACAATAATAAATGATTATATTTTTGCGCGATTACGTAATTTAGTTTATCGGTGCACTCAATTGAACAGCTTATTTAACAACATTAGTTTTATTATACCGACAGAGCAAGTGTGGAGTGCGTATTGCACATAACAAGCCTACCATTTTATATTACATTGAAGCGCACGTGTCTTGTTTAAATACATTTTAAATTGTATATTTTGTAGCACAGCCTGTTCAAAAGAAAAAAGTGGTCAAGTGCGTGTGGAACTCGCGCTACGAAGGTTCCGTACCGTTACAACAATTAAATTAGGTAGACATATCTGTGAAAATTTCAAGCTGCTATACATGTTACGGTTCCAAAGATATAGCCAAGGTTTTCCGTTTTTTGTGTCGGGACCCCCTTTAATTTTTACTTTTTGTGATTTTTGGATTTTTCCCTTTACTTGTGCTGCGAGATCTTGCTTTTTACCAACTTTCATGATTCTAGGTCAACGGAAAGTACCCTATAGTGTAATAAGACAGGTTTGGGCATTCCTTAAAATATTGCGAAGTCTCTGATAAAATCGATAATAATTATAAAAATAAGAGATTTCCTCAGTAAAATGACAATAACTGTCATTGTCAGAAATAATTAATAAAACAACCAACAGAAATAATTCAAACTATGGTTTCGAAAATAGTAGTAAATTATCAGGCTAGCTGAGAAATGCGGCGGTGTTAAAGACGACGTATGACGTAAGCCGGTTGCAATAATGAAAAGACCACGCATACTTGTGACTTAACTTGGATTAAGAATATTTTGAAAGTCACAGAGGCGGTTACAAGGTACATAGCAACTCGAAACTATATAAGTAGGGGTCGTACCATGGAGTGCTTATTACTGATCCAAATTTCGTAGAAGAAGCATCGTGAAAGTGAGCTCGGAGGATAATTAAATTATTTAACGCCTGATTGAAATATTTCTGTATAAACGAATTAATTCGAAATGAATAACTGACAAAATTTTGAAATAAATTAAATTCACAATTATAACTGATTGAAAAAATTTTGAACCGAACAATTAAATTTTTTACTTACTGAAAATGAGTTTTGATTGAAATAATTAATGCTATCACGACTAACGGAATAATATTATTTTAAATAAATAAATTATTGAGAAAGGAGTAAAAAAGGTTTGAGAGTGCTCGTATTATATTAAATTAATAATACGAATCTATTAATAAGTGTCTTTTCAGATATTGATGATAAAATCCTGTTGAATAAAAATAATAGAAGGAATATTTTGTTACTAAAGGAACCAAACCAATATTTATTTGCGTCCAGAGTTTGTTATTGTAGTAAGTTTTGAGTTTTATTTTCAGGAAGTGTATTATTTAGGTCAACGTCAATAAGTGAGGTGCTGGTATTTTTTGAAATACAAGTAGACAAGAATTGCGAGGGCGTATTAGACGCTACGCAAATTCATTACTCGACATAGGTCAAAGATAGAAGGTGTCGACCCCACGGGGATCTGGAATCGAGAAATCGATTTTTCCCCTGAGGGATTGAGACCGGAATCTCACGGAGGTTCTGTCAGCTTTCTGAGATTTTAACAGTCGAGTAAAAAACACCAATACATTATTACACACGCGAAAAGCGGAGGCCCGGTGAATTAAAGAATTTATATTCGGTTTCCCGATCTAACGAACCCATTCCCGTTCACGGATAGACCAATATCCTGAAGGAATGACACACACCAATAAACTCACAACACAAAATAAGTGGGGCATTCATCAGCATATCGCAAAGGAATAAAAAAGAAATAATATATAATATAAGCAAGGTATTTAAGCAAGCCATCAACCACAAGGCCGTGGGACCTCGTTGACAATCGGGCATTCATTTTCCCACAATAAGAAAGGCTTCTCCAACAATCTGTTCGTAACTCCTGATTTATTGACTTTTGAACCTATAGTCGGTTAAGTTGTTTCGGAGAAGCAACTCAGCTGATAAACAGGGAGAAAGAAGTCCAGTGCCTTACTTTGTCTTTGACAATCAAAAAATATAACTATGACAGTCATTTTATATGGTTGAACCGAACGCAATGCTGATTTTCATACAACTTCACATTTCTACGCTGAAAAGTTTGCTGGTACTGAACGTCGTACAGGGCAGCCAAGACTGTTAGTCCGCCTTCGATTTCGGTTATAGATACAGCTATGAAATTATTTCAGATATCCGATAATTTCGGTTACGTAAACGGAGCTCCATAACATCCCTGAGTCAAACTGTTTCGCAATTAACGACTTTTATTATTGTTTTTACTGAAGTATGATTCAAATAATAGTGAACGATCTATATATTTCCAACTATTACCAACTGTGCACACAATATGTGACTGCGCACAATTGATGTTTGTGTTTACATTCAAATTAACGGCAAGATCAACTATTTGATATATTTGTACTAAATACTTTAACAGTTTATCATATAATTGCTAACGTAAATGGTAAACCGTTTATCAGCTCACATTCATTACGGTTCTGTTTTCTTAACCCAGTCAAACTTACGTTGAATTTATACACAACTCATTAATTTATTATCTAACCTTGTTACATAATACCAGCGTTGTCAGATAATTATTTTTCCAAATCGAGAGTTTTAGCGTGTGAAATTTAAAAAATAAGGATTTAAGCGCAAAAACAATTAAATTCTTCAGAGTTTTTATTTAAAAAAAATCATATTGATATGAAAATAAAATAACTCGGGTCGCAGTGCCAAAACCCTGCCGACAATATAGTGTATTTGCTAATACAGGCCTTGTGGCTTTATTATATGAACTTAAGTTAGTTTATGAACAAAATAAAAAATTTAACCCCTTAATACATCCCTTAAAATAATATTTTTTTTATAATTTCAATATTATTATCAATGCAACCTCTGTACCAAATTAAATACACCCGTTAGCAAATAAATCACTATCCGTAAACTAGTGTTTTCATAAAATTTGTAAGTCCGGTCCTGTCGTGCCGATTTTGTTAAAATTTTAGCAACACATTTTAATCTCTACTAAAGGGTTAAATTCCAATTTTGAAACAATTCAGAGATTTTTTTCGGTATTTTTGGGCCCAAAAACTTTTTTCAACCCCTAAAAACTACCCTTAAAATGGTCCGATTGAGCCCATTTTAAATAGGTTCCGTGCGGTGATGGATTCCAACGTGTCTACTAAATTTCGTTCAAATCAATTAAGTCTTTCGAGAGTTATGCCGCGAACACACACACTATATATATATATATATATATATATATATATATATATATATATATATATATATATATACATATATATATATACATATATATATAAACATTTCCAAAAATGGTGCCAAAGTGTTCAGGAGGCTATGAAACGTCGAGAAATTTTGGTCCGACCCCTAGGTCCCGCCATCCGACCGACGCCAATAGTGTATGTGCCATATGGCAAATACACTAATAAACAAGCCGTGAGGTGGGTCGTTTATTAGGACTAAAGTGCGACCCTGGAGGTCCACACGACGAACTTCCCAGTTTGATAAATATTTAATAATAATAATTAAATTAGATATTACACAGAAAAGTAATCATTTTAATCATTAAAACATAATTATTATTTATTTTTAACAATAATAAAAAAAAAACTGCTGAGCCGATTTTTATAAAATTTATGTCGGATCAAAATGATGTTAACACGCCTCGATTGACACCCTTACGAAGTCGATATAATTTTTTATTCGCGAGATATTGTGTAAAATCTACTTTTTTGGAGTCTATTTGGTTACGTAAAAAGAACGGCTGAACCGATTTTGAAAAAATTTCTTTCAGATCATATTTACGTTAATCCGCGTCGATTGGCACCCTAACGTAGTCGATATCATTTTTCATTCTCGAGATTTCGTCTTAGAAAGAAATGGACACATACGTACGTACGTACACACGCACAAACACACACACACAGACATCTTTCTAAAAATAGTGTAGTGACCTTGAAACATAAAAATTTGTTATACATTTTGATTTCGATTTTCGAACCCATTACAATAACTTCCAATGGGAAGTTAACAAGTATATCTAAAGGTAGTTTTTAGTTTTCGTTGAACTCGTTTACTATTTTGTACTTGGCTGAAGATTTTGCCTCTTGGAGAGTTTGTTTCTGTTCCTTAATGTGTTAATAAAATATGAGCCTTGGTATTCAATATTGAATTGAACAAGTAATTCTGCTTTGAAAAATCGCGAAATTTTAGCTAAAAAATCGGGACGTCACGCAAAAATCTGGGAAAGCTGCATTAGTGCATTCGTCTTTCTCTGTGTGGTCAGTGACCACACTTTACTTATTGAGCTTCTTCTCATTAAAATCCAGAAGATATTGATTCCGATAATTTACAGTGACCACAGCCAAAGCAAACTAATTTCACTTCGCGGTACAACTCACGTACGTAATCCAAAAGCATGCTCGACGCTTAAGTGAAAAATTCGACTGATGGCCAGTCCCTATACTTCCCACCTAGTAAATATTTGCAAAAAATAAACACTCTTTTTTTATTCTTTGAAAAAAAGCATGGCCCTCTTTTTTGTTTGGTGATCTACTGATGGCTACTATAATATAGCAAAAATCATGGTTACCTTGATTTACGTACAATTTTCTTTTTTTAGTAAAACATTTTTTTTCTCGAAAACTATTATAACATCTAGAATTCATTTATATTTTTTTTTACCTATGTTAATACGTGACATTGAGAACGTTTTTTTTAATATCTCAGGATCCACTGAACCGATTTGACTCGAAAAATCTAATCAGATCTAAGTTAAAGGCTGATAAACACAATAGAACAATCGGTATGGCCGTATGTTGTTCCGTTTTTACGATATCGAAGGCGAAAAATTGACCACATACACACACACACACGCATTCATACCCATACGTACACACACACATACAGACATCAGTCAGAAAATGATCTTAAACGATTGCTAGGGTCTCAAATCGTGAAGATCTGTGAAAATCTCGAAATATTTTTTTCAGACTAAATCCATTACTTCCCTACCATAGTAGAGGTGGGAAGTAATAAGGAAACTGGAAAGATAAAAACAAAATGAAACGAAAACAAAAATATGTGAGTGAAAAGGCATGTTTGTTTTTATTTACACAAACACAATGATTCAAACTTCCTTCCTTGTTGATTATATTATGCTTTATAAACAGCAACAGGTGTTACTATTAACTGTCACTATATACCTATTTCCTATTATTAACTAATAATGATATATAAAATTGTAGTCAAATCTCTTGGATTCAATAATTCAATACGCCATCTTAAAGAGCAGCGAAATAGTAGATCATATTTCTAGTGTCGTAATGAGTAGTGACACTATGTTAAAACGAGCGCTCCCTATAAAATAGTTGCTTTTGCGTTCATTTTCAGTATATTTAAAATTTTTGACATTTCATTTGTGTAGCAAACTTTACTTCTAATAGTGGGCTAAGAGTAGAAGTCGCGCGCATAATGGTAATAGCAGGACATAAATAAACATGCGCCTACTACTTTCGGGAAAGTTACTTTCCCGCACACCGGGATATAAAGGGTAACTTTACATAGATACAAAGCAGCTTATTTGGACAGGTATTTTACGGTATTACCTTAAGAAGGTTGCCAGGGTAGAAGATGATAAATGCCGCTTCTGCAAAGAAGCAACAGAAATTGCTCAACATATTTGTGGTCATGTGAAACAGTTCTCTCCAAAAGGCTGCAATACCTGAATAAGCCAATTTTAGAGCCTCATGAGATTTGGAAGGCGCCCCTCGGAAAGGTATTAAGGTTGTAACGTTTTTCCTCTTGTTTTTATTATATTTTTAACGTTAGTTTTTTTTTTAAGACAGATTCGATTTAATTATTTAAAATATTTATTTAAAATTATACTTGATCATATACATAATATATTTTAATTTAATGTTTAATAAAAGCGTATCAGAAGTCGATTTTAAATATTATTTAATTATTCACTTTTTTATGAATATTAGATCAAAAAAAAACTATTAATATTTCTAATATTTTCAAGTGCTTTTTAAGTCCAGTAGTTTCTACTTAAAAAAATGAGAGATGAATGAATTGATTTTAACACGAAAAAAGACAATTTTAATGTCTTGACCTTAAGCAAGGTCGCAATCACAATCAATTAGATAAATGATTGCACATTGCATAATTTCTTACATTTTATGAATAAAATTTTTAAAAAAATATATAACTGATTTTATTTCAACATATTGTCAAAATTAATATTTTGACAATATGTTGCAAGGTATATCAAAAACTTACTGTCTGCAGAATGGGAATAAGTACGAAGGGATTCACAAAAGATCTTTTAGTCGCAGTAAATGTAAAGCCTCAGCTGCCCAACGCCCCATGTAATTCTAAATGCAACTCGCTAAAATATGATACCCCATGCGCTGCCGTTAAGTAATGGAGGGCACGGCAACACTAGGCTTAACAGTTATTTAGTAAATATACAGAGTGTCCCAAAAAGAATGGGACATAAAGTAACAGCTGATTCCTTACAAAAAAATATTGCGATAGACCCCAACTTGTCTATTCCGAAAGTTGATATTAAAAGAGATACAGGGTGTCAAAGTTTAATTTTTATTTTTGATTTTCTTAAATAACTTTTAAAATGACTTAGGCATTTTAATGAAATTTGGTATATGGGGATTTTTTGACACGAGAAATTCAAATCTGACCTTGGTATGCCTCTTACTTGTAGGGGGCGCCACTTACACACCTTTTCACTCATTTAAGTAGTCATAACTTTTTTGTACGCACTCGTACTATTTTTTTTAATTAAAAAATTGATTTTTTCGTCATTTTTCCGTAAAAAAGGTATACTTTGTAAAAGTGGCTAGGAGTAACCTTTTTCAAGATATTTGCACTTAAAGTAATCGATGCAATGTGGTTTTAAATGCAAATTTTAGTTAAATAATAATACTTCTTATTTTAATTAATATTTTATTTTAAATAGCGAATCAAAAACATTTATTTTAGAAGGTTTAGAAGGTTTTCAAAATGACAACCATGAACTTCAACACATTTTTCAAAGCCACCTGTTCAATTTCAAAATTTGCCATTTAAAACCACATTGCATCGATTACTTTAAGTGCAAATATCTTGAAAAAGGTTACTCCTAGCCACTTTTATAAAGTATACCTTTTTTACGTAAAAATGACGGAAAAATCAATTTTTTAATTTAAAAAAATAGTACGAGTGCGTACAAAAAAGTTATGACTATTTGAATGAGTGAAAAGGTGTGTAAGTGGCGCCCCCTACAAGTAAGAGCCATACCAAGGTCAGATTTGAATTTCTCATGTGAAAAAATCCCCATATACCAAATTTCATTAAAATGCCAAAATTATTTTAAAAGTTATTTAAGAAAATCAAAAATAAAAATTAAACTTAGTCACCCTGTATCTCTTTTAATATCAACTTTCGGAATAGACAAGTTGGGGTCTATCGCAATATTTTTTTGTAAGGAATCAGCTGTTACTTTATGTCCCATTCTTTTTGGAACACGCTGTAGATGGTAACAATTAAGATACAAAATTGTGTTTCAGGAAATAGCATTTTTATTTCGGTTTATATTACAGATCTTGTTTAAATACAATATTTTGACAAGAAATTTACATTGATATATTTGTTTATTTATTACACGTTTGATGTTAAACATTTTATATTATTATTATTTTTCTACAATATAATAAAATTGTTTGTTTTTTTACAAATCTATTTGCTGTAACTAACATAAATAAAAATCGGTTTAAAAAAGAAAATGCAATAAAATTCTACTTTTTTATTCACATCGGCACTGTATCTTCAGTCAAGTAGGTCACATGATTAAGAATATGCTTCACTAGCCAATCAACTCTTTCTGCAGTTAAAACTAAAAAATTATAATGTAGATGGTGTCATTATTTATCAACACTGATTGAGTGAGAATTTAGTCGAATCGCGGCAAAGATTTGAGATCGATTTAATTACAATTTTTTTTTAAATTTTCAGTGTCTGTTGCATCGAAAAATCTTGACGAAATCGCTATACAGATATAGCGATATTTGAACTGTTATTTGAAAGCCAAAGAAATCCCATTTAATTATAATTAAACATTTTTAATTTGTTAGTTTATTTATTATAAAATTGAGGAAAAAAACATCGAAAAAATGTAGGTATATTTTGAAATATTTTTTTCAAAAGACGTACTCCTACAGGCCTGAACCCATCCAATTTTGACAAAAAAAATCTAACGAAAATGCGTCACGCTCGTTACCATCGTTACGCCATTGACTGAATACTTTGATTACTTAAAAATTATTTTTTGCCATATCCACTACAAAATAGCAATTTTCGATGTACTTATGTATAGCGGCCTTTAATGAGTCATTTAACAGGCAAGTGTGCGGAAAGTGTTTTACTTACCGCACTAGTGCGGCAAGCAAACGGTTTCCATAGCAACTTCTGTTTATTCGCTCTATTCGCCCGCGTGCGCCTGCCATTACTTACTCACGACCTTTACGGCATACTTTAAAAGTAAAGATGGCGACGCAAATGATTTTGTTACAAAATTTTGAAAATGAAATGAAAAGTAGGTATTTTGTAGTGGGTGTGGCAAAAAATACCATATATATCTCGTACGTAATGTTATTATGACTCGTGTGACTGTAAAAACTCGCCATCTACTTAGATATACAATCTACTAAATTGTAAAATAACATAAAAGTAAAACTATGGAAGTAGTTCTGTCGTCACATTCGGCACAATCGTAATTATTGTGCCCCTTGTTATTTTTTTTACAAGTTTTAAGTCGTTTTTGTAAATATCTAATGCATTTACATACAATATTTAAAATATGGGAACATCGTTTTACTGTACTCGTACTATTGAAATCTATCAATGCTAAGACAATGCATTTTAACTTCTTAAGGTACGTGCAGTACGCAGCTGGGATTCTAGATGGTAGCATTGTATGGTAGATGGTGACTGAAATTATAAGAGCTTATAGGTTTGCACAACGAAGCTTTGATAATTGATACAAGCTTAAATCGCGTTTGAAATGTCAGATAGCGAAGACGAATATTTGTGTTCTTCTGCTACAAAGTGGTATATTTTAAATATAAATTTGGGTAGGAGCTATCATGTCCACCCTATTAATAGAAAACGATCTAAACATGGCGAATTTCATCATTTATACCAAGAATTAAAATTTTACCCAAACCGGTTTTTTGAATATTTACGTATGGAACAACACTTTTAAATACGTCTTAGAAAAAACTCAAAACAAATTAAATAAAAACTGGCAAAATTTCTTTTATTAAACTAGTCACATCCATTGCGAAACTTGTACCGGTCTTTTGACAGTTGTCACACGTTGATTGTAGTAGTCAGCGCGCTGAAAGAATGGTGAGATACATTCTTGAATCTACCAGCTCTTGTAACAGCGCTTATACCTGCTACACTCACTGCTTCGTTGTGTACGCTCGCATATATAACAATTATGCATTAATTTAAGCAAGCCCTGCTATGATCTACGCTACCATCTAGAATCCCAGCTTCATACTGCACGTACCTTTAGTGTCATGGCCCTTACATAAAAACACAAAAATAATATTTTTAAACAGAAAACGGTTCAAACTATTTCAAATATTATAATAGTGATTGTTTTAATTTTATTTTAAGAAAACGTATAACGTTTAAACGTTAAGACTTGACAAAAAGTGAACATATTTTATACAAACTGAAAACATGAGACATTTTTGTACCGTTTAAAATATTACAAAATAAATACTGAGTACCTACTATATTTTTCTACTAAATATTTAAAATTAAATTTACAGTCTTATCGCATAGTCACACTTTTCGATATTTTGTTATTTTCCAAATTTCTTAATAATAGAATTCGCAACTCATTATTTTACTTTATTGTTCCTATAGGCTGTGTGCAAGGGGCGGAGTTATAATAATGTCGATGTGAGCGCTCGTTGTGAGTTCCATTGTAAACTCGCAACTCTAATTTTCCGTAATTGTCAGTGAGCATTGTTGTTTAAAAAGTCAAGTAAGTAAAACGATGATTTTACTTCTAACTTATTTGGAAATTATTAAATAAATTTGATAAATTTGACACTTTTAAACCCGGCCCGCAAGATAACCGGCGCCATGGTTTGAGGTTATACAGTCGCCTGTCAATATAAACCATTAGGTGTAGGTACACCTCCATGTCTCATATAAATTAATCAGTTATTTTTTATTATACGTCAAAACTGAAGAAGAAAAAAACATAAAATAAATAATTTTCACGTACCTTTTATGCTATGCTATTTATACTATTTGCACACAGCTAGATACAATGGTATTCGTTTATTAAAATATTTCCCGGTATAGACAACAATAAAAATGAGTTCAATCGTGCACTATTGCCCGCTAGCGGCGCTAGTAGGCTTCGTACACACAACCTATAGACAAAAATGATCCGGTTAGAGGCCAAGTAAAATCTTAGAGGCAATAAAAGAACAATTCGGCCAGAGACCAAGTAAAAATCCTATAGACAATAAAAAAATAATATGGCGAGAGGCCAAGTAATTGATAAAAATCTGACTACACGTAAGCAGTAAGGTTTTTTATATATAGATAAGTAATATTAAACATTTTTTTTCTTCGAAACACTACAATATAAGAATAATTTTTCATCTCATTCTAATATAATATGTCACATATTTCTACATATTTTATATGTATAATGCTACCTTAATGACCCTCTTGCAAAAATATGATTTGATTATTTTATATGAATGTAATTTATTTAAGCTAAATGCATCCACTGAAACGATAAACTAAGCATTTCCACAGCAGCATTAAAAATGCATTTCGTAATTTAAAACTAAAGACAAATAATCCAAACAACAAAGAGTACCAACAAATAAAAAAATATTTTAAAATAGTGTTTAATTTTTCAAATAAATCCAGTTGCGATGCACGCGTATTAAAAAAATATTTTCTGTTTTGTACAAATATTAGCAATCATTTGTAAATTCATCCAGAGGATTTGCTAGTCCATAGTTAAAGTTGATAAGTAAGATTAGTAATTCTCCAATTAAATGTATCTACTGATGGTATAGAATGCGGATTCATTCAAGATATTCACAGAAACAGTAGGTAAATCTTCTAGAATCTAGATTACGTTTTGAATGAATTGCTACAATTTAATATAGGCATTAGCGATCATAGAGGTAATTCAGAGCTGAGGTGAATTTACGAAGAAAATTTTTAATTTCTTACATTGGGCAAGTTTTTAAAAACAATTTAATTCAACACATGCATGCTTTTAGTGTTTTTTCGTACCTGCTTAGCGGATCTTAAATAGCCGTTTATTGACTGGTAACGTCATGATCCATTATGCAACGCTTTTCAGTGCTATAATGAAAAACTGTTACATGATGAACCATTATGTAACTAGACATTTATTTTTATTTTTTAAAAATAAATGTCTAAAACCATGTGTTGAATAAAGTATAGTGTGCAACGCGTGTGCTAAATCTTTATGCGCCAGGTGCGATGTTTTCTCGCCAAGGCTCGTGTGCGCTCGCTTACTACTCGTGCTGAAAGCATCGCGCTTGGCATATAAAGATGTATTTAGCACAGTAGTTACATAATATACTATTATTTAATGTAAAAAATTCTTATTTAATTTTCTGTACCTATACGATCCTAGTTGAATAATTGTTCATGCAACTTGTTTTCTCATTAGAACTTTAAGAGACCCATTTTTACGTAAATACTTAAAAACACGCTATTATAAACATTTTTTATGAACACCTATAAGCAGAGTCCTTATCTTTCCATAAGTGATATTCGGAGCAAGAAGTCCCCCGGGAAATAAATACAATTTAAGCCTTAAAAATGGCCTTTTTAGGTCATTCTGGACTCCTGGAAATAAAAGATAAGAAACATGTATAAAATCTAGCTAAAATGCGATGATGTTAAATACAAATATAACATTTCCCATAATCCTTCCACTATATAAATATTTGTTTGATAAGAGCTTTTTTGAACAGGGACCCCTGCGGCAATTTCCATTTTTTTCCCAGTTAAATTAGCCATTGCTGTCCGATAATTTCGAACTGGTTAGAGTTATCAAATAATACATTTATATAAAAACGATCGTAATCAAGACGCTAATGATCTAATTTGTCGACACGTCTATAATTTACAGTAAATAAAAATATAATAACGATAAAATTTTTGGAACAATAGATATAGGTATTATTGAACAACTATCTACATTAAGTTGGTACTGCAATTGCATAATTAATGAATTTCTGAAATTATTTATTAACAAAATATGAAAATACAGTATCTTTATTTTGTTTTATATACAAATAATGCATTTATGCTTAGTTTTTCTTTTCAAAATATTCTACGTAATACCGACTTTACTAACATTTATTGATGGAATGCCCATAATAGTCCAAGAGCTTGTGGTCAAAAATTGCAAGAATTTTATAAAGACTAATATTTTGAGACTAGCCTTTACAAAATTCTTGTAATGCACGAGCTCTTGGACTAAATAGTAGATACCTATAAATTTACTTTTAAGGAATATGAAAAAACATTTTGTATAATATTTAATATATACAAATAAATGCTGAGCCACTGCGAAAGTGGAAGTTTCGGGTTAGAGTCCCGGCGATGACATAGGTTTGAAAAATGAATTTTTCCATTGTCGCATTATATTGTTACGTCATTATGGGTGGTTTAAACACGAATGCAAACTTTGCATTTATTTGTATATATTAATAATTGCGATACTTTAATCGTACTAACAATTTTCTGTATAATATTTAATCTTAATTGCTAATAAATCATGTACCTATCGGAAGATGTGTAATCACCTATTTTTAAATATCGACAAAACAATTTTGTTTTTCAATTTGTAAATGTGGACGAAATGGGTGCATATTTTACTGACGTTTTTATGACTTTTTTATTGCGTAAATGGCATGATTTGCATAGCAATTACTTATTCAACGACAAATTGCTACTGGTTCTTTTTATTCACCAACGTCACTAGGTCTAAAGAGGCAATTAGTAATTTGAAAATTTTCATGGGTGCATATATTTTAATTGAATGCCAGCTACGTACAATTTAACTGATTGTTTATTACAATATATATCATTTTTATTATTTAACACGACATTCCATTATAAAAATTAACAAAGTCTTTCATGTCTTTTACATATTTTTTTATAAAATTTCATTCTTGTACAATATGTAGGCAAAATATTTTTAACTCATTCATTTTGTCTTTCCCTTCTGTGTTATGAGTATTCAAATACGATTGATACAATTGAATGATGCCATTTGTAAACTGTCTTTTTATTTTTTATTTTGTTAAAACAAACCAAAGACTTTAAATAATTTTATTTATCTGAGGAACAAACTCAATTAATAAACTTTGATAAATCATCATGCAAAGATACACCATTCAACAATGATTAGAAATCGATCAAATTTATTATCGAAATTTGCATTCAGTTATGGAAACTCTTGGCGCACAACGTGAAATTTAACAATTGATTTTTCCAGAAACACTTCAGATTTTGAGGATGAACGAGCAGATCATTCACCATAAATGCGGTACGCATTATGGAAAGATGCAATTGTGAAATTTCACATGATTCATCGAGGTGTCGAATAATATTGATCGCGAATTTTGATAATAAAGAACGATTTTAAGCGTTGTTGAATGGTATATCTGCATGATAATTTACCAAAGTTTATTGATTGCATTTGTTTCAACAAAGCGAAAATTAAATTCATGATTGGGTTTTTAAATGAATTTTTTTTTACTTAAATGGAAGGATCCATACAAGTTTTATAGCAAAACTGTTTTTATTTAATTTTTTTGCTTACTAATTAAAAAGTTATATTTAAATAAAAATTAATTTTTAAACTCAGTTCCGATAACGCGCCGAAAGAATCCGAACGCGTGTGACGTCATTATGTTATCTATGGACTTTGTATCCATGGTTACCAAGTTAAAAATTTATTATTTTTGATATATACACAAATATATATATATACACAAAAACTAACAAATGCAGTACATTTTAACATAACGACGTCACAAACATTCCTGGCGCGTTTTGAAGTCACGTGATATTTTTTAAATTTTTATACATTTTAATTAATTTTCAGTAATTTATCTATAGCTTTAAAAAATGTTTTCTTTTCGATTTTCAATATTATTTATGTTAAATTATCAGAAAAAATTAAAAAATTAATAATTTTTTTTAAACTTAAATACCTAATTGGCGTCATTTTTAAATTGTATCAATCTTATTGGGACACTCTTTATAATCAACTGATCAAAGAGAAAGAGAGAACAAACAAATGTTTCTCTTAACAGTAACCAATTCAAATAAAGTCTACTCCGTCTTCACTTTTGAGTTGCGTTTGTTTATTCGTTCTGTAGGATTTTAAATGCTGCACAGTCAGCTGTTAATAAATTGTTTAGTTGCAAAACATGTCAATCATTGAGTAATCCAGTTTAAAGATATTTACGCTGCTGTTTTGTAAGTGTGAGACCGAAGTTTCTGAACACCAGGGTTGGTCTGGAACACAAAAAGTTAGAAAAACAAATCGAGCGGCGCATCATACGACTTTTGTATATTATTATTTTTGTAATGAGGAGGTGATCATTAGATTGACCCACCGAAGGACTAGCTCACCGGGAAATCTCCCGGTACTCCCTATGGCCACACCGAACCACAAGCGACTAGGCCCTGCAGTCAGGGTCCATTGTGATTGGTCGAATACCCCATCTTGATGTCGTTTGACACACGCACACACACCTAAACGAACGTAACAGCTAACTAGTGAACTATGTTTCTGTATACTAATATGGATAGTTGATAGCGATTAAAAAATGGGTTTTATATGTGGAGAATGTTCAAACACACATTCTTCAAGACAGGCATTAATTGGAGTGAAAACTTCAGGTAAGGCTTGTAATCTAATTCTTTTTCTAAAAGTCGAACAATGTTCTGACATTTCAAAATAAAACTTAATTAAAATTTATTTTTCCATTTCAAATTCTCAAGAACACTGTTACTGTATAAATTTTGGACATCCTATAATATCTCAAATAATAATATTAAATTAGGTTTTATTTTAAAATGTCAAAAAATTGATCGACTTTTATTGAAAGGATTAGATTATAAGCCTTACCTGAAAATTTCATTCTAATTTTGTGAACATTAATGCCTGTCTTGAAGAATATGTGTTTGAACATTCTCCATATACAAAACCCATTTTTTAATCACTGTTCACAGTCACCAAACGCGTCAAAACAATGAGGTCTATATCCAAAACTACCGATTATCATTGTACGGCAGAGGACCACTTGGTTCTGGGTGTAAAATTTACAACAGACTGCCTATATCAATTCGAGACAGCAACTTTAGCTCTTTTAAACGCACATTGAAAAATTTCCTGATTGTGAATTGCTTTTATGATTTGAAAGAATTTTATGATTTCAATTAACATTTGACTTGTCACATACATTTTGTCAGTGTCGACTGTGATCAAATAAATATCTATCTATCAACTATCCATATTAGTATATAGAGTTCACTAGTTAGTTGTTACGTTCATTTAGATGTGTGTGCGTGTGTTAAACGACATCAAGATGGGGTATTCGACTTATCAGAATGGACCCTGACTGTAGGGCCCAGTCGCTTGTCACCAAACCTGCCCGTATCGACCTCCTAGAATACAGGATCTATGAACCACAACTCTGATTTAAGTAGGTGTGTTTGATGGTGAAGTCCTAGAACTTTTCTCAGGTAGCCAAAGTACTAAGAAGTTGTTATGTACTTCAAGCACCTTTTTTAAAAATCACGTAATTATTTGTCATTTTATTTCCAGCTGCATTCAGTTTATTTGATTGGCACTTGGGAAATGATTTGGAATGCTCCCAAATGACTTGCGCTCTTTCTTTTGATAATTCCGATGTTCATTTGTCATCAAGTGATCTTATTTATACTCTCATCTTTTTTATGTGATTTTTAATTAAGTAACTAATTCAAAATATCTATTTTAAAAGTCAATAGTATAGGTACTATAGAATATAATAAATCCTACTATGATACCGCCTTTCTGCCGAGTCGACAATTATTTAATTTGCAAAAAAATATGCAATGACTCCGAACTTTCTAGTGGGGCACTGCTGTCCTTTAATTATTTACGGTTTATTTATATTTAATTATTTTTTGATGAGTAATGTTATTAAATACATTAACATTTGACATTTATTTTCCGTTACTTTATCAATGAAGGTGCAATTAAATATACGTTACGTTCACAAACATACGTCAGGTCATATTAATTTTTGATAAACAGCTTACATTTTCATTAATTAGCAAATTAAAATAATGTTACATTTCTATTCTGTACCTAAAATAAAAAATATTACTGAAGTAGACATTAAAAATGCATTTTTTTAAAATTTTATTAACAGCTGATTGTATTTGATTTTTGTACACACTGATTTAACATTATATAATCATAAGCTTAACATTTACAATCATTTGGACGTTACATTTACTGCGTTCCCCCTTTATGCGTGTCTGTTACATAATTATATCACCTTACTTAAAATAATATCATCTAACTACTTTCTAGTAAAGGATAGTAAAGAATATATTGTTTTAAAGCGAACACACTTTCAACAAATCCTTACTTTTTTAAACCCATCGTCACACGATGATATTTATTGTAAGATTTTTAATTTTTTTTTTAAATTAACGCCATAATATGCATAATATAATATAAAGTTTGAATATTACGGAATGAATCTGATTGGTCAACCTCCGCCTTTTGCATTTCCGAGTTCCGTCTTCCGTGCGTTTTCCGTGTACTCTTAGAATTAAACGTTCAACATCTTGTTGGAACCATTTCCCGGGCATGCGCTGTAGATGTGTTCGCGCTGAGGCGACCTTGAATGCATACCCAAGCGATCATTTTTACAAGGCGCCGATAAATTGTTTTGACCCACATGACTAAACGACATGGCCCGGAAAAGATCCATACAAAATGTATGATGTTGTATTGTTGTTCTTCCACTACTCTGGTATAATCGGTTATCTACAGATACAGATCACTGTGTTCTAAAATAAATTACATCAGCTGATTACCAAGGTCGAATTTAAAAAGATCCTAAACGTTTTCTAACTATGGAATAAACTAAATGTAGGTACTTAGAATGTATGTCGTAAGTTGTAAGTAGCTTTAATAGAAGCCTCAGGATTGGCAAGCGAAGCAACGAACAACAGTATTTATTATTATTATGATTATAAAATTATGAGTGGCGAATTGTTCGCACGAACAGAAAATTTACAGAAATATTCGGTTTAAAGCTCGTGCGAATATTGATTAATGAGTTTTTTGTGTTTGGTAAGTTGAAATAAATAAAAAAATGGTCGTATGACGATGTTTTTAATTTCTATTTTAACGGCGACACTTGTAAAATATCCTTTCTTTTTTTTAGTATAATTTTATGATCTACTAAAATAATTATATATTTACAGAGGCTATGTACAACAAAATATTACATATTTAAACTATAACTATATAATATTAATATTTCGTACAGCAAAAACAAAATGGTGGTTCTGCCAACAGAACTATTTATTTATTTATTGTGGATTATAGACGCGTCGACAACTTAGGTCATTAGCGTCTTAAATACAACAAATATCATAATATATCACTTAAAAACTAAATAACATCACAAAACATCCATGAGCAGAGGTGGGATTCGAACCCACGACAGTCTGATTCAGAGGCCGCGACGCTACCAACTGAGCCATACTGTCCTCCCAAACGAACTACAATTTATTTGTGAAATATAGGGTAGCTTGACAACTAAGGTCATTAGCGTCTAAAAAGTGTGCAACTAGTGTAACCGTGCTTATTTTGTTCGTTAATATTATTATAGCTATGTTCCAACCTACTATAAACGGATCGTTTTTAAACGGTAACGAAACTGTTTTTATCGGTTTTGTGCGCATGTGTCAACCTTGCTCAGTCCTGTGACGGTACAAACGTATAAGACATTGGTTGGAGCGCTTTTGTGACCGTAACAAAGTGATTAATGCGCATGTCAGTTTAACAGTTTCATTTTGGTTTCATGTCTAGACTATGTATCGAAATGATCGCTCGGAAACCGTTCACAAACTATTACAAAATCGGTTGGAACGCTTTAAGAATCGTTCTCAAACGATCACAAGTTCTGTTGGAACGCATTCTATCCACTGCGCATGAGCGTGACGGTAATATTACGGTATTCAGAGTGGTTGGAACAAAGCTTATATGAACGACATTCATCGAATAGAACTGTGTGAACGGGGCTTTATCTTGCCGTATTAACTTAATATTAGTTTATTAAGATGCATAACTGTCCAAATATATTATACGTTTTGATTTTATTTATACTGATGAAAACAAATGAATTATTGAAGTTGTAACATCCGATGAGGCAATGGCCGTTGATGCATTATTTTTTTTACACCGTGACTTTCGCAATTTTAAAGCATTCTTTCAATTGTTTAAAAAACCCAAGATTAAATAAGTCGTGTTTCTTTAACGTGTTTTATTGCAGATGAGTAATCAGTAATATAGCAATAAAAATTGATGTTTAAATATTCTGGGATTATCGACAATTACTAATTAAAAAAAGCATCACTATTAATAATAATAAAAATGACACATTGAAATAAATAGTAACTGTTCAACAGATTAACATAATGTTTTTACTGTACCATATTTTCTTTCTATAGATTCTAGATAAAATATAATTATTAACAAAATCAATCCCCATTTTCGTCTACAAAAAAATGTTATGAGTGAAAAAATTAACGATATCGACAATAAATAATGAATGTTCAAAAATGGTCGACGTCTGTAAAAAATCACAATTTCTTAGAGTAAAGGTGATTCCCGACCATCACCCATCTTTGCTCGACTACTTTTATATTTATAGTTGACAAAACATAGTATTACATAACCTATGTGTAATAAATAAAATTGTAATATTTTTACATTAAATCTCTTTTACCGATAATATACGCGAAGATATTAAGTATTTACATATAAAATATTAATTTTCAAGTAAGTTACACATCAAGCTGAAGCAACAGATGTGTAACTCACATGCAAATTAGTAATTTATATTGCACCGATAGTCTATTATTGGTAAAATACGAAAGTAAAAATTTATTATTTAATAGTAATTTATGCTACATGTGGGATAAGTAGCAAATAATCTGACAGTCGTGTTTTGCGACATGAGCGTAAGGTTTATGGGGCATTCGTATGAAGACGAGTGTGGTTTGTCGCAACGAGCCGTTAGGCGAGTTGCGACAATCACACGAGTCTTCATACGAATGCCTCATAAACCTTACAGCGAATGTCGTAATCACGACTGTCATATTTGCTACTTATCCCACCTGTAGCATACAATACTTTTTACAACTATTGCTCTGGAAGTTGACTTTGAGAGAAATAGGGTAGTACCGTTTTTGGCCACCTTTGCACCGTTTTTGGACAGTTTAAATTTGAGTTAATTTATAAAAAATTGCAATATTAAAATGATTTTTTATTGAATTTTCATTTTTTTACACCTAATTTAATTACTATACATGAACGATAAAAAGTAAATTATTATCGCGACATTAGATGGCGTTTCAGTAGTCTCTAGTAAAGTGAAAAAGAGAGTGAGTAAGTACAGATTGTGTTCGTGAGGTTATATTTCTATAGTATAGTTTAGGCGGAATCCGTGCAGTTATGTGATATTTAACCGAACATGTGCGTTTATGAAACACATATAGTCAAGTATGCGATTATTGTGTATTTCGGAGATGACATACAGCGCTCGAAAAGTCAACTTCCAGAGCAGGCGTTGTAAAAAATAATATATTTTTTTATGAATATACAATAAGTAATAATCTATTCTGTCAACATGGACTAACAAACGGAGGCGAATTCCACACGGGACGCGAATGACGCGCGAAATTCGCCTATGACTCACGCGATTATTCGCGCCAGTTTGCACACGGCCATATATTTAGCTGCCACGCGAACGAATCGCGCCCCGCGCGAGATTCGCCTCTGTTTGATTTGTCCTACAAATATAAAGCTGTTTAACTAGAATGTGTGCTCGGGCGGTATCTTTGAAGAACTACTACTTAGCGAAATTGAATTTTAATGGATTTATCTGACAGATTGCTTATGAATATTGGATTGTTATGATTTATTAATTCTGTATACCGAACATGTAGATTATAGAAATGAATGTACATTTCCTCATTTTAGGGATGATTAATAATTATTTAATATAAGTAGGAAAAATAAACCTTCATCGCCTGAAACCGAAACTTCAGGCTTTCAGTCAGAATCGCAATGTAGTACATTAATTTCAATGTAACTGTGTTGTAATAACTTTTTAATATTAAATATTGATTTATCGAATTATCATTTTGAACTGTTTCGTGTTTTTAAAATACATGTACATTGTACGCATTTATTTGGCACTCTAGAGGGCAGTATAGCCTAGTGGTTAGCGTGCTTAGTGCCGCAACCTCTGGACTGAACTGCCGTGGGTTCGAATCCCACCTGCGCTCATGGATGTTTTGTGATGTTATTTAGTTTTAAGATAGTTGTTATTTAGTGTAGTTGAAAGACGCTAATGACCTGAGATGTCGACGCGTCTATAATCTACAATAAATAAACTATTTGGCACTATACACTTGTTCAAATAGCAGAAATATTTCTGGTATAATTATTAACAACACTGACAAAAACATCTTTTGGATGTTCTGGTGAAATTAATCGAAAACATGTGGAATTTGATTTCGTTCAGAGAATAGCCGGGCGTACAGCGATGCTGTCGTTTATATGGAGTTTCCATAGCTCCTCTATTGCAAGGCTCCAAATCTCAGGTTCTTTAATTAATTAATTGTAGATTATAGACGCGTCGACAACTCAGGTCATTAGCGTCTTCAACACAACAAATAATCCATTTGTGTATTAGAATCCGCCAGCCGGCATTCACAAACCGACTGGTTTGAGCTCGGGTCCCTGGGAGCGCTAATTTCCAAAGAACATTGGAATGCAATTTGCTATCTCAGGTTCTAATTCGAAAACTGGTAAAATATCGATTGTATTTTCAATTTATTATTGAAAATAATTAATTGGTACTAGGGACACAGAACCCTGGATGTTAGTGGCCTCGAAAAAATATTTAGTTTAGGCTTGACTTTAACGGCACTAATTTAATTACTAAAACTTTTTGTTCTTTTTTTAAATTGGCGCCGACCTCAAAATGTAATTAGTTTTCTCTTTTAGTGGCTTTTTTGAAGACGTTCATTTTTTTATAAAAAGTTTTTTGAGAAATCGGTACCAGTTTTACAAAATTATATAAATTTCTTAAAAAGGATACATCTAATTTTTAAAATACTGATAAGCCTTCTGCAAAAAAGCCACTGGTAATGTAGAGTCAGTATCAAAAATTATTATGTGTACATTTTTCGTTCGAGGTTTTTAAGAGATATTCCATTTTTCTCTGTTTATATTATGGTAACATGAATTCATTAAAAATCCTGGGAATTATTTCTTGTGTACACTTTTTTGTCGACAAATTACCCACTAGATGCCAAAGTTATGTAAAAAAAATCGAACGTACTGAAACTCTTAATGAGTCTTACACAGAGATTCCTTAAAAAATTGAATGGTATTGTCGTGGTTTAAAGGATTATTTAAAATTTGGGTGGCCATTTTTTCCCAAGAAGAAATTTCTGACTTTTCTCGGTTTTCTCGGTGATATTTTAGTTTTTTTTCTTGACTTTACATGCGTAACTAATATACAGAAAATGTGTGTACGTTTCAAAAAAAAATTCCGACCAACTTATCTATGCAACTCCGACTCGCACTTGACTGGCCTTTTTTCACAAAAATCCGCGACTTCTACCAACATTTCTTGACCAGTAAAAGTCTCTGATTTTTTCAGGTTTTCCAGAAGACTACCCGAATTTCATCCTCTTAAAATCGGTTAAATTTGTTTGGTATAACCGGTATTCGATAAACAAAACAAAAAAAAGCATTGATGGTAATTATTATTAGCTTAAATTTCTTCTGAAAATTAACTCAAAGTTCCCATTGCACATTTAAACATTGATCAGTTTTTTTATGAGCCACCAACAAGGGTTATTTAGGACTACCACCAAATCGTATTTTCAATGTAATATTTAAATAAATGATATTTTTATCAGTTCTTAGATTAGAACCTTGGGGAACTGGGGGCTTATAATAAATGAGCCATGGTAACTCCATATAAAAAAGGCATCGCTACACGTTTGAATATTCTCAAGCAGTTTTTCTTTTTAAACTACGCAACATTGTTCTAGTTAAACGTAATTTGACATTGAACTTAATTTTTAAAACACGAAATAGTCGTTAAACACTTTAACATTATCTTGCTGAAGCAGTAGCAACAGATAATGCTGGAAGAGAGACGCATCATTATATTATTCGTTTCTAAAACATTGCGTATAATGTGTAAATAATTGCTGTTAATTTAAATTAAAAAGACACTGACGTCATATAAATATTTAAGCAAATAGTGGACGAACTTGGCAACAATATAAAATGACTCATGACCGCTTACATTCACAGCTGCCCTTTATCCTTTATCGAAACAATGATAACTGTATCCTGGATGGGATTTTAAACTCTGAGAAAATTCAGTTGACCAGAAAGTTCCTTCGAATATAAATGCAATTTTTGATACGCTTCAAAATCTTTTAGATGTTTTTTAAATTATTTGATTGTGATTTTACAAGAAACTGAAGTTTTTTATGAATCTTAGAATTGACGTATGTTTAAAAAATATTCGTAGTTCAATATGCACAAGGAATCTTTTGTTTCTTGTCAGATTGAAAGTTCCAAGCGTTTAAAATTTAACCAGCATTTCGAATCGTTATTTAAAGCCTTTGAGTTTACTAGAATTTAATCTTCAATTTCGTGCAAATTTTCTCAAAAGTGAAAATCTAATTTAACAGATATCTACGTTTTAGTTCCAGTTAATTTGTCGATCAACGATGTTAAGCTGCTATCTGAGGCTCATTCATTTCAATTCTAATGAAGTTTAAATTTTTTTTTAGATCGTCGAATTTACCAGTATTTTCATTAACTCGTCTATCCATTTATATTTTAAATGCATCTGCCCCAAAAACGTTTACCAGATCAAAATAACAAGTTAGCTCAGTCAATGAGTACTCTAAAGAGGGGTCTAGCCGGAAAGTCAAAATGCGCAAAAACCGACTTCGGGACTTTGTTTGGACTAGTTAGTAAAAAAGCATATTAAAAGTCCTTGCCCCCGGGTGGGCGCAAAATGAGTGGGGGGCACCTCAAAGGTCCCTTTTTTTGGTTTTTCGCGTATATCTCGAAAATAGTTGGTCCTTACGCCCACCCGAGGGTCAAGGACTTTTAATATGTTTTTTTACTAACCAGTGCAAACAAAGTCCCGAAGTCGGTTTTTCCGCTTTCTGATTTTCCGGCTAGGATCATTCGTTGACTAGACTAAGTATAATTTTATAATTTTGATTAATATCGTCAGTGTTTACGTACACTTTAACTTTTTGTAAACTATAATATTTTAATTGAAGATTATTTATTTAGTGTTTTTTTCGGAACGTCAAGAATTTAAACTAAATTAATAGTTATTTTCTTTTATATGATCCTCAACCCAGCACAGTTTAACCGTAAATGGATCATTTTTTTTCTTATTAAACTAATTTTCTATTATTTCAATCTGGTTGTACTAAAATATAATGATTTTTAAAATTGACAATTTTGATTTTAGGTAACTAATTGAGAAAAATTAAATAAACGAAAAAATATTTTAATATTTACAATTAATGTCTATAGAATTACAGACCAAACTTATCAATATCTAGACTTATTTTACCTGTCACCAGCTTCGTCTATATCCAAAAAGGAATGTTTTATTAAAACTACGAAAAGCAAAGTAGAGAAATAGACTCTAGAGTTTTACTAAAGTATAATTAAAAAATATTGTCAATAATAATATATTAAAAGCAATCTTTTTAAATTTTAATATTTACACTGCACTGACATACTTTTTTCACACATTCACTTAAAACAATATCTGCATCACCTTCTTATATTTCCATTCAAGAAATTTGAACTGAGAATTTTATTAAAAATGGCCTAAAGCCACAAAACACACATTTTGAAAATAGCATTATAATATTAATAATAAATATGTTACATTGATTTTTTATTTTGTTTTATTTTTTTATGAAACATTCACTTTTTAATAAGATAACAACAAAAACATACTTTCTTTTTTCAACCTGATTCCAGTCATTTCTCAACACATTGCGTAATCGCAAGCACTATTTATAACTCATAAACGGTAATTATAGAATGTGTAGCGAATTTGGAATACTTTTTTTTATACACTAACAAAAAAGCCTTCACAGCAACAATTATTTTTAACACCACACTTCAACTTGTACTGTTTAACTTGAAATCACTCGTTTCACAAATACTGCAACTGAAAGACAAATACCTAACGCAACCGAATTCGGGACATAGCTGGAAATTGAGGAATTCGCTTCTTTTGTTTCGGGAACCGCTTTCAGTTCCGCCTCGGTCTTCCTTTGCGACAGTGCTTCGTCACCTAACATGCTTTGGTTCTCACCTTTCGCCGTACTTTTGTTCATATCTTTACCAGAGAGAGTTTTCTTCGGCTTATTTGTTGTCGATACTTCCACTGGCGTTTCCGGAATGGGTTTTGGTTCTTCAGTTGTGCTTGTGGTAGTTGTCGTAGTAGTGGTGGTAGTTGTGGTAGTCGTTGTTGTCGTAGTGGTAGTAGGTACCATTGTCTCATTATGGACAAAGTAAACATCTCCAAATTCTGGATGAACGTCCGACATAACAATTTCTTTACGCACGCCTTTGATTGTTCTTGTCTTGGTTTTACCGTCTGGATAATAAGCGATCAAACTACCTTCATACGGGAATTCAGTTCTGGTCAAATTACCAACCAATGTAACATTGACATAAGTTCCTGGATCTAAATGTGTCTCAACTACGAAAGTTTCCTGGCGCACTTCATCTACCGTGATACCCCATTTGATTTCACTGTATTCAGTACCGTTGAGTAACCTTATTTTAGTATTGAGTCCAGTTAAAATAGCATGTCCTTGTCCCCAATAAAGTGAGTAATTGTACATGTAACTCAAAGCTGCATCGACCTTCATATTTTCATCTCCATCATTGAGTATCAACTGTTTATTAGCCAATACAGTTTTTTCACGTTTTATTTCCTTGTGTTTCATTGGGAATTTAACGCTGGTTAATTCATAACTGGTCGGCTCCGTTTCAACTAAAATCTCTCCATTTTCGTAATCAACTTCCCGATCGGTTTCAGTGACCAAGGAGATTTTACCCAAACCATCGCTGGTATCAAGTTTACCCAAGTAATGCGAGAAATGTTTCGGATATCCAAGATCAATGTCTTCGGCACGACGTCTGGCAACAAACGTGTTGTCCGTCGGGCTTCCTGCGATGGTTCCCAGTGGGAGTAAAGTGTATTTGTCCCATCGTTGCCAGCTGAGACGGGCGCCATTTTCGATGTTGATGAGGACTTCGTGTCTATCGAGATGATGAACACGACCATGAAGCGAGACTACGCACACACGCTTGTCTTCGGATATTTTGCGAAGTTGACCTGATACCCAGATGCCGCTTGGACGAGCACGACACACGTAAATTTCGCCGTCTTCTTTGCCTAGAAAAAATAAATACATGCGTATAAATTTCCGTAATTTAGCAGAATTGTACCAAATTCCGATATATTTTTTTTTAACCTTCACCTATGGCTTCAGGGGTTATCCCATTTGCCAGCATCTTATTCCTATAACTATAACATATACCGTGCGAGTTTTTTTCAAAACGTACATAGGCTGTTTCACAATTTGAATCGTGGTATAGATATTGTTAGAAACTATGGAAACGAATGTTTTTATTTACAATATTTATTATTATTGAGTTGTGATAATAAATTTTATAAGTTCAGAGATTTATTTATAATTTTTGCTATAAAAAAATGTACACAGTGGAAGAAAAGGTTCTTATGTACAATTTGTGTTCTGGTGGAAATAATTGTCGGCAAGTCTCTGCGTTATTTAGTGTGCAGTTTTGCAGGCAGACCAGATAGATACCAACAATGTCTATACCACAATTTTAAATTGTGAAACAGTCTATGTGCGCTTTGAAAAAACTCGCACGGTATAACCGAGACATATTCCGATATTGAAATTTCAATAATCTCTCACAACAAGTATTTATTTTTTCATTTGTAATTTATTAAAAACGTAGGTAATTGAGGAAGTTATTATTAAAAACGCGGATCGTTTATTGAGACAACTGCCTGAAAAAAGGATATTCTTTTTGTCCAGTAGTTTAACATTTAACATCTAATAAATGGCACAACCAATAATTAAAGAACAGATCACGTAAAAACATTTTTCTTTAATACAAAAGTTTAAAATTTTTGTATGTACGGTATTTTCAACAATTTAATATCTACGTCTATGTACGAATAATGTTTATTTAATATTTAAATTGGGCATTAAAAATTATTAGAAAGTATACATATTAAACGATATCTGAACCTTTTTAAATTTACCCCAGTTAACTGGATATTATTTAGTACCTGCATGTTTTATTTATTTACCTGGACCTTTCCAAAGATGAAACTACGAAACATTTTAAATCATTAATTCTTTGACATAGGTACCTTTACCTATATGTTTCTGCAGAAATGCTACCTTTGTTGTTAAAAATATCAGAGATTATTTTATTTATATCACAAATGCATGAACGGATTTAAATGTTTACTTTAGTTAAATATACAGGTATTGTTTACAGAATTATATTCCAAAAGAATAAAAAACGATATTTTTAACAGCTTATCTCTTATCGCATTTAAATTAATATTCATGAAGGAATAATTATTCACAAAACAAACTAAATACATAGGTAATATCTTCATTTTGGGAAACAGAAATGAGTGATTTTCAAAAAAGCTTTAAAATCTCCGTATCAAATTTTAGCTTGCACGTATTTTTTCTACAATTTGAAATTACAAAAACAAATGTTTCATATTTAATAAGAACTGGCGGTTTCACTGTTTAGAGTCGCATTAACGTCGTTTCTGTCCACAAATTCGCTCGTCAGTGTCGGTTTTGATGAAAGCCATACCTTGATCCGATTTTGTAACCGGGTAAAACGTATTCTTTACTTGGTTGGGTACTAAATGACAGTGTACCAAATCGAATCAAAATTTCTTTCTTTTCAAGTGATTCCGGAATACAGAAACAAAAATTCTAAAAACGCATTCTCCGGTCGCAGTATCATATTAAAATACTTAAAAATCCGACATGAAAACGATATTACCAGGGCCTGATTTAGAGGAGGGTAAATTTAACTTTGATGAAAGCTTAAGTTATTTGACAACAAACTGTTTAAACACTGTCACTACTTCTATTAAGAAATTGGTTTAAAAATAATTAGGGGCCTTCACTTCTTCGTTGCCCCAGGACCTCGACATCCGTTAATTCGGTCCTGGATATTACATCCATGTCCCGTTACTATTTTATATAGTATTCGATTTTGATTGATTATTGATTATTAATATAAAAAATCACGAGTAAAGCAGTAAACCAAACATGAATTAGGTACCTATATTCAAACGTTTGAACGGAAATTAAATGAAATGTCGATAAACTAGTTTTCCAACAAAAAAAATATATAAAAAAATCTAACCCATTACAACTTCCAATGGGAAGTTAAAAAGTTGAACCAAAAGCTTGTAAATCTGATAAAAATACGATATTAAATGATAAAACAATTTTAAATCTTTTAAATTCAATTTAAACTGGCAATTTTTAAAACGCGGGAATTTTGAGACGCTTAGAGTGAACGAAACGAAAAATCACTAATTCCCCAAAAAAAATTGCTGAAACAAATTCTGGGTTACCCAAATTCTTATAATCCGATAAAAATACAACTTTAATACGCGAACGTTCTGGCTTCATTACAAGGAATCAAATAAAAAAATCCTTCAAGCGTTAACGAGAACTAAAAAAAACTCAGGTTTTGAAAAAAAGCAATCAATAAACCAGTCTCTCAAAAAAGTTGAATGAAACAATAAAATTAAGAAAAATCGCAGGACAGTGGACAAAATATTTGATTTATTAAATTAAATGTACGACGTTTCGTCTATAGATTTAGACTTATTTTGTCCACTATCCTGCGATTTTTCTTAATTTTATTTTAATCACGATGGACACGATTTCTAATATAAAGTTGAATGAAACGATTACACTGTTTTTAAAATATCACTTAACACATGAACTCGATTTTCGGCGTAATTTAAGAAACACTATATATTTTTTAATAACATACTTTCGTCCATGGCTCCAACAACAGCGTTATCCAAATTCTTGTAGACTGATACCCATTGTAACGTGCTAGATGTGACCGTTTGACCATATTGTGATGATATAGCGACGCTGCTATCGCATCGTCCTGGCGCCAATAATACCGCTAAAGTCGCGATCGTTAAAACGCCTAGTCGCGATATCGCTGTCCGTTGTACCATTGTTACTACTGCACTGTGAACGATGTACTGTAGTACTGCGTTGCTCTTCTACTCTGCACTGAACCGCTTTACCAGTAACAACTGACTGTTTTTCGTCTGTAAAGATACAAAACAGCTGTTTAGTTCAAGCTCGACGCAGACTGTATACTGCGCATGAATGGACTAGTGGTGGGAGACGCTCTGTCCAATCACAGTTCATTCGGATTGTAGCTGGAGATCCGGACTCATGCGAAAATACTGGAAATAAAATATAGGTATGTACAAATGTACCGGTAAACTAATATTATAATGCATTTACCTACTCGAAATTTCCAAGAAAATACTCATGCTTGATTTTTGGTACGACTTTATCCGCTGTACTTTCAAAGTATAATATACCTAGGTACTTTTAGCTTTGAATTAACATGTGGACATTGGCGTAACTAGGAGGTGGCCAAGGGGGGCCAGGCCCCCTGGAAGGTGACAGACCCCCCCCCTAGAATAATTACGGCATGTAACTCAGAGTGTTGACGTAAGAATAAAGAAAGTCGACTTAAAATTATTACAAACTATTGAAAGTAACCGTTTGGGGGTACCAAAACTTGAGCCAAGCGCCATATTCTATAATTTTGTATTTTCATTACCTACTATACTTAAAAATAGCCACTCAAAATAAAAACTTCATACAAGACAAGCAACTTTTACTGTTTTTTTTAATATGGCATTTAATGACTATTAAATTACTGACAATAAAAGATCTCATAATAGTGATTTTCAGTTCTCAGATTGAAAGGGCCATGGCCCCCCCTGGAAAAAATCCCTAGTTACGCCAATGCAAGTGAAATTCAGTGCTAAAAGTAGATAACTACTTTTATCTTAAATCTATTTTTGAGTCGTACCAGAAATCGAGCATTTCTGATATAATGAGCTTAATTTTTTTAGTGATGATATAAGCGTTGTCAGATAATTATTCACTAAATCGTGAATTTTAGTATGTGAGATAAAAAGAGGCATGTGTCGCGGCACGATTTTTCTATATTTTCTTTAATATCTTTTAAACTATGCATTTTAAACTTATAAAAATATTTGTATTTCTCATAACGAGCCCTTTAATTTGATACGTGATACGTGATTTTTAATTTTATAATTTGCCCCCCAAAATCAGAATTCGTTTATTTACGCTATACGTCCGTGATGGGGTCACCTAACTTTAAATATGTACCAAATTTCAACTTTTTTCGTCCAGTAGATTTGGAGAAAATAAGCTGTGACAGACGGCCGGACGGGCAGGCAGAGAGACAAACAAACAGACACGAGAGTGATCCTATAAGGGTTCCGATTTTTCATCGGAAGTATGTAACCCTAAAAATTGTAAAAAAATATAATCGTCTTAAAAAAACCGCTAAAAAGGGAAGGCTATTTTGGCGCCAATTTACTATAAAACATACTACTGAGCCGATTTGAATGGAACTTTCACCAGCGTAGACCTTGGTTCGTCATGATTATAGGTTATTCAAGCGGTTTTTTATCCGGGAGAATCCGGTCCGAGCAGATATAATATAATATTTTATACAGTTTTTACTTCCCACCTCTACTATGGTAGGGAAGTAATGGATTTAGTCCGAAAAAAATATTTCGAGATTTTAACAGATCTTCACGTTTTGAGACCCTAGCAATCGTTTAAGATCATTTTCGAACTGATGTCTGTATGTATGTGTGTGTATGTGTATGTGGTCTTCGATATCGTAAAAACGGAACAACATACGGCCATGCCGATTGTTCTATTGTGTTTATCAGCCTTTAACTTAGATCTGATTAGATTTTGAGTCAAATCGGTTCAGTGGATCCTGAGATACTAGAAAAAAACGTTCTCAATGTCACGTATTAACATAGATAAAAAAAATTCGACTGATGACCAGTCCTATACTTCCCACCTAGTAAATATTTGAAAAAAATAAACACTCTTCTTTTTTATTCTTTGACTAGGCCCAAATAACCTTAGCTGTTGGTGGTCTTTAAAACACAATTTAATTTTTATTCTTTGAAAAAAGCATGGCCCTCTTTTTTGTTTGGTGATCTACTGATGGCTAACTTAATATAGCAAAAATCATGGTTACCTTGATTTACGTACAATTTTTATTTTTTTTAGTAAAATATTTTTTTCATATTATAACATCTAGAATTCATTTATATATTTTTTTGCCTATGTTAATACGTGACATTGAGGACGTTTTTTTGAATATCTCAGGATCCACTGAACCGATTTGAGTCAAAATCTAATCAGATCTAAGTTAAAGGCTGATAAACACAATAGAGCAATCGGCATGCCCGTATGTTGTTCCGTTCTTAAGATATCGAAGGCGAAAAATTGACCACATACACACACATACACACACACATACACACACACACACACACACACATACAGACATCAGTCAGAAAATGATCTTAAACGATTGCTAGGGTCTCAAAACGTGAAAATCTGTTAAAATCTCGAAATATTGTTTTCGGACTGAATCCATTACTTCCCTACCATAGTAGAGGTGGGAAGTAAAAAATATAAATGAATTGTAGATGTTACAATATGAAAAAAATGTAAATATTTTTTCTCTCTAAAATGTACAGTTTTCGAGAAAAAAAATTCGACTGATGACCAGTCCTATACTTCCCACCTAGTAAATATTTGCAAAAAATAAACACTCTTTTTTTTTATTCTTTGACTAGGCCCAAATAACCTTAGCGGTTGGTGGTCTTTAAAACACAATTTAATTTTTATTCTTTGAAAAAAGCATGGCCCTCTTTTTTGTTTGGTGATCTACTGATTGGCTAACTTAATATAGCAAAAATCATGGTTACCTTGATTTACGTACAATTTTTATTTTTTTTAGTAAAATACTTTTTTTCTCGAAAACTATACATTTTAGAGAAAAAAAATATTTACATTTTTTTCATATTATAACATCTAGAATTCATTTATATATTTTTTCACCTATGTTAATACGTGACATTGAGGACGTTTTTTTGAATATCTCAGGATCCACTGAACCGATTTGACTCAAAATCTAATCAGATCTAAGTTAAAGGCTGATAAACACAATAGAACAATCGGCATGTCCGTATGTGTTCCGTTCTTAAGATATCGAAGGCGAAAAATTGACCACACACACACACACATACAGACATCAGTCAGAAAATGATCTTAAACGATTGCTAGGGTCTCAAAACGTGAAAATCTGTTAAAATCTCGAAATATTTTTTTCGGACTAAATCCATTACTTCCCTACCATAGTAGAGGTGGGAAGTAAAAATATTTTACTAAAAAAAATAAAAATTGTAGGTACGTAAATTAAGGTAACCATAATTTTTGCTATATTAAGCTAGCCATCAGTAGATCACTAAACAAAAAAGAGGGCCATGCTTTTTTTTAAAGAATAAAAAAAAAGTTTATTTTTTGCAAATATTTACTAGGTAGGAAGTATAGGACTGGTCATCAGTCGAATTTTTTAATTGAAATCGACATAAACTTGATTTCAATTCAACTTGGATTCAATCTGATTTGTAGTCGGACGAAACCGGGTCGGCCAGCTAGTTTATTATAAACTAGGATGCTAACGGTATCAATCCTCATAAATTATTTTTTTATAATTTGATGTTTCTAAATACACTGTTGTTATATTTTTACGGCATCAATTTTAATAATTAAGTAGTGTTGTTATGTTTCGCAAGAACAATACAGAAGTCAGTGAACGCCTGTCATTGGCAAGGTAAAACGCTGAGGTGAATGTCACATAAATATATTGTTTTAAGTTATTTTTTCACATCATTTCTATTCTGGTTTAGTATTTCAAATTTTTCTTTAGAATACAAATGTCTGTAGACTATAACTAGTAAAACTTAAGAATATAGAGCATCAAAAAATAACTTCAAAAATGTCGTTTGGATCATATTTTTAGTAGAGATATTTTGGGCCCCGCGATCGGGCCCCTATAGACAGAGTGGTTGCGTAACTTTCAGGGGCAAAACGCCTGTAACTCAGCAACCGTTCCTCGCACTGTCCTGAGGGTAGTCTTATTGGATTCAGCACACTCTATTTCATATGGGATGGTCCTCAGACCACCTTCGAAACCTCCCCAGCCCGCGTATAGAGGTGAAATATAAGGGCGTACAATATGAATAGATGTTTAATTCATTTGACATGAGAAAGTCAAATTGGCTCCACTTCCTAAAAGATATAGGTCCGACCAACATTCGTATCGAGTGGCATCTCTCTATCACGTCGTGTATGGTTTAAACACTTAACGGCCTCACTACACCCCCTTTTCAAGAAGGCGGCCAAAAGGGGTGGCCGCCGATTCATTTTTAAACTTACACCCCCCCACCTAACGAAAAAACCTTGTCCTACCCAAAATGCAAACATAGCCTAATAAAATTTAACATTTCCATGGACTACTTATATTTCACCCCTATACGCGGGCTGGGGGAGGTTTCGGAGGTAGTCTGAGGGCCGTCTTGTATAAAATAGAGTGTGCTGAATCCAATGAGACTACCCCCAGGACTGTGCAAGGAACGGTTGCTGAGTTACAGGCGTTTTACCCCTGAAAGTCACGCAACCACCCTCTCTAGAGGTCCGGTCGCGGAGCCCAAAATGGCTCCACTTCTTAAAGTGAAGATATGGGTTCGACCAACATTCGTACCGAGTGGCATCTCTGTATCACAAAGTGCAAGGTTGAAACGCTTAACGGCCCCACTAATAGTAGATTTGAGGCTTTCACGATGTGTTAGATACATTTTGCTATTGTTTCTTCGGCTTACAATCGTGTGACAGGTAATTCATACCGAATTTTCGTGGACGTTGCAGTCCACTTATTCAAGGTTGACCTGAAGAAATGGACTGCAACGTTCACGAAACGTCGATATGAATTACCTGTCACACGATTGTAAGCCGAAGAAACAATAGCAACATTTAGAAATCTAGAAGATCTGGGGGAACGGTGTTTTTTTTGCACATTTCAAGCTATATCTTTATAACCAATTCAACATAAAATTTGAAAAAAATATTTTTGGAATCCACAAAAGTAATTCTTTCCAACGATACCCCACACGATACATTCAATTTTTTATGGGGCCAACGTTAAACTTATCCCCAAAAAATATTTTATAACCTTTGATTATCGAATTATGTGCGCATTACAAAGTAGCATCATGCCAAATTTCAAATTCCGACGTCACGCAGTTTTCGAGAAAAACGTCTGTGGCAGACAGACGGACGGACGCAAGACTCAAGACTAAGAGTAATTAATGGTTATGTTTTTCCTTATGGGGTACGGAAGTTGGAAGTTAGAATCCTAAAAATTAAACTCAATATTGATTGTTAGATAAGGCTATCATTAAATTATAATTCATAGAAACATAAATTATAGTTCAATCGAAACATATCCGGGATATACATTAATAAAAAACTATAAATATTTTATATTATGGCCGTGCCAGTTATTTCAATTATAAAATTACACATTAGCTATTGTAGTTTTTATTATTGTAAAATTTGAATAATACGAAGTTTTAATTTAGATAAAGTTATCATCATAATTCTTGTTTTCATAAAACGATGTCATATTTTTAATTAGAGTAATAGTTATTATGACAGTGTTTTAATTATGAAACTTCTGTCTGTGAATAATTGATAAAATACTCGTCATTGGATTAGTAATACAATTTTTAAAATTCTGATAACTATAATATTTTCCACGAAATTATTTATACCTACATGTGCATATTTACGGCCGTATTCATAGTTAACCCATAGGCCTTAAGTAGTAAGGGACACTTACTCTATCCTCAAATCGAATATGCGTTTCATAGTAAAAATTGACGTCTGTAAGAGCCCTCTCATCTTAAGGGTGCAGGGTAGTATGTCCCTTAAGTGTCGAAAAAGTATGTGCGTCTTTATTTAGACAAAGAAGCAAATAGACGTAGGTATAATAGTTATTATTATTCTGCTCCTGCTAAGCTAACCTGCATTGTTTGTGTAAACAGCGCAAGCGCGGATCCACCGTTGTGGGCACGGTGGGCATGCCCACAACCCTAATTGAGGTCGATAGGCTTAATGTTAGATCTGTAATGCCTTAATAAAATTTAAAAAAAACGTAAGAACGCGAGTGACTTTTTTATTTTGGCTACTAGTCTAGTAGTTTGTACTGTTTGACGTTTCGTGGGCGAGTCCGTAGTTCGACTCGAATTTAGCCGATTTTCGGGTGGCCGTGACCACAACCTTTTTTAAGGGCTGGATCCGCGCCTGAAACAGCGTAATATTACATAAAATAAAGATTATAGAAATGGATTTTGACGAATTGTACTATAGTAGTGATGAAAGTAGAACGTTTAAAAAGAGATATATACGCGATCTTGAAAATCCTTTTGAATTTTACGAAGAAAATGAATTTTCGAAAAGATATCGATTCAACAAAGGAGTTGTAATAGGTATATTGTTAACCGTTGGTATTCCATCGTTTGACAAAAATTAATAATAGTGGCTAACCGTGGTTACTCGTGGCTAAAAGCACGCATTTATATCAAAAATGACAACTACACACAATCGGTCTGCAGTATGACCAACTGTTCTAAAGGAAAAAATCATGGAGGTTTACTATAATTCTTCCCTCACTCAAGGAAATGACTATGAAATGCTCCTTTGAATAAGGTGCCCTCAGCGAAAGGACCCTTATCACTTACCTTAAGGGTTAACTATGAATACGGACATTAGTACCTAGATATGTTTGTCTGGAAAAGAAAATCAGCTTTCAGATAAACTGAAGCGCCGAAATTCCGCCTAAACAGACGGGAAAAATCCAAAATCAATAAATTTTTTATCCGGAGGTTTGAATTAGGGGTTCAAAGAACCCATATAAGTGACGGGTGTTTTGATATAATATAAAAAAATAATGTATTTTAATAATAATCAAATTCCCCAATACGAGTGGAGCATTATTCATAATGTCTGGTCAGTTTAATTTTATAGTAATGATATTTATTAAATTGTCTGGTCGTTTTTGTTATTATTCATATTGACTGAGCATTATGAATAATGACCTATTACTCACTTGGTCCATAACATATATAAATTAAAAATATTCAAAACTTAATTTTCAGCTTAATTAATTATTTATATTCCTTTGAAACACTCAGAATGTTAAAATAAGTATGTAGATTGTAGACAAACTTTAAGGAATTAATCTTTGATTGAAGAAATCCACTCGTATATTGCATTCGAGGTAGAGCCCCTCTTTGTAAAGATAGCAAATTAACAAATTGTCCTAATTACTGGCCATCCTGTACCTATCTTGAAAACGGAGCGGTTGCGCACATCATGTTTATAAAATCTTTTTGTTTTAAAATCAATCAAAGATTCATTCCTTAAAGTTTGTCTACTTGCTTTATTTAACATCCTAGTAAATTTAGTAATATAATAATGTTAATTGAATTAAAATAGTGATCTGTGCTTCTGAGTCATCGTGTCAAAGAAATCTGTGAATTGGAAAGGTTATCTAAAGCGCAAATTGAAAAGCACGTATGGCCGATATATCAATATTAAAGTCACCTAAATTAATTTAATTTACACCTACGCTGTTCGGAGAAGAATAACATATTGTAAAGCAACAAATATCAATTAGTTAGACCTTTAATTGTGTCCGGTCATAGATCGCTTTCTATGAAAGGTTCAAAGGATCATGATTAATTAATAATTTGTCGAGGCAATTACATACAGATAACAATAGACCACAAGATGGGTTCATAAACGGTAGGTTAACTATTTTGAACGCATTAGAACAAAGGTTAATCTATATAATAATACGTGAACACCGAAAATGGTGGTACCTTTTTACTATTTATTAAAAAAGAGGGGAATGAAACATTCGAAAGGTACTGTGCCATAAATGTGCACAAAAAAATCATGTGTGTATATTGCCTTTAAGGCAGGTAAAATAAAGTGAACTGCATACACACATGATATCCCCATACAAAACGCTTTAACCACAAATACGTTGTTTCTCTCGCTGTTAAAAAACCTCTGGTGACAGACCACGGTGATTCTATGAACTATCAATATTGTCGGATTTCTTTGTTGTCGATACGCAGTTATGTTGAATTTGTGTTTATAAGGTTATGTGACAAATAAATTAATGTGGATTTACTTTACAGACACAATTGGTCGATATACTATAGTATTATTAAATGCAACGCTTATAACTCGAGAACCACTGATTCGATTTACATGCTTTTTTTAATTTATAGGTGCGTTGTCTTGACATCGTCATAAACTTGATTCTAATCCAACTTAGATTCAATTCAATTTGTGAATGAATGAATTGTAAATTATAGACGCCCGACAACCAATTCAATTTGTGCTAGGGCGAACCCGGGTCGAGGAGTTAGTTCAGTATATAGTAAGTAGGCACGCCTTAAAAAGAGGCGAGGAAAAATGAGAAATTTCCCGCGACGGAAAAATCTCGCCCCGTGTGAACTGGCCCTAAGTTGAGCATCCTAATAACGTGTCAAATTTGGCTAGAATATACGCTGAGTAGTATTAAAATTGGAAGGAGAAGAACAAAATAAATAAAACTATTGAAAAGAATATTACATTTTAACCATTGGTTACCAAGGTTACAAAAAGCGGAGCGGGTGATTTTCAAGAAGCTGCAGCGCGCTTACCATTAGTACCACAGAAAAGTTGTGAGAATGAAAATTGTAGGAAATGTATAATCCTCTTTAAAACATTACATTGTGGAAGAATTGCTTAAGTTGACTGTTTCTGAGAGATTTCGAAAAAATCAAAAAAGGTGGTAACATTTCGTGGTTTTTCGGCTCCCCCACGTTAGCACAGGGTCCTCGGGGTCGAAAACTCAGATTCTACTCCACAGAGTAGGTACCCACAAACAACATACCAACATATCATTAACTTCGGGATACTTTCCAGATAAAAAGTACCTGACTGACTAGTAGGTACTACAATTAAATATTTAAAGTTTTTTTCTACTTTTTGATGCCGACGAAGTCACGCCTTGACGTCTACCAATTTTAACACTACTTTGTACGTGACGTGTCCGGGCATCGTTAGTGAAGGTGCTAGCGGAAGGTATCGATAATTGACTAACGCTAGAATCGACTGACAGGAACCCCGTGTCCAACACAAAACTTGAACTGCTCTTAAAGTAAATCAACACATCCGTTCATACTGCGATGTTTCACAAACTTTTTTTATCGCCATCTTAAATATAATTTCCCGACATGTTAACTCATAGATTTATTTAGAACTAGCGGCCCCGTCCGGCTTCGCCCGGGTGTTAAGAAAGCCCGGGTGCAATACACTACTCACTCGCTTCGCTCGTTCGCTTTCTCATTCGCTACACCCGTTATACTATGTAAAGAAGATAAAGAAGATAGACGGATTACTACAGGGATAGTGACATCGGACGGAATTCTGTAAAACTATGGGCGCAAACTAAACTAAAAAAATTATAATTTTTGTCAAAGAAAGAATATAACAAAAATAAAAATATATAAATAAATGTCATGTAGAATTTAGAAAAAAAAGCCAAAAATTCTACGATGCCAGCAGTTTCCAAACCCGAGTCCCTGTGCATAGAGCGCTGCGATGTAACCTCTGCGCTACGAGTGGAACAGTTGAGTATGGTCGTTTTTATGATATATAAGTATGTTGCGAATTCTTATACGGTCGGGTTACGAATTTAATTAATTAATTATCAATTATTATTATTTATTAATTATGCTATATATATAAACCTTCCGTGAAAAATTATCTAACTGATGGTGAAAACCGCATGAAAATCGGTTCGTGGTTTAGGAGGAGTTAGCAGTTAAACAGACAGACAGACGCGAAAAGCGACTTCAATTTATACTATGTAGAGACGATTGAGTTAACTATATAGATTGTTGAGCTGCTGAATAGCCAAGATTGTTGAGATCTCGTTGTTTCTATAGCGTTACTTTAGTTATTTTAAGTTCTCAGGTTCTATTCGGAGAAATTAGGAAGTTTCCATTGGACGAAAATACTAATTATGATACTGTCACATCATTGTAATGAAGATAACTTTAAAAATTTTGAAGAAGGGTATGGCAAAAACAATTAAAACATTTCAGTAGGTAATAGTTGAAGGTTTATTCCAATTGTAGCGATTCCGTCATCAGTAAAATATGCTTGTTTTTAAACACTGATATCATTTTTTAAGTATGTTAATCGCCTTTATTCAAATTAAAAAAGCGTATCGTAATAATTTGGGTTAATTCTCCAAACCGTAACGTCGCATTTTTTACACTCTATAATCGTGTTTGTTTCACGTTATCGCATATTGCAATTTAATTTGATTAAACACGATATAATGGCGTTAACAGATAATTGAATTTTTTTCTGCACCATTTTCCCGTCTATTGTGTTTCTACAAAAAGGTTATTGCTACGTCCGTTTTAAAAAACAATTAGGGACATTTATAATGCAAAAGTAAAACTGCATAAAAAACTTTTTAACAAGAAAAAAACCTCCTTCAAAAAAGCCACTAAAAAAAGACAGGAAAATAATTCAATTTTGAGGTCGGCGTCAATTTAATTGCTAATTCTTTTTATAAATCTACTTTTATTTTATTAATTTGGCGCCGACCTCAAAATTTTATTATTTTCCTCTTTTTTTAGTGGCCTTTTGAAGGTTTTTTTTGTTAAAAAGTTTTTTATTTTTTACTTTTTAGCGCCTTTACAATTCGTAGTTTGCACGTTATTAGAACCGACTTCTGTCGTGATATTTGATTACTAAACTAATAAAAGAAAACCACTGAACCGATTTTAATAAAATTTATTTGAAACCACCCTGAAAGTATGTTCTTTTAAATAAAACAAGAATCATAAAAATCGGTTGACAAATGCAGGAGATATGGGGAGCATAACATATAAAAAATACATAACAAAAAAATCAGTCGAACTACTAAACCGATTTAAGTAAAATTTATATGGGACCACCTCGAAGGAATGCCCTATAAAATAAAACAGTAATCGGTTCACACATGCGGGAGAAATCGGTGTACATACCTACCTACATAAAAAAACGCATCAAATTGAGAACCCCCTCCTTTTTTGAAGTCGGTTTAAAAGACAAATTACATAGTTTCCATGTATAACTAAAATACTAATATTAGCATCACCACATAGACATGGAGGGTGAACAGTGCGTTCCCTATCCTACTAATTTACAATTGGCACAAAAATGAAAGAAAGAGATGGCTATTGTAGACGACTATCATCACTTTCTATAATTTTGATTGGCTCTTCATCTCCATGTCTATATCTTATGCTTTTTATTTTGTCATTTTATTTGAAAATTGAATATTCATATTTATAGCAACTATACATGTTAAGGCGAAGAACCAATCACAATTCTAGAAAGAGAGAACGATAGTTGTCTACAATAGCTATCTCTTTCTCTCATTTCTGTGCCAAAATTGTAAGGAAACGCTCTGTCTACCCTCCTCGTCTATGTTAGCACCACATATTATGATAGCAAGTAGTAAGCCCGGTTTTGCGCTCAGATTGATTCGAGCGTTGTAAATTGTAATCATAGAGATATCATAGATAGAGTAGGGTAGTCATAAGCACAACTGTAAGTGACAGTGTCGGGTTGGAAAAGAGAGATAGAAAACGAAGCAGTTCTCTTAGTGACGGGTGGGGCGAAGGGAGCGGTTCGCCCCGGGCCTCTGATCCTGGGGGGCCTCCAAATCTTGAAAAGTCCTTCTTAATCAAATCCCAAACAAGGCCAATATGTTTCGTAAGTAAGTTTGGAGTTGGAGGCCCCGTACGTATACAAAATAATAAATATAAACGTAGGTAGGTCGTTTATTATAAATATTTACTTTTTTTGTCAGCCATTACATCTATATTATTCATTTTTTACGAAATTTACACTACAAATACATTAATTTCTAAGCAGACCGGGGGCCTCATTTAGTTCTGCCGCCTCGGGCCTCCGACAGGCTTAGGCGCAACTGAGTTCTTTTCCTTGTCTTCTGACGAATTTGTGATTTTAAAAATTTATAGTAGGTATTGTTAATTTACATCTGTAACAATTATTATGTATTTGTGATAGAAAAAGATAGAAGAGCTGCTCTATTCTCCATCTCTATCTTTTGCTCCGACAGTTTTTTGGGTTGCTTCCCTATTCTATCAATGATATTTCTATGGTTGTAATGCATTCGAATTTACAATAATCTAACATTATTTTATACGCTCTGAAAGATCTCCGTCCTGCGCTCGAAATGATCTGAGCGCAAAACCGAATTTACTCAAGATTAACTTTTAAGATACCGAACGAATTGTTTCGACATCTTTTTTGACGACGATATTCAATTTTTTTTTTGTGAGTGGGCTACGTATAACGCTAGACGCGTAATATTTTGTACTTTTGATATTTGACAGGTACTGCTTTAAAAGGTCGCAACCCCCATTCCGTTTACAGCAAGTCTCATATAGAACTTCTGTAAGAAAAATGAACCTTACTGACAAAAACGTAAGTCTGGCGGTCGCCAGTTCTTAATTTATATAGCGTTTACTATTTTTTAGACAGTATAATCGATAACACACGTCCTCAATACTTTCATTCCATGTGACGTGACTACGTCACGAGCGAAAACGATTTTTAGCGGGCGGGGCTTTCGTAAATATTTCAAAATGAATTTTTGAACTTATTTGAATTTAGAATATAGTGTTTTGGATGTCAGTTTGTTCAGAATTTACTGCTCTGTTAATATAGCACAAAAATGCATGCACATTCCTCATTGTAGATTCACGCAGGAGTGCAGCTCCCTACATAGCCGTAGCTGAACTCATAGAGAGATTCGACTGTATTTTAAGAATATGTTTATGTTTTGACAGATAGATTGTAAATTATAGACGCTCAACAGTTGAGGTCATCTACGTCTAGTTTATGTTTTGAAATAGACAATGAGTTTGTTTTGTACACTTTACAATGTTTGTTGCATAATTACATGATTTATTTACAAAATAAATCATAGTGGGCCGTTTTTAACATTTTTTTGTTATTTATTATCTTGGAATGTGTAACAAATAACTGTTTTATCATTTAATTAGTATTGCTATATGCTATATGGTGACGCCTTGGTCAATCAATCAAATAAAATTAACCCTTTAACGACGGCTTTTGAAATTTAAAGCTTTGATTATTGTGCCATACATTAACACAAACTGCCCGGTCCGGTTTCGCCCGGGTGCAACTCAGATTGTTTCCAAGATAGATTGAAATCAAGTTTTTAAGTATCAAAAGCGGTGTAAAATGTCTTATTAAATATGAGCGAAGTTAGTAGGCAACGAGTTTATTAATTACTAAATAATTATATATACAGAGTGCTGAATTGCTTTGCGGGTAATTGGGATTTAATCCGTAAAATCAAACTTTTGCGATTTCCTGCTTTCCTAATTATTTTAGGAAAAATATCTTCGAATAAAAGTTTTAGAACATAAAATTCTACATCTAAATCAGTAAACAAAATTAATTTTGCATGCTTTGTAACGGCAGAAATTTGATATGAAAATGTCGAAATTACCTCAAAAACAGATAGCGATAGCCATGGAACTTGAACAAAATGATTAGAAATTATTCTGACAGCTAAAACGTCATCATTTTGTTTAAGTTCCATGGCTATCGTTATTTGTTTTTGAGATAATTTTGACATTTTCATATCAAATTTCTGCCGTTACAAAGCATGCAAAATTAATTTTATTTAATGATTTAGATGCAGAATTTTATGTTCTAAAACTTTTATTCGAAGATATTTTTCCTAAAATAATTAGGGAAGCATGAAATCGCAAAAGTTTGATTTTACGGGTTAAATCCCTATTAACCGCAAAGCAATTCAGCACCCTGTATAATGATCGAGCGAAGCAAGTGCACCCAGCGAAGCTAAGCGGGACATCTAGTAAAGTTTCGAACTTCTCAGAAAATCAAAATAAAATATAGTTACTTCTTACCACAACAGTTTTATTGATGGATGTACATTTCGAAAGCTAAGCTTTCATCTTCAGCGAACACTACATGAATGTAGTGTTCGCTGAAGATAATAATGGGTAATAATAATGGGTAAACAGACGTTTCAATGTTATTGTTTAATTAAATTCCTTAACATCAAGTTTGTCACACATTTTTTTTCTGATACAACAGAATATTTTCGAGAAAGAAGAAACAAATACGATAGACTAGCGCCTTATAATTAAGTTAGGGTCAAGACATTTCAAATACGCAATTAAGATTACATATTTTTCCAATCGATGTCGTGTTAATTCGTATAAATAAGATAATTTTTTTGTTGTTGTTGCATATAATTGATGGTATAATTCGTTTTTAGGGTTCCGTACCTCAGAATGAAAAAACGGAACCCTTATTCGCGTCTGACATTAAGGTCGAAGCCCTTTATTGGGCTTAGTCGCGAACTACCCGAGGAGGTCGTAGCAACGGAACAAAGCGTTGAATAAAGGTAAAAGTGCACAAAATATATGTTTGCTACGACCTCCTCGGGTAGTTCGCGACTCAGCCCAATATAGGGTTTCGACATTAATGTCAGACGCGAATAGGATCACTCTCGTGTCTGTCTGTTCGTTCATCCGTCCGTCCGATCTCCCCCCCCCCTATCTCCGAAACTAATGAGCCTAAAATTTTGAGAAAAAAAAAATAAGGAATATAGGGCATCACACATAGTTTACAGGAAAACCTAAACGAAAATCCTAAGTATTTATTTTTATATGCTTACTCATATACTTTAGATGTTTACTTGTTTGTTTTCATGCTGAAAAGTGAAGTGTCGTCATTTTATACGCGGTGATTGAATTAAACCATATAACTAATGGCGTCATCTATGCTATATACTTTATAACTGTCAAACGTGAGGTTCGAGTTTACACTAATTAAACTGTTGTAACGATACGGAACCCTCGTGGCGCAAGTTCTACACGCACTTGGCCGTTTTTTTATTATTTATAAGTATTGTTTATAGAGTTGTTTAGTTATATTTTTACTTCCCACCTCTACTATGGTAGGGAAGTAATGGATTCAGTGTTCGCTGAAGATAATAATGGGTAATAATAATGGGTAAACAGACGTTTCAATGTTATTGTTTAATTAAATTCCTTAACATCAAGTTTGTCACACATTTTTTTTCTGATACAACAGAATATTTTCGAGAAAGAAGAAACAAATACGATAGACTAGCGCCTTATAATTAAGTTAGGGTCAAGACATTTCAAATACGCAATTAAGATTACATATTTTTCCAATCGATGTCGTGTTAATTCGTATAAATAAGATAATTTTTTTGTTGTTGTTGCATATAATTGATGGTATAATTCGTTTTTAGGGTTCCGTACCTCAGAATGAAAAAACGGAACCCTTATTCGCGTCTGACATTAAGGTCGAAGCCCTTTATTGGGCTTAGTCGCGAACTACCCGAGGAGGTCGTAGCAACGGAACAAAGCGTTGAATAAAGGTAAAAGTGCACAAAATATATGTTTGCTACGACCTCCTCGGGTAGTTCGCGACTCAGCCCAATATAGGGTTTCGACATTAATGTCAGACGCGAATAGGATCACTCTCGTGTCTGTCTGTTCGTTCATCCGTCCGTCCGATCTCCCCCCCCCCTATCTCCGAAACTAATGAGCCTAAAATTTTGAGAAAAAAAAAATAAGGAATATAGGGCATCACACATAGTTTACAGGAAAACCTAAACGAAAATCCTAAGTATTTATTTTTATATGCTTACTCATATACTTTAGATGTTTACTTGTTTGTTTTCATGCTGAAAAGTGAAGTGTCGTCATTTTATACGCGGTGATTGAATTAAACCATATAACTAATGGCGTCATCTATGCTATATACTTTATAACTGTCAAACGTGAGGTTCGAGTTTACACTAATTAAACTGTTGTAACGATACGGAACCCTCGTGGCGCAAGTTCTACACGCACTTGGCCGTTTTTTTATTATTTATAAGTATTGTTTATAGAGTTGTTTAGTTATATTTTTTTTATTAAAGAGTTTTGTCATCACTATTTTTATATGGATCATTATATTGTTTATATCTCTACTAATATTATAAAAGTGTGAAAGTTTGTGTGTGTGTTACTACTCAGCTCCGTAACGGCTGAACGGATTTTCATGACATTTGATATATAGTTACTTTAGGTTCTGGAATAGCACATATGGTACTTTAGGGTACTTTGCATCCCGGAAAAATGTATAGTTCCTGTGGGATAGTAATAAAACGTAACTCTGCAATTTTTTGCATTTTAGCGTATTGGCGGAATCCTATGCTAATATTGTGAACATCAGCAGCCCGGCTTCACTTCGCAGGGGGAGAATTTCTCGCGGGGGGATAATAAATCATAAATTCATAGCACCCGGGCGAAGCCGGACCGGGCCGCTAGTATTATTATAAAGAAACAATAATTCTGAATGTTTCCTTTTAACATGCTTGGTTACTTGGTTGCCTGTAACCCGAATCATACATAGAGGCGTCTTAACAAAAAGAAGCGTTGTATGGTCCATCAGACTAAAATAAAAGTACGTATTCGTTTTAAGGTTACATATTAAACAGGAGTGCATTGAATAAGGTTTCACTGTAATTGGTAGGTATCGCGGTGTCGCTCGTTTATGACCCTGTTCTTGATTGCATTATCAATCTTAGATCTTCGATTATATTATATGGCCTACTGTATAAACACAATAAACATAATAAAGCTCTTACGTACAATCTGGACTGTGCAGGGTTAATTGACCGATGTCAATCAGTCCTAAATGCATATCTGTGGCCAAGAGACAAACATGCTTATGTCGAATTTTCTATAATTTTTGAAGTCAAACTTCTTAGCTCTGTCATGGAAATTAAGTAACGTCACGCATATGCTTAGAAACTATTGATGTGCAAAACGATCACGTGATGTCATTGACTGAGCAATCTGCCTAAACCACTGAGGTAAAAAATATAGAGGAGACATACCGTATATACAACTGCTTATACCCAAATTGAAGCCAGGTTTGACGTCACAGGACCGAGTAAACATGACGGAAAAACACGGGATGGATTGGGAATATTATTGTCTTCTTCTTCTTCTTTTCACATATAAAATGAGGACCGGATTACAATGGCGACTGGCTTCACTTTTAAGTGTTTATAATCCCTCTATATCTTTTACCTCAGTGGCCTAAACTAACTGATCAATGAGTTTGTCATCACAAGACACAAACTTCCAATAGCGCTCGCTCCGTTCGGATATATACTTAGGTACCCGTCTCCACAAATTCCACACCAAGCGGACGTTCGTTTACTAAAACCGTGAGTATTTTGAAAATTGTTAAAAATAATCACAAAACACCAAACCGTTTAACAACTCTCGATCGCCAACCATGTTGGCATCATCAGGAGATGATTAAATCTAAAGACTAAATTATATATAAGATGTAATTATTATCATACTGCACTACAATAGTTGAATCACTGATGATTGACAAAATTATAGGATTAACTTTGTATACAAATATTTTGAGGTTAGTAACTTACCTACTTATTACAATATAACTTATTATGTTACAGTTATGTGTTTACATTATTCACCTAACCCAGCCTTAAAGGCGCATTGAACGCGGATGATTAATTTCGTGGAGATTTTCTTTTAATTTTGATGTTTTTAAGCAATATGTCGTAAAGATCACTACTTTTTACAGCTCATTTTTCTCGTTATGTTTCCCACATTTGATAATATGTCCAACTTTAAGAATCCGTTCTCCTTCAACGAAATTCCTTTGTTTAGGATTCGTACCGGCCCAATCACAAATTGCACTTATATTTATCATTTCTTGTCACTTTGAAAAACACAAAATTACACGCAAAACTATATCCCGTATATGAAATTTTCCCCGAACTTCTCCATGTTTTTCTCCACCCATCTGACGGAATCTAATACGTACAATTGTAAAAAATAAAAGTGTTATTTTTAACACTGCGCACATTTTGTAGGTATGTATATAAGGTACAGAAAAAAAATTATAAACAGAATTTATTAAAACGCTTGTAGATATTTTTACAGTCAGTTAATTTATTATTTATTATTAAGTTTCACTTCTATCGAGTGGGACCAACGACACACCTGATCTTTTTTATTTATATCTTCCAATTCGCCATATGCGGTTTTGGCTTATGACCATAGATATATCTATGTGTTTTGATCGTGACAACCCAGACACGCCCATATTATGTTAAGTTTATCTTTATTTGTTCTGGTCCAAGGTTAATTTGCTGTGAGAAAATTATGATACTCATAGAAGACGTAAAGAAATTTGGTAAATTACACTTCTTAACACACAAGATAAACAATTGAGTTCAAAGTTTTACAAGTAACTTTAAAAAACATTTTTTTTCGGTGGAAAGCAGCCAATTATATAATTGAAACCAAACATATTGGAAAAAATCATTTTACCAACCATGATCACAGTCAGGATTCTAACCTGAACCTTTCCACTGTCGCGGCGGAATGAGCTTACATTTACTCAACCGTGACATGATAACTAATCTAACATTCTCCTTATATGTTGAGGAATCAATAGATTTTTTCCAATATTGTTTGGAATCAATTATATAATTGGCTGTTTTCCAACGAAAAAAAATTTTCAATTGCAATTCAGCCGTATAAATCTATTAATTTATTTTAAAAAACATTCTCCGTCTCACCCATAAATCCCGGTGACGCTGCTGATTTCAGTTGTTGAGCGTCTATAATCTACAATCTAATCTACGCTAAAAAAACTGTCCTCGGTTCAAAAATACGATCGGGAGCGTGGAATAAAATTTTATACGGAAAGGAGGACGCTAGACTTAAAGTAGGTAATGAATAATTTTGAACCCTTACAGCAATTAGCTGTGAGTTGTGAACCTACTATATTTTGCAATGGAATTCCCACAGGAATGTGCAGTAAAACTATTTCGAGTGCACGGAGAATCTGCAGGATCTAATGTCTATAATTGAACGTGTAATGACAATAAAACATTCATTACATGGTGCGTTGGAGTGGTGTATATCTTCAACTACCCTGTCTTGTACCTCCCCGCCTGCTACAAATGTAATTAGTGTATTTGCCATAATATGGCACATACACTATTGGCGTCGGTCGGATGGCGGGACCTAGGGGTCGGACCAAAATTTCTCGACGTTTCATAACCCCCTGAACACTTTGGCACCATTTTTGAAAATGTTTATATATATATATATATATATATATATATATATATATATATATATATATATATATATAGTGTGTGTGTACACGATAACTCTCGACAGACTTAATCGATTGAAACGAAATTTGGTACACACATTGGAACCCATCACCGCAAGAAGCCTATTTAAAATGGGCCCGATCGGACCATTTTCAGGGTTGCATTTAGGGGTTCCAAAAAGTTTTTGGGCCCAAAAATACCGAAAAATTTGTCAGAATCGTTTCAAAATTGAAATTTAATTCTTTAGTAAAGATTAAAATGTGCTGCTAAAATTTTAATAAAATCGGCCCCACAGGACCGGACTTTCAAATTTTATGAAAACACTAGTTTGTTGATACGGATTTACTTATGGAAGGGTGTATTTAATTGGGTGTACTGATGAAATCCATGTCTAATATTGAAATTTAGAAAAACTTAATCATTTTAAGGGATGTATTAAGGGGTTAAATTTTTTATTTTGTCAAAAAACAAACTTAAGTTCACATAATAATGCCACAATTAAGTATTAGCAAATACACTATATTGTCGGCAGGGTTTGGCACTGCGACCCGAGTTTTTCTTATTTATTATGAGTGTTGACGGGGTGCTCGCAATCCCCGTCTCCAATCCACGTCTCAGCAGGGTTGTCAGATGTTCGGTATTTACCCGGGCAGTCCAGTGTTAGAATGTCTTGTCTGCGTCAAAAATAAAATCAAGACTGTGAAGCGTCCGCTATTTGTGAAATCGTAATAAATTATGTGTTCATGTTCGCACAATCGCACTTCTCGTATTTTTGTTTCTAAATAATGTTTCAATAATTGACATCTTCGAGGATAATGTGGTCCAGTGATTAGCGTCGCGGTCTCTGGATCAGACTGTCGTGGGTTTGAATCTCGCCTCCGCTCATGGATGTTTTGTGATGTAATTTAGTTTTAAGTGAGTTGTTATTTAATGTAATCAAGACGCCAATGACGTAAGTTGTCGACGCGTCTATAATTTACAATAAGATATAAAATTGACACCCTCCTCCCTGATTCCTGAACCTACATACAAAGCCTTTTTTACTACTGCCCCGGAGTCCGGTATTTTTAAAGACAATACTACCTACCATACATCTGAGCATTATAAGAATAAATAAAAAAATATAAAAAATAGAACATCCTTCAAAAAGGCCACTAAAAAGAGGAAAATTTTGAAGTCGGCGCCAATTTAATTGCTAAAACTTTTTTATAGGTACCTATCTACTTTCATTTAATTAAATTTGCACCGACCTCAAAATTGTATTATTTTCTTCTTTTTTTAGTAGCTTTTTTGAAGGAGGTTCTATTTTTTTTTTTTAATTTTTATTTATATTTATTTTTTACTTTTTAGTGCCTTTACAATACATAGTTTGCACATTATTAACCGACTTCGCTGTGTCAAAACTGACATTTACCTTAACGGTGTTACACTCCATTACTCACTTTTTATTAAAATCAGTCGAAATACTGAACCGATTTAAGTAAAATTTATATGGGACTATCCCCAGGGTATGCCCTATTAAATTAAAAAAGAATCATAAAAATCGGGTCGTGTAGTTTCTGAAAAAATCGCGCACAAACACACATACATACATACTAGGGAAAAACAGAACCTTCCTTTTTTTTGAAGTCTGTTAAAAATAGTAGTTGGTTGTTAATAATAAAAAATTGGACATATTTTTAACTTCCCACTGGAAGTTATTGTAATGGGTCCGAAAATCGAAATCAAAATGGAGAAAAAATTTTTATATTTCAAGGTCACCACACTATTTTTACACTATTTTTAGAAAGATGTCTGTGTGTGTGTACGTACGTACGTACGTATGTGTCCATTTCTTTCTAAGACGAAATCTCGAGAATGAAAAATGATATCGACTACGTTAGGGTGCCAATCGACGCGTATTAACGTAAATATGATCTGAAAGAAATGTTTTCAAAATCGGTTCAGCCGTTCTTTTTTTTAACCAAATAACCTCCAAAAAAGTAGATTTTACACAATATCTCGCGAATAAAACATTATATCGACTTCGTAAGGGTGTCAATCGAGGCGTGTTAACGTCGTTTTGATCCGACATAAATTTTATAAAAATCGGTTCAGCCGTTTTTTTTTTTTTTTTTTTTTTTAATTATTGTTAAAAATACAAAATAATTATGTTTTAATGATTAAAATGATTACTTTTCTGTGTAATATCTAATTTAATTATTATTATTAAATATTTATCAAACTGGGAAGTTCGTCGTGTGGGCCTCAAGGATCGCACTTTAGTCCTAATAAACGACCCACCTCACGGCTTGTTTTAGAATTGTTTTGCAAAACTAATAAATCAATGTAAAAAGGTAAAAATGTAAAAATGAAATGATAATATTGGTCAAAATATGATAAAGGTTTTTGCGTTGCGTGCAATTAGCACATAAAATAAATTGGAATAATACTTTTAATGTCTGTATGTCAACCCTCCTTGTTTCACTGCGACATTAATACAGCTTATTGCAGTTGTCGCCATTAGAGGGGTTGACTTTTTGTGTCAGCCTCAATTCACCTCCTTGAAATTCTTCTATTTCAACATATTAATGACCGACGGGTCAATACAGTTTATTGTAATCATTGTAAGAGGCTCGTAAGGGTTTTTTTTAAGATTGTAGGGTATTTTTTTCTTCAGTTCTTTTATTTAATACAGAATAGCTACATGCCTATTCTGTTATTTTTAATATATATTAGGAGGGATTTGGGGGAAGGAAGAACAATATTATTGATAACATCAGGGACCCATGGTGCAATTTTTTAAAATTAATATTACCTGATTAAAATATGAAAAATCTTATCCACTATTAATATTATTATAGTTATTTGTAAATTGAACAATTTTCCATAACCATCTCTCTATCATTAACTATATTAAAATATAGTTTGAACTCTCCTGGTTATAGGCTAGAAACCCGAAACGATCGTTGAGATTAATAAAAGTGTATAGAATTTTTCAAGTGTTTGTGTATTAATTATTTTATATTAAAATATTTTCACAAAAAATTGCATAGTTCAGTAATGTATAACAGTGGGTTGAGTCCTTTTACTTATAAAAGTTCCAGGGCGAGGCCCTGATACGATATCCCTAGGTGGCATTATAAACAACGGCGCTTCAAAGATTTCAGCTATTAATTCTCAAGATTCATCTTCTTTTCTTATATCTTCTACATAGTATAAATTGAAGTCGCTTTTCGTGTCTGTTTAACCGCTAACTCCTCCTAAACCACGCAACGGATTTTGATGCGGTTTTCACCATCAGTTAGATAATTTTTCATAGAAGGTTTATATATAGCGAACGAGCGAAGCGAGTGTGTAATGTAATTCCTAAACCACGCAACGAATTTTGATGCGGTTTTCACCATCAGTTAGATAATTTTTCACGGAAGGTTTATATTTAAATAGCCAACGAGCAAAGCGATTGAGTAATGTAATTCCTAAACCACGCAACGAATTTTGAAGCGGTTTTCACCTTCAGTTAGATAATTTTTCACGGAAGGTTTATATATATAGCGAACGAGCGAAGCGAGTGAGTAATGTAATTCCTAAACCACGCAACGGATTTTGATGCTGTTTTCACCATCAGTTAGATAATTTTTCACGGAAGTTTATATATATAGCGAACGAACGTAGCGAGTGAATAGTGTATTGCACCCGGGCTTTCTTAGCACCCGGGCGAAGCCGGACAGGGCTGCTAGTTATATATATTTTTAAATTAAATTACATGCGAGTTGCCGACCGCATATCTAAAAATTACTGTTTTGAAATCTTACTTTATTTTAAATAGGCATGTCAAAGAGTATTTTTGTTCAAACAAATCCTAAGAGAATGCAATCGTAGATATCTTTTGGTATTTTTATTTCGTTGCGTATTGCAGGTTGCCAGATATGTCAGTGCATGCTAGCTGCATATCTATGGGCAAAATATAAAATAGCTAAAGTAAGATTTTCAATAAATTAAGATTGATGTCGAGATAATCATTCAGTTCATTTAATGATCTTGTTCTCCATTTTTTGCTGCAATCAAAAATAACAACACTGCTGATTACTTTCCCATTACACGAGCTTCGCAAACGTTTAGTTTAGAAATGTCAGAAAATTGATCGACTTTTAGAGAAAGAATTAGATTACAAGCCTTACCTGAAGTTTTCATTCTAATTTTGTAAACATTAATGCCTGTCTTGAAGAATATGTATTTGAACATTGTCCACATACAAAACCCATTTTTTAATCGCTATCAACTATCCATATTAGTATACAGAGTTCACTAGTTAGTTGTTACGTTCGTTTAGATGTGTGTGTGTGTGTGTGTGTGTCAAACGATATCAATATGGGGTATTTGACCAATCAGAATGGACCGTGACTGCAGGGCCTAATCGCTTGTCTTGGATTAGATGTAGACACACAAGTTTTATTACTATGTCAAATGTCAAGTCGATAGCAGAATGTGGTTCCTGAGAAAATCGATTGTGACACACAGGCAATGAAGTCTCACCATAAGATTCCGTTTTTTTTTCATTTTAAATACGAAACCCCAAAAATTGCTAAAAATTCGGCATAAGCGTTTTTGCTTTTTCGCCGTAGATATTTTCTGCATACTACAAGACCGACATTAGCAGACGCAGTAACAACAAAAACTACTTGCAGCCTGTTTTTTGCCGCTGCACTTAAAGCCAAGCTTTCGTAAGCACCTGTTCTCCCGATATAGCATTTCACCCCAATTTCACTGTTATAGCATACCGCCTACCTGTACAACGAGTTATTGCACCCTTTTTATTCCTACGATATCACCAACGTTCAGTGGCGTGCGCTAGATTTTAATTAGCTTGTGGTATCTCTCTGCAGACTTCTTAAATGATCTTCTCGCTTAGTAGCTAAGCTTTCTGTCATTAGAAGTCAAAAAAGGAAAATTTAGATTCTCTTTCTGTGACTACAACCAAAAACAAGTCAACCTTATTTCGCGATACGACTCACGTACCCAGAAAACATACAATCTTTAAGTGACTATATACCACTTTAATACTGTATACAGCTTAATAGTTAATTTACACGCTGCTTGCAATTGAGGATATTGTCATACGTTTAAAATATCACAAAACTGCGTAGGTCTTCCAAAACCACTGATCTATATATTTAAAATACAAGCCCTATTTCTCTAGACAATCCGCCAGCAACTCCTGCTCAACCGATTGGCATAATTTTTTTTTTAAACTGAGGCCTTTAGTCCACAGATATGTTATCGCTATTTTTTTTTTTGTGAAATTTCTTTAAAAGGGGTGATTTCAAGCGATAATAGTAAAAATGACGAGGGGGGCAGTGGGGTGAAGAGAAACGTAAACAGAGAAAATCCATCGGCGTTCACGATACATGAGTGTGAGAGAAATGCAAATATGTACGCATGTCGTGGATAGGCTATGCAAACAATAAACAATGAAACATCTTGACAGTTGTACATTTTAATTTTTAGAGCCCAGATTTTAATAGGGTTATATTGACAAAATTTCCAAAAGTATTTAAAATTAAACAATAAAGATGTATATGTACGTGCAAATTTTTTTTCTCTTTTAAATATAGTACTTAGTTTCTCAAATACCGACAAGCTCATCGATTTTTTTCTGAAGATCATTCGTACGTAAGTATTACACTGATAGATACGTTCTATAGCTTCTAAAAAACTACTATTTTACGTACACTTTAAAGTTATGTTTGAATCAAAAATATTTATCAAAAATTATATTAAAAACATATCGTTAAAAGCTAGGTTATGTGTTTTACTCACGCGTTCGTATACACAATGATATTGAGAAAGCTTGAAATATATATTTCTTACTGTTTTCTTAATAAAGTGATTCATATTACATATAAAAAAGGTTTGTGTTGGCAAACATTTTTTTTTTGGCGATAACCTTTACTAAACCATTGTTCTTTGAAGACAGTGTTAAGTCGTCGCAAAAAAGTTTTGCACGGGTACACTAGTTATTGATTAAAGCCAAAATCAATATAGGCTCAGAGTCCTTATACTGAGACAAACAATAAAAGAACCATTTACATCGATGCGGTTTTTGTAGAAGTTATTGTGAACAAATGAACATTTCACAGACACACATCGCACAGCCGCCATGTGGAAAATCACTTTTGTTCAACACCCGCAAGAAATATGTAATTTCGTGTCTCTACTGAGAGTGGGCGAAATAATGAATTCTCTGATTGTAGACGTAGCATTTCGCCCACGCTCATTACGGGGAACGTTTACGCAAGTGTTAATAGTTTCGTCAATCAATCAGGTCACCCATTATTTCGCCCACGCTCAGCAGAACCACGAAATGACATATTTCTTGCGGTAGTTGAACAAAATATTGTGTGCGACTATTGGTCGAAAGATGAGATTCCACTCGTGTGTTTTACCGCACTCGCTACGCTCGTGCGGCAAAATCCACACTCGAAGAATCTCCTCTTTCTCCCACTAATCGCACAATATACTATTCTTTTTGTTTAGAAAGTAATGAGGTAGTACAATGAGAATCTGATCGGACAATATTTTGTCTACCCTCACTTCCATTTCCTTACGAAACATGGAATTATAACAACAAATCTAAATAACCCTGGCAGTTGATGCCTTTAAAAAAATTAATCAAAAGTATCATTAATCCTCAATAAACCATGCAATAAGAAGTATTAAACTACTTCTTTGTGGTTGATAAATCTGATCTCGTAGGGTCAGGATTTTCATTATTTCTGTTCGAAGATGAGAGGGGTTTGAACATGTTTGAACTCAGCCACTGCCGACAGCAATACGTGGTTTACATTCACTCCGCTGGTTCCCTACAACCCCTCCAACTTGCAGTACACCGTCTCTTTAAGCTTGCACCCTCACTAGTCCAATCCTCCTCCCAAACCCTCTTCGTTGTTGAGTTGCGATGGAATTGCTCTCTACGCTTATAATTTATTTATTACATTTTTAGAATGACATACACTTTACAAAATATATCGATTGAATAGCCTTTGAAATATATAGTAATTTTTTAAGAATTGCCGAATGAAATAAATACGATTTTTGCGTTGTATAAAGTTTGTAATATGAATGACATTTAAAACTAAAATTTCTCATATTGGCCCTAAATGTTATAATTACCACAAAACACCAAACCATAACAAGCACTTTCGACGTGCGTTTCGCCACCAAGTTGGCATCATCAGGAGAATTATAACATTTCGTATCTTTACACCAAAGGTTCCACCATTTTCTATTGTTCTCATATTGGCTTAATTCGTGCCTACATAAAATCGTTTCAAAAAATCTACAATTATTTTTAACGATAAGTAAGGGAGCTAGGAAGCGGGGGGTAAGTAGTACACGAATTTTTCAGAGTGTATTTGATACCTTAATAGCGTGTCGCATTACATAAGCGCTAATTGGGACTGGACTTCACACGGAGAGGTGATTAGCGCATGCTCTGTTTTGGGGAAGTTTTGGTAAAAAAAATATTTACGTTAAACTTTGATTTGTGACATGTTATTTTGTTGTTGTTCTTATTCTGTTTGTACAGCAAGAGTGAGAAATTATTAAGTTTATTAATTTTCGTTCGAATCCATTTTTTTTATAACTCTGAATTAATTTTCAAAATCGTACAATGGGGCAAGTATTAACTTTATTTTGGGGGCAACACTTCTTGTAGATTTCTTGTTACTAAAGTGCCATGTTGATTTTTGTAGTTTCCAAATGATAGATATAATTCTAAAATAATGATTGACTGAACTGTCAGTTAATTATTACACCTGTACTTGTCGTTGTAAGTTCTGTGTTGACACTCTTTAAGCGACCATCTTGCTTAATAGGTAAAGCTTTTGGTCACCAAAAGTCAAAAAAAGGAAATGTATTATTAGACTCTACTTCTGTGTGACCACAACCAAAAACAATACTAGCTAGCCTTAGTTCACGATACAACTCACATACCTTCAGAAGTTATATTATAGCGTAGAAGTTAATATTAAAATAATCGCCCTAAGAAACCATCCCGACGCTTTGTCTGAACCTATTGAGAAGCAAGTGTGTGTAATTTGTAGGGACAGTTTTGTACGTTTTTGAATGTGAAAGAAATAAAGTGCATGCGTCAGATAAATGTTCCAATCTTTGAAACGCAATCCCGTTGCAGTATCCCGGACCGAGGCCTCCTTTCCTTTCCTGCGGAACGCAGACAACATGCATGCCGCTCGACATTATAACCTGCTGTCGCGTTGTTCCGGTATCCATGACAACACCCCATATACACATACACACACCTATACACATATAGTTGATACGCGTCGTGTCGAGGCGGTGATGCTTGTATTATACATGCGGTGGTCATAAACGCACGTGGCATGGCGTCTGGAACATCGGAACGAACTTGTCCGACGAACGAATCGGGGATGGAATCTCCCGTCTGCTTGGTCGAATGATGCCAAGACATTGTACGTTATTAACGTTGATTTGACTGTATTTTTCTATGTTTATAAAAACGGACGAGAAAAAACTACGTTCACAACGAATTTTTTTTAAGTGAAACCTTATTAGCCTCGTTTTTTAAGTTCGGTTATGCATGTCGAACTTCACGTCACGTTCACGTCCAATCGAAGCGATCGAGCACACCAGTACTCGTCGAAAAGTAGCGATGTTATGTTCATAACTATATTGTAGGACTGCATACAAGTATGATGGTAGTTGGTCGGATCAGTACTTATCGATATCGTTTCAATTTTTTTAACTTTTTTTTGCTTAATATATACAAGGTGATTCTGTAATGAGTACCATAAATGATACAGGATGTACCTACTGTCAAAATAATACGAAAACCAAGAAAAACTTTTTTTCCAAAAGTGCTTCCCTAACAAGATACAGGGTGTTAAAGGGTCGATTTGGAGAACACTTATTTGATCGTATCTTTTAACTGGGTTGAACAATTTAATTCATTTTTGGTAGACATCTACTACATTATAAGGACCGTAAACGGACAAAATTTTGTTGCATTTGAACAACTCAGTGGCGTAGATTTGGGGGTCATGTTTCAATGGAGGACACGTTGAAAATTTACTTTAATTTTATTTTTACTAATTTTTATTTTTTTGTTAATTAAACTTTATTATCCAGATTTATTCGACTTTAAGTATTTTATTTGTTTGTTAATAAAACTTTTTCTGCGATAACTTTGCAGCCTGGTAGTTCACATAGTGACACGCAAGTCAGAATATCTCAGAAACAGACGCTTCTGGGCAAATGAAACAAGTGTACCTTTTTTGTTGTATTTGAACCAATAATACTAAAAAACTAAAGAAAAATGGAAAAAACCCAACAGCAACTTTTTTTGGGGGGAAAAAGTGTCACATGACCCCCAATTCTACGCCACTGGGTTGTTCAAATGCAACAAAATTTTGTCCGTTTACGGTCCTTATTATGTAGTAGATGTCTACCAAAAATGAATTAAATTGTTCAACCCAGTTAAAAGATACGATCAAATAAGTGTTCTCCAAATCGACCCTTTAACACCCTGTATCTTGTTAGGGAAGCACTTTTGGAAAAAAAGTTTTTCTTGGTTTTCGTATTATTTTGACAGTAGGTACATCCTGTATCATTTATGGTACTCATTACAGAATCATCTTGTATAATACTCGATTGATTGCAGGGGATCTCTGGCGGACTGTCGAAAGAGAACGGCTTGTATTTTAAATATATAAATTGAAAATACATGATACAGTGCAACCTCGATATTACGAAACTGAAGGGAATTAGAAAATATTCGTTATACCAAGTAATTTGTTACAATGAGGTTTGTTATATAGAGGTTAGGTTGGACTACGATTCGTTTTAACAAGGTTAAGGAACACCTTTTTTGTTTCTCAGTCATTGCAACTTTAAAACTAACAACAGTGACAAGAGCTGTATGATGTATCTACTCAGGCTTCCCAGGACATATCTGAATGGACTGGCAATAATAAGCTTAAGCTTAATACTTCCAAGACCAAGTGTATGCTATTCTCAGCCAAACAACCGGGTCTTAACTTTGATGTCCCCCTGTTGATCGATAGTGATCCTATAGATGTAGTGTCCACGTTTAACTTTCTTGGCGTCACCATTGACAACCATCTTGCTTGGAAACAACACGTCGCTAAAGTATGCTCAAAATTATCCAAGCTTAAATATCTCATTTTCCGCCTTCGCACTATAAGTGACATTTCAACTTGCCTAACCACATACCACGCCTATATCTATTCTGTTCTAAACTACGGGATTATGTGCTGGGGTAAGTCTCCTGATATTGAAAGGGCTTTTATAATGCAGAAAAAGATACTCAGACTCGTTTTCCATCTAAAGCCTACTGACTCCTGTAAGCCAGTATTCATTAAATACAGAATTATGACAATATATGCGATATACATACTAAAATCGGTTTGTTTTTTATTCAAAAATAAACACCTTTTTCACCGCCATTTGCCGGATCACAATTACGATACCCGAGGTCGTTTCAATCACGGTGTTCCGGAACATCACCTCGCATTATATACTAAGGGACCCCGTTACTCAGCTGTCAAACTATTTGACAGCTTACCAGCCGAAATTGTAGGCCTCAAAAGCTACAAAGTATTTAAAACACAAGTTTTAAATTATCTTATTGATAAGTGCCCATACCAAATTTTTTGAACTATGTATCACATTTATTGTATATTCTTGACTGACGCATTCTTTGTCATTGTGACATTTTTCTGAATAAAGTTATTATTATTATTTATATTTATTTAAACAGCAGTGTTTACATTACTTAGCATCAAACAACAATGATTGTCTTACGAAAAATTTAACGTGTCTGAACCTGTCGAGATATGAATTATTGTGGAAATGAGTGTGAATAATTGATAGGATACGTTATGTAAAGGTTATATAGAGGTAAATAATACTTTCTATTTATATTTTGCAATGATTGAAAATTCGTTATAAAGAGGTTTTTGACAAATGTATTCGTAATGTGAAGGTATATTTTACATTAGCTCTTACGGGCAGTTCTAGGGGATTTCGAAAAATTTGTTAAATCGAGGAAATCGTTATATTGAGGGATCGTTATATTAAGGTTACACTGTAATAGGTTTGAAAACAAATCATACCTACTCTTTTGGAACACCTATAGAATCCCCATCTGCAAGAACGATAGCCTTGCAGACATATTTGTAATTAATATTAATAAATTTCGAAACTGCCGTTCTATGAATATACTAGATATTATGTAAACAGAACTATGCGTGCTCCCATGTTAAATGCAACTACTAGCAGGTGAAACTCGCGAAGGGATTATACGCTCGCGTCCTTTGATTTAGTGGCCTTGTAAAAGGCGCGCCGTCGACGTTATACACTGACGGGAAAATATAACTCACGAGACGCCTCCCCACTCTTTCTTTTCCGCGCTTCGCCCAGCCAACCCAACCACGGCCCACTTCTCTAAGTTCTACCGGTGCAATTACCGCTAGTCAAGTGTTTGGGTGCTGCTATAAATCTTAAAATCGGGTGTAAATTGTGTATGAAACATCTAGGAATGCATGGAATTTCAGTAGCGTCCTGGTTATCCGACATAACTGGGACCGGCAACTAAAATACCGAATCATACGAGAATGGCGATAAATGGGACAAGTTTGGATATGCCCGAATATTTAGATAATCTATGATTTTTTTCGGATTTTTAATTTAACGTTACCTATTAAAAATAAAATATAATTTTTTTCAGTAAATTTTCCATGTACGGCGGAGTAACAAAAAGTGACATATCAAGTACGATATTTTGGGAGTCTCGCATTTTTAACTTCCCATTGGAAGTTATTGTAATGGGTCCGAAAATCGAAATCAAAAAGGAAAAAAAATTTGTATGTTTCAAGGTCACTACACTACTTTTAGAAAGATGTGTGTGTGTGTGTACGTATGTACGTACGTACGTATGTGTCCATTTCTTTCTAAGACGAAATCTTGAGAATGAAAAATGATATCAACTACGTTAGGGTGCCAATCGACGCGTATTAACGTAAATATGATCTGAAGAAATTTTTTTCAAAATCGGTTCAGCCGTTCTTTTTTCTTAACCAAATAACCTCCAAAAAAGTAGATTTTACACAATATCTCGCGAATAAAAAATTATATTGACTTTGTAAGGGTGTCAATCGAGGCGTGTTAACGTCATTTTGATCCGACATAAATTTTATAAAAATCGGTTCAGCCGTTTTTTTTTTTTAATTATCGTTAAAAATAAATAATAATTATGTTTTAATGATTAAAATGATTACTTTTCTGTGTAATAGCTAATTTAATTATTATTATTAAATATTTATCAAACTGGGAAGTTCGTCGTGTGGACCTCAAGGGTCGCACTTTAGTCCTAACAAACGACCCACCTCACGGCTTGTTAACTAAACTATTGTGCCGATGCGAATTTTTGTTCTATCTGGCATGATTCTCACACCGATTAGAGTCAAAACGGGAAATACACTTTTTCAAGACAAGACAAAACTTGCTTTATCTAGATCAAGACTCTTGCCAAAACTCTAGACAATTTTCAAGAGTCTAGATAAGCTAAGTAGGTTCCAAAAATGTCAAAAACCTTTGGCCAGAGACATATATTGTTCCTTGCTCCAAAATTATACAATCATTTACCTCAAGAATTGAAAGTTATTACCAATAAAAAAACCTTCAAAATAAAAATAACAAACTGGTTGCTGACTAATTCAGATGCCAAAGTTGTATTTCAGATTCTATAGCGTAAAATTATGACAATGTACGCGCTTCGCTCACACACACACATACACACACACACACACACACACACACACACACAAACAAACCTGACAAACTGACTAATAAGGAGGAAAAAAAAATAATATATAGGTACACGTCCATATATTTCTGGACTCCTGCCCTAGCACTGGTCTTCCAAGTTGGGCAGGAAATCCTCTTTTCATAATTATATATAAATTGTTATAATATGTACTTATTTTTTTTGGGGAATAATAAAATTGAATTGAATTGAATTGAACGATAATCGCCCTAACAAACCATCCCGATGCTTTGTCTGAACCTATTGAGAAGCAAGTGTGTGTAATTTGTAGGGACAGTTTTGTGAAAGAAATAAAGTGCATGCGTCAGATGAATCTTCCAATCTTTGAAACGCAATCCCGTTGTAGTATCCCGAACCGAGGCCTCCTCTCCTTTCCTGCAGAACGCAGACAACATACATTTTGGTAAGTTCCAGTGCACTAATTTTGGGTAATTTTAATCGAGTATTCTGACCTGATATTTCGTAATTTTTTACGAAAGAATGAGTTTTCTCGCGTTTTCCGACTCTGTCAAAAACACGTTTGAGTTTCAAGCCTACTACAATATTATCTCATTCTACAGCTGACACTAATTTACATCATCAAACAAGTGTTAATTCGCGTTCCAACTAAATAATCGATGCACATAGGTTTAGCGGTAAGTTTACCCTGCAAACAGAATTCTACATATACCTTAGGTGTAGTGTATCTATCTATCTAATATTAACACATGTACGTACATATTAAAGGGAGCTTTTATAGGTAAATATTGCAAGGGACGTAAAAGACAACTTCATTACATGAAAGCTGCAATCATATCAACTGCGATAGATAAAGTTACGTTCGCATTATAGCTCTTCTGTGAAATATTCTGGCCCTTCTGTCAACTATTTTAAGAAAGAAGATTCTACAAATATTACCAGCTACCGCCCAATTTCTATACTCCCTTCGTTTTCCAAAATATTTGAACGAATAATTTACAACAGAATAATTACCTATTTGAAAAAAATGTCTTCAATAACGCCCTCCGAACAAGGATTTATGAGTGGACGTACTATCAATCAGACTGTTTTTAAGGCTTTTTGTGAAATCTTAGATGCCATAAATGACAATGATCACATCTTGGTACTTATTAGATCTAAGCAAAGCGTTCGATTGCGTTGAAATGCAGGTACTTATGTCAAAACTAGAGTCATATGGCATAAGGGGGAATGCCTTAAATTTATTAAATTCTTACATGACCAACAGAAAACAGTGTGTCAAAATTAAAGATTTCACACCTGCAGAAACAATAGATTATATTTCAGACTATTTACCGTTGACCAGAGGAGTACCTCAAGGTTCAATTCTTGGTCTACTCTTATTTTTAGTGTATGTAAATAATCTGCCCGTCGCCATTAATAATAATATGATTCAATTTGCAGACGACACATCTGTTTTCTGTCGAAGTCCTATCCTACAAGAAATAATAGATAATCTAAGTCGTACCTTTAGTACTCATTATAGACCTATATATTTTTAACTGCTGCGTCTTTGTACATAAAAACCGCGAGATTTTCAGTAAATTTGTAACAGAGCATTCGCACCATACACGGCACAAAAATAATTATGTGAAAAAATTAACTTCAAAATCGATAGATAAAGGTGTTATAAACAACTGCATAGATCTGTATAACAAACTTCCCACTTCTTTGAGGGAGTTGCCCACTATTAAATTTAAAGAAAGATTTTTTCGTTGGAGAGCAGCCAATTATATAATTGTTTCGAAACATATAGGAAAAAATCATTTTACCAACCAGTGGTCACAATCAGGATTCTAACCTGAACCTTTCCACATTCGCGGCGGAATGAGCTTACAATACTCAATTGTGACAAGATTGCTAAACTAATATTCTCCATATATGCTTCAGAATCAATAGATTTTCACTACATGCGAGCGTCAATTCATATCTGCTAATTCAATAGCTATATGATATGAAGTGAATCCTCGAACCAGCGAGAGTCTAACATGAATGTTAGAATCCTGATTGTGACCACTGGTTGGTAAAATGATTTTTTCCTATATGTTTCGAAACAATTATATAATTGGCTGCTCTCCAACGAAAAAATCTTTCAATTGCATTTCAGCCGTATAAAAAACTATTATTATATTAAATTTAAAGTTAAATTAAAATTATTACTGATTGAAAGTAGTCATTACTCTTTAAAGGATTTTACCTCAATGTAAATTTTAGCTATATGTAATTTTTTGACTTGTTCTACGCTATATGGCATCATGGAATAAAAACTATTATTATTATTATTATATTTACTAAAAGAATTCGAAGGCGTTGTTGAAAACGAAAATTATTGGACACGCAGAAGGGCATATATTTTGAAAACATTCTATCTTATTAAATGAAGGTGTTAATTTCAATAACAGTTTTTTAATTCAGACTAAAATTAAAATTGCTGAAGAAAATATTTTCCCATCATTCTATTTTTACTAGACTGCGGCACGGTTAAAATTTGAACATATGTGTGTTTCTTACTAACTGGTTCAGTCCTCATAAGAAGGAGTGAAAATCCAACTCCAGTGGATGGAAAAGGACAGCTTGGTGTAATGGTCAGCGTATACTGGCCTTTGGAGCAAGCTGTCGTGGGTCCGAATCCCACCTCGCTCATGGATGTTTTGTGATGTCGTTTAGTTTTGATTCAAAATGTTATTAAGACAATAATAATCCAAGCTGTCAAGCGTCAATAATCTACAATAAATGAAACTACAACCCCCCTAAATACACTGCTAAAGGAAAAACTGAGTTGGCTTCTGATAAGTCATTACGTCCCCTAAATGAGGAGCCTCAGAAGCAAAGATAGTTTTCTTATTAAATTCCTGTGTAAGTCTCCCGTGAATGTACTGATTATTCACTAATGTCTCCTAAATGGGGGGACTTCTAAAGCAAACATGCACTGATTCCTCACTAGCGATTCCTAAATGAGGGACCTCCAAAGCAAAGATAGTTTTCTTATTAAATTCCTGTATAGGTATGCCTCCCGTGGGTGCACTGATCATTTACTAACGCATCCTAAATGAGGGACCTCTAAAGCAAAGAGAGTTTTCTTTATTCATTTCCATTTTATAACTCCCGTGGATGCCCTAAATAGTCATTAACTCCTGATAAATGAGGGACCTTGAAACCTTTTTAAATCAAAGGTAGTTTTCTTATTAAATTCTTATGTAAGTGCACTGATTCACTAATGTCTCTTAAATGGGGGACATCTAAAGCAAAGGTGGCACTGATTTCTCACTAGCGCTCCCAATATGAGATACCTCTAAACAAAAAATAGTTTTCTTATTAAATTCCTATGTATACATCACGTGAGTGAACTGATTAATCGCTATTGCCTCCTAAATGAGGGACATCTAAAGGAAAGATAGTTTTCTTATTCATCTCCGTTTTATAACTGTCATGGATGCACTGATTCGTCACTAGCGCCTCTTAAATGGGGAGCAAAAATAGTTCTGTTGTTCATTTCCGCAGTTGTTTGAACTTATCGAAAGAAAAAAAGTTCATCATCTTAACACATTTGATGTGTGTTTAGAGGGAAAAAAGGCTCACAAAAAAGAAACCATACTTGTTATCTACTTGAGTAGATCTGTACAGAGGAAGTAATAGTTTATTTGGGGAAGAAAAGTGCTGATATGTGTGTTGTAGCTGATTCTCTCATGTGTGTAATAGACAAGAAAAGGGGTGCCAAAATCGATACACATCAACATGAGCATTGAGCAATGCTATATATATTATTATATAGACATGCACTGTGTACACTACGTACGCTCAGTACACATTCGTGTATAGGGTGTAGTTTTGGTTCCTGTTCTCCTGTTTACCTACGACAAACATTCAAATATACCTATCTAAATATTCTGTATCTTGAACTGTTAATATTCTCTTCTTCTGATGGTGGAGTTACAATCAAGTATACCAAAACGCCCTGTCATATTTGAAGACTCGAGTGGATGAAGGTGAATTTTTTCGGTTTTCAATTTATTTTAAATAACTAAAATTGTACAACGTTTAAAACCTTTAAAATTAATTTTTGTAATATTGTAACAAAACTGTTTTCTACGTGGGCGGAATAAATATTTATTTAGTCTAATTAACAATTCAATAACAATAAACGCAACAACTATATGTCAATTCTAATAATCAACACGATAATAATAACGAACAGTAATTCTTAAACAAAGTGAAGCACTTAAATAACACTGAACAATAACTGTATTTATATACCAGTACTGTATTTATATTTGCAGTTCAACACGACACTGACTCACGACTGACAGCCTGACTCCCTCGTACTTCGCTTATATAGGTCGAGCAGCCTGGCCCAGCACGCTCGCGCGCTTTCCAGAATATTCCGGCGGGTACTCGTACTTCGATATCATTCCACGCCTCACCACTGTGACCTTTCCTTCTCAACGCTTCTATTGTAGGCAGCGGCGTAACATCTTGGGGTTTGCTACAATATTTAAGTGGAATTTGCAATGTGAATGAATCTTGCATGTGCATAGTTAGCCATAGGTTTTAGCAACTAATATAACTTTTATTGCGATTTTCTTAGAAAAGTAATTTTGTAACGTATCATCTTCATCCACTCGAGTCTTCATGCCGAGCGTGTAGCAATGCTATTGTTTAGATGGCGTTGCTATGGTTTCTCTATTACAAGTTCCCAGTTCCCGGGTTCTAGCCCGAGAGCTGGTAAAAGTGTCAATTGGATTTTCAATTTATTATTAAAAAAAAATAATGAATTAAAAATATGAATTGGTGCTAGGCCCAAATAACCTTAGCTGTTGGTGGTCTTTAAAACACAATTTCGAGTTTTCATTTGTGTGCCCATTCAGAATTTGACTTCAGTTTATTGTAGGACAAAAGAATATTCAAAAGTACAGTTGCCGTTGTTGACTTTGAGGGCATCGACCGATGCCCTCAAAGTCAACATAACCCAGGCCATCGCTCAAATTCAGCCGGATCTATGCGGCAGAGTCATTAAAAATTGGACCTTTCGGATCCGTGCCACTGTGCGAATCCGCGGCGGACATTTGAACGATGTCATATTTCATACATAATGGCGTACATGGGCCTTTCAAATAAATAAAGAATTTCGTTAATACCTCACACACAGTTTGTTTTATTCCATTTCAACATCGACCCGCCCAAATTGGAAAACCCTTTATAACGCGTCGAAGCCGTTCAAGTTAGTGTTTTATAGAAATATATAATAATTTAAATCCAACAGTTCATCAAATGAAAAAGGTACAGAATTCACTCAAAGACTGAGCCAGTGTGGAAATTATATAGGAAAGAGAATTGCTGAGTTGATATTTATATAAGTTCTCTTTTAAGATGATTGCAGCAAGTTCATATTATGATGTAACCATGTCACGCATTCCGTCGAGTTCAATGCAGACTGCAGTGTCCCGAATCCCGACTTCAAAAAAGATCTTGAATGGTGGAAAGGATGACCAGTCATCTACTTAGAGTTTATAATACATGCCGTTTTCTTTCTACGGTCCGCCAGCGATTCCTACTCAGCCGATTTGCATACACATTGACCGGCAAAAAAAACCCGACCATTTTAGGCACGGGTGTGAATTCTTTTGAATGGAACGTCGCTCTAATGTTACGTCGTTCAGAACGCACGTAGTCACGTCGCGTCTTCCCGCACTATACTGGTACACAGTCGCTATGTTACCGGAGTCCGTCTAGTCTGTTACAAAAAATTCACAGATTTCGCAATCCTTGCAACCATCGAGGACATTGGAAATGATAACAGCATATATGAAACATAATTAACTGTTTATTATACACACAATATTTATCAATGCACTGTTTAGTTTTGTCAGGAATAACCCTATTATTCTTCTGTTATATACGCGTTCACTTTTGCTTGATTGCTTAACTTTTAAATGGATTTTTCTACAGTATTTATTAACATTTGCTCAAAAATAACACCGCAGATCGTCGCAAATACCTCTCAATTAACTAGACATGATATAAAACACATTTCGAAAAAATTGCACTTGTTCAATTTTGCATGATTGCTCCTCACTTGATCGCGACACCGTTGTCTTTTGGCCTTGAACGAAAACTCGTAACTCTGCCCCCATATACGAACATAAACATTTCCAATGTTAAAAATAATTATAAATTGCTACATTGAGAATTGGTGATCCTAAAATAATTAATTACAAAACATATATTAGCAAGTTTCTGAAACTAACAGATACTTGGTCATCCCTACAACTGCACTAGAGCACTACAAAGACTATTCAAACTTTGACGGAAAACTTGAAGAGAATTAAACGAACTTTGTTATTCAGCATTTCTATTTACTTATAGATATTCTGTTTTATTATTTTTCAAAGGACTTTCAAAAGTTTCAGTTGGCGACGTTGCTATTTGATGATAAAGCCATGTATATCTCTTACCATTATAAACTTCTCATTGCAAGAAGATGAAATTTCAAACGCTCGTAAGACGGTGATGCAGTGAAAACAAGTTCAGGAAATTGTAGCTTTCCAAGTATTTTATCTACAATTAAAATTAAACTACAAACTGTAAAAAAATATTCTTTCTAATTTCTATCAGTTCTATAGTTCCAAATCTTCATGGTTTCCGGGCTTGTAGGCCGTGGTCCGGTGGTATTTCTACCTGACGTTTCGTCTACAACTGCGGTAGAAGTGTCCTCCTTGGCGGTTCACTGGTCAGGTCAGGTCACACTGATCTGTGAGCCGCCAAGGAGGACACTTTGACCGCTGCCACATCGCCTTTGAGAATGTCTACCGCAGTTGTAGACGAAACGTCAGGTAGAAATACCACCGGACCACGGCCTACAAGCCCGGAAACCATGAAGACATATATATAGTGTTTGCTGAAGATGAAAGCATAGCTTTCGAAATGTACATCCATCAATAAAACTGTTGTGGTAAGAAGTAACTATCTTTATTTTTGTTTTTGAGGTGTTCAAATTGACTTTTGGTTTCCCGGTAATATGCAAGTCTATTTTGGAAATCTTGACGGACTTTTCGGATCATTACTGGTCGAATGACTCTAATTGCGGCACGAATTCTGTCCTCTATTTCATCAGTATTTGTTGGTCGGTTAAGATAAATTTTACTCCTAAGGTAACCCCATAAAAAAGTCTAGCGGGGTGAGATCGGGGAAGCGAGTAGGCCCTCAATGGTAAAACACAATGCTAAAAGTACTTTTATCTTAAATTTACTTTCAAAAGCGTACCAGAAATCGAGAATAACGAGGAATTTCGCTAGAAGATGAAGGAGCATATTCTGATGACTTTGTGTTTAACCTGCACGTAACTTCTACGTAATCTCATGATTAATCCACATTATTTGCCCTTTTTTGTTATGATCTCCAGTAGTCTCAGCTTTCGTAACGTACAAATGATTCAATTGTTAACAAGAAATTTAATAGCGAGCACGATTGTCTCGAGGCGTGTTATCAATATGACACGTCCATACAACCAGCAGCCTAAGGTTATTATTATAATGGCATATATCCTTTTTACAATCATATTAATGCGATTGATTGTATGATTATGGTACTACATTATGAGTATCTCTATGTGTGCATAAATAAAGGTGTTGACTTAAATTGTACAGACCTAGATCACCCATTGAGTCGTTTATGCATTGCATAATCTGCTGATTATAGAATGCTCGAATCTTCTCCCTCTTAACCCTGGAGCGGGCGCGTCCTGCAATTTTTCGAAAGCAGGCGCGTGGTGCAAATAATAAATATGCTACCAAATTGTAAAAACTCTTTTGGCGCAGTCTTAGCACTTTAATCACTCTTTAATGCTTTAGTAACTAGAATAATAAAATTCTTGATAGTACTTTTTATAGTTTTTTGCATATATTTATTGATATTTCATTTTACATAAATACTAATAATAAAAAAAACTCGGGTCGCAGTGCCAAAACCCTGCCGACAATATAGTGTATTTGCTAATACTGGCATTGTGGCTTTATTATGTGAACTTAAGTTTGTTTTTGGACAAAATAAAAAATTTAACCCCTTAATACATCCCTTAAAATAATTAATTTTTTCTAAATTTCAATATTAGACATGGATTTTATCAGTACACCCAATTAAATACACCCTTCCATAAGTAAATCCGTATCAACAAACTAGTGTTTTCATAAAATTTGAAAGTCCGGTCCTGTCGGGCCGATTTTATTAAAATTTTAGCAGCACATTTTAATCTTTACTAAAGAGTTAAATTTCAATTTTGAAACGATTCTGACAAATTTTTCGGTATTTTTGGGCCCAAAAACTTTTTGGAACCCCTAAATACAACCCTGAAAATGGTCCGATCGGGCCCATTTTAAATAGGCTTCTTGCAGTGATGGATTCCAATGTGTGTACCAAATTTCGTTTCAATCGATTAAGTCTGTCGAGAGTTATCGTGTACACACATATATATATAAATATATATATATATATATAAATATATATATATAAATATATATATACATACATATATATATAAACATTTTTAAAAATGGTGCCAAAGTGTTCAGGAGGCTATGAAACGTCGAGAAATTTTGGTCCGACCCCTAGGTCCCGCCATCCGACCGACGCCAATAGTGTATGTGCCATATTATGGCAAATACACTAAAAACTAAACATCTTCTTGTTAAGAACTTTTTGCATAATTATTAATGAAGAGTAAAAACTGCTTCTTTAGAACCAGGAAATGGTTTGATAATATTCTTTAATTCATACTTGGAAGCTATATTATGGTACCTAATCAGTTTTTCGCCATTTAACTGTTTTTCTATCTTTGCCGGTATAAAAGTTATCATTATGATCTGATAACAAAAAAACTTGAGTCGCCGCCGATCGCAGGCCTTTATCAATTTTGACAAAACAAGCACTATTATCACTCACTCAGCAATAGTTGATAAGATACTGAGACGTATGGCGCTAGTAAATAAGTCTGTCATACCCCACCACCTCTCGATTTAATATTGGTAGCATAATTGCACCGGCGCGCCCGCTCCAGGTTATAAAAAAATACATAAGTGTTTATAATTTTACACTAATTTATATTAAAAGACAACAATTTTAATTAAATAAAAAGTGTAACCAGTCAGTTTGACAATTTATATTTAATTCTATTTGTTGCCTTTGAAAATGAGAACATATAATTGTCGGAGGATTATTTGGGGTTTGCAGCTAAATTTAAATTCACGTTTTTGATACAACCATTCTTACTCGGAAAAAAAGGATTAGGCAGAAAAAATCGTAATTCTATTTGAGACTAAAATTACGTGTTTTTTTCAAACAGTAACTTTTGGCATTGGCATATTATGTAGTGACGTAATTTGATTCGGGCAGTCCAATGGTATTACTACGTCATCACGGTAAAGCATGAATCAATGAACGACGTCTGACAAGGCGTTCGTTTGTTCATCAAATGGCGCCACGTTTAACGCGTATTTTAAGTGCGCTATTATTATTGACTACTTTAAATAACATTTTCTCACAAAATAAGAGTTCGGCGAGCATATAGCTTTAACAATATTCTAGGTTGAATACAACTCAAAAGCTGTCTGATGACGCTATAAAAGAATGTGGAAAAGCCCCATTGTGGTAAAAGAACGTAGGCTTTCACAGTCGGCGTTAATAGAATTAAGATAAGAATCTTTCGGGTCTATGAGCCGTGGTCTACTGGAATGGCTTCTTCTTCTTCCAGACGTTTCGCTTGCAACTGCGGCAAGCATCTTCAGTGGTGTGTTCAACGTGGTCGTAGTGTTCTTCTCGGTGTCCTACACTCGACAGTAGAACACCGAGAAGAACACTACGACCACGTCGAACACACCACTGAAGATGCTTGCCGCAATTGCAAGCGAAACGTCTGGAAGAAGAAGAAGCCATTCCAGTAGACCACGGCTCATAAGCCCGAAAAATTTTTATCTTAACTCCCCATTGTGATGTTTTTACCGACTACGAAATAAGAAAGGGGGCTATGATTGGTTAAAATGTATATTTTATTAATAGTCAAGATAACACTATATGAACTGGTGCAATGTTTTTAAGGCTACCTAACAGCCAGGGTTGTTTGGACCTTACCACCTGCAATTCATTATTTTTTAATAAATTGAAAATCCAGTTGATACTTTTACCAGCTCTCGAATAAAACCTAGGGACTGGGGGCTTGTAATAGAGGAGCCTTGGAAACGCCATATAAGCAAAGGTATCGCTACACGCTCGGCTATTCTCAAAGCTCTAACCGGTGTATTGAAATGAAGGATTAGGAAACCTTTTGAATGTCTGGTTATCAACAAAAGTGCCAATCTTTCACTTTTCCTGCTTATTCACTGTTACAAATAGAAAGAAGGCCTCAATCTCAGTAAAACCTGGACACCAACACTCCGACATACAAAACCAATGACCAATCGTACAAGGATGGGATACGACCGAGTAGAGAACTCACCCCCACCACTACACATTGCGCAGTTGACCAATGACAGAGAGACGGACTACGACCGAACAGAGAATACACTGGTACTAGGTATAAAAGAAGGGAGAACACCAGTCACTGACAACACTGACCTGTGAGCCGCCAAGGAGGACACTTCGACTAGAGATGGGCATATCAGTGAATTTTCAGTAGCATTGAAAACTGTGAATGCTACTTTTTATTCACTGCTACTTTTAGCAGTGAAAAATTTCACAGTTAAAATATCTCAGGTAAACTGGTAAAATCCTTTCAATGCGCAGTGTGGGATATGCATTGTGCACTGTGCAGCGAACTGGGTTAGTTGTTAGGATATAGCAGCGGTGAAATGAATTATGAAAAAATGCGTTTCACAGTCACTATTATTACCTATTAGGCATAACAAAAGATTTGACCGGATGTAACGTAAAGCAGATTTGTATTTTGCATGAAGATCACTGTGAAAAATGGGTACCTATATTTTTTTGTCCATGTATTTTTTGATACGTTAATTAACATTATCTAAATTTGAATTAATAGAAAAAATTATTCGAAACACTTTTGGACAATCCGCGTCAAGAAACATTAACAAAGCAAATATATTTTTTTGCTTTTATTTCGCATTTACTTTTCTTATACTTCCTAATTTTTTACACTTAAATAACGTACACTCTACAAGTTATTAAAACAAATCAATATCTTGTGCCAATGGATAATGGTATACGTAAATACGATAGGTACCTACCTACCTGATAAACCATATTTTAAATTTTTCACTGTTGGGTACAATAGGTAGGTAGCAGGTACATCTGTGAACGTAATTGTAAACTGTGAAATGCTAGCGAACTGTGAACTATTCACATTTCACAGTGTGCAGGTAGCAGTGTGCAGATCATACTAGTTGGATGTGTAAACGTTAAGAGTGAAATTGGTAGCAGCTACTTTTAAGTGATATCTTTTAAGGTCGCTGTGAAAAATTGATATCTGTGAAAAAGTAGCAGTGAAGTGAATACTTGCACATCACTAACTTCGACCGCTGCCACATCGCCTTTGAGAATGTCTACCGCAATTGTAGACGAAACGTCAGGTAGAAATACCACCGGACCACGGCCTACAAGCCCGGAAACCATGAAGACTTAGAAAGAAGGCGATTTAATTAATATCACAACAAATTGCTCTAAGTCTGTACAATCTACGTCATTTTGCATTGCAACATCACATTGTTATTTAATGATAAATACATCATATCAGATATCAGTGTATGACATATTATGCAGTTGCACTGCTGTATGCACAATATTGCATTATACAGCATATCAAATGTATATGTGAATGCTTTATTATTATTACATCACATCGCCGACCTGTTAGCACGTTCTGCGGTTGACTTTTATTATTAAGTGTGACCCTCACTTGTTTCCCGCTCTGAAAATTTGATATATCTGTAAAGTTCTATATAATTGAGCTTTGCCACAGAATAGACCTGCGTTTAATCAGGGGGGTCTTGCCTTACGGGAGAAAACGACCCTCTTATGAGCGCCTTTATTGAATGATTTGTGTCATTTTATGGAACTAAAAACATAAACAAAATTAAGTCCTAAAGTATTTATAGATAATATCTAGCACCTAGTGGCAAAAATGGTAACTAATAAAATGAAGCGTCAATAAAAATTTTTAATATAAATAATTATAATAGGCATGGTCAAAAATTTTAAAATAAAATAGATACAGTTGTATATAATATATATCACAGATGACCATATTGAATTCAGCAGTATAATAATTGTACTCAGACAGACAGTTTTTAGGTTTCAGTACAAATAATGATTGTGTTATTTATCCTTAATTACAGCTTACCGACGTTTCGACCAATATATGGTCATAATCATGGCCTATGATTAAAAATTACATGTCAAAAAAAACAAAACATTATTAATTATTATTAATATTATTGGGATCCGTCAGATAGGCGGAGCTTCAAAAACATATTTCATATACGGGGTATACTTTTGCGTGTAATTTTATGATTTTCAAAGTGATAAAAAATGATAAATATAAGTGCAATTTGTGATTGGGCCGGTACGAATCCTAAACAAAGGAATTTCGTTGAAGGAGAACGGATTCTCAAAGCCGGGCATATTATCAAATGTCGGAAATATAACGAGAAAAATGCATGCAAAATGAACTGTCAAAAGTAGTAATCTTTACGACATATTGCTTAAAAACATCAAAATTAAAAGAAAATCTCCACGAAATTAATCATGCGCGTTCAATGCGTTTTTAAGGCTGGGTTAGGTGAATAATGTAAACACATAACTGCAACATAATAAGTTATATTGTAATAAGTAGCTAAGTTACTAACCTCAAAATATTTGTATACGAAGTTAATCCTATAAGTTTGTTAATCATCAGGGATTCAACTATTTTATTGCAGTATGATAACAAGTACATCTTATTATTACTATAAAATATTTTTTTAATTCATAAATACAGTTTTTCCACATTTCATTAGAAAATAATTCTCTGTAAAGTAAGTTTTACAAGGCAATAACTGACAGTGTTTATTGCCATGATATTAGAAAACGTCGCGAATTCCATTTTCGATAAACTTTTTGTTTATTTTACTTGTTTTATTTTTGTAATAAACAATTTCATGATTAATTTGCACTGTTAGCATGTAAAATTTTCCCTCGTTTGAGTACAATTTTCTGCCACCAGATGTCAGATGCTCATTTGACGGACCCCAATATTATTAATAATTGTACTGACACTGGCAACACTGGATCATATAATATTCTCTGTCTCTACAACTCCATCTGTGCCGTAGTGTAGGTACATATCCCGCGACTAAAGCGACATATACATTTTAATAGAATTGAGATTGTTTAAAGTATGTAGGATCAGAACCACTCGTATGTTTTAAATCAACTATAACTCACACATACTTATTTCAAGCTTTTGAATTCTCCTAACAGATGCGACTGTCAAATCTGGCCTTCAAAAGGTGGGTCGCTCGTTAGTACAGCCACGACATATCTGTATTATATGTCATCTGTGGTTTAAACAATTAATGTAAAAATGTTGGGATATTGACTGTTTATCTGTAGGTAGATACTTTTTTAAGTAGGTATCTTCTGCCAACGCTCTACTGTTGCGATATTTTTTGAGTAATTAGATACTAATAAAATATGCAATATTTTTGCAAATGGAAAATTTCCTTGTTTGTCAAAATGCAGTCATATTAAATCTATGATTTTCTTCTTACATTAGTGGTTGGCGCTTCATCAATAACATTATTTTTGTGTCTGATAACTTTTTAATAAATATAAATGAAGATGAAAAAGTTGTTTTTTGCAATTTGCTAATTAAAATTTCACATAAATATGCAATTAAAATTATCTTTATTAGGCTGTGTTGTGAATTGTGATGACGAATTAGATAAATAATAGCTATGTTCCAACCGCCTATAAATGGATCGTTTTGAAACGGTAACGAAACTGTTTTTATCGGTTTTGTGCGCATGCGTCAACCTTGCACAGTTATGTGATGGTACAAACGTAGACATTGGTTGGAACGCTTTTGTGACCGTTTTGTGCATCAAATCATAGCCTCCATGACCATGCATATGATCATCAAAATATATTGTCATTTGTCAAATGTAAATTTCTAATTTCAGGCTTTTTTTGTTGTTAAAAACATTTGATGGCTAGTCGTAAGAATAATATAAATAAATAAACGTACTAAATGTTTTAACTGTTAAAAACATTTTTTGGTAAAATATGGCTAGCTACATTTTTTTTGGAAATAAAAAATATGCAAATTATTAATTCATAGTCGTGATGTTTTTGAGCGTTTGTTAAAAATTGTATTGTTCGTCTAACATTTACTTATTTAAAATTTTTAGAATTACACGAATATAAAAATAATTAAATTTTATTAACTAAGAATTTAAATAAGTATAAATATTTAAATTAATAATTTTGCAAAAACAAACAAAAACAAATCAAATCTCAAATGAAGAATAGAGATATTTGATTATAGACGAAACAAAACAAAAATAAAACAAATTACAATTGAATAAACAACTGTTTCAAGTTGGTATTGAGCAGAGACAAACGTAACAAAGTGCTTAATGCGCATGTCAGTTTTACAGTTTCATTTTGATTTCATGTCTATAGAGCATGTACCGAAAGATCGTTTGGAAACCGTTCACAAACTATCACAAATTCGGTTGGAACGCTTCTATCCACTGCGCATGAGCGTGACGGTAATATTACGGTATTCAGAGTGGTTGGAACAAAGCTATCGTAGTAACTTATTTAGTTTAACAAAATATGACAAAATTGTTGAAATGACAAATAGAAGACGTGCAAAATTTAACGAAGTTTCTGTAAACCTTCTATGAAACAAGTTGAGTTTGAAGTTATAAATCGTTTGACTTGTAAGTTTGTAACTCTATTTAGTACGGAGGGTAGAGCAAGAAATTGTCTAGGTTCTTACAATGATCATTTAATGTATACATTTAATTCGATATCAGTACAGGGTGATAGAGAAATGGAGGCGGAAAAAATTGCACAAATCAAATAGGTTAATAATCACTATCCTAAAATATGAAAGAAATCTGCAAGTTCATTTTCGAGAAAAAAATAAGAAAGTTTTAATAGAAAAATTGCACTGGCGAATTAAATGGGGAAGCTGGCTGAAATTCTGCTGAAGCGCGCAGACGGTATGCTAAGTTTTTTCCCGGACGTCGCGTGAAGTCCCTGTAGCGTGGCACATTTAAAAAAGGTGTGCAACATATGTGAATTCCTTTGTTTAATAAAGTTTCCAAGTTTTGTGTAAGTACTTACACGTCATTGTGTAAATTACTTTTTTTTTTTGAAAAATACATTAAACTACAGGTAAAAATTATCAGTAGTTTCTGAGTGGAAGGAGGCTGTGTCATCTCTTTGACTTCAATACTCTTTTATCTGTGCACTGTTTGTTTTGCATCCAGCTTTCTCTATTCCTCTATCCTTGTTCAAGGTTTTAATACAAGAACAAGGGACATTTTAATTATATCTTATCTTGATTACGCATTTTTAAAGCTTTCGCGTCCCCCCTTTTTACTTGCGGTAATTAATGATGGCGGCATGAAATATATTATATTAGAGGAATTTTAATACCTTCCTTCCTTTAATTTTCTTTAAAACGTTTCCTCGCTTGTATACATTCTTCCATTGTTTGAAATGCTTCAGATTTGGTTTAATTCAGTTTACAGAAAAGGATGTATAAAGACACTGGTAAATCCTAAATAAATCATGTTATTGTTTCGTTGAACACAGTACATATAATCCTTGATTTAATGCAGTACTCGAATTGCATGAGTTCGGGGACACGATACATAAAAAGTTCGACGAGATTTCGATTTACACGGCACGATTAAAAAAAATCAAATCGGTCCAGTAGTTTAGGAATCCATAGGAAATAAAATGCCCTTAACGATGCTTGATGCAAATGACTGAGACATTTTTATCCCAAACACGTAATATAAATAGTTTTTGAGAAGAATAATAACCGAATTATGCGGTTGGCAAAATTATTGCTAATTTGTGTTATTATGGAATGTAGACAATTTACTTTAATATATTAGGTACCTACATCTATTCATTTGTTAGTTGTACGGAACCCTCGGCGCGAGATATACTTGCACTTGGTCAATCTTGTTTTTAAACGGTTTTAATTAGCTTGACCCCGTATATTTGTTTGTATGTTTGTTACTATCTTTGTTTCAAATCTTGCGACAGCTTTTCAACTACTTCTACTTAAGCGATTCTTATGAAACTTTGCACACATATCGAGTTCCCGTGACAATACAATATTATGATAATTTCAACTTGGTAACGAGGATCTGAAGATGGAATTAGGAGGTGGACAGTGGAACTCTTCAACCGTTACTAGTAACCCCCTCAAATTTGGGCTCGTTTGGTTGATTTTGACAAAAACTAGAAAATAAAAATAGGTAAAAAAACTTTTAAGTTAAACGGTTTTATTTTAAATAATCAGCTGTACCAAACACTAGAAAATAATTAGGATTCAAACCAAGGGGCACTTTGTGTCGCTGCGGCAGCGGAATAGGTAATAATCTGGGACTTTTAACAGACTAAAATAAAAACGTGCCACTAACATAAATATTTCAAATGCTCCCCACATTTTTATTTTAGTCTGTTAAAAGTCCCAGATTATTACTTATTCCGCTGACGCAGCGACACAAAGTGCCCCTTGGTTTGTGTCCTAATTATTTTGTAGTTTTTGGTACAGCTGATGATTTAAATTAAAACCGTTTAACTTAAAAGTTTTTTTACCTATTTTTTTATCAAGAGATGAGTCACTTTCGAAAGAGAAACAAGTTGAGTTGATAGTATTGCTGTTTATAAATTAATAATATAAGACGATTAATTAACATCTAGCAATAAAATACAATGACAAATGCGTAATTCATAACAGATTATGCAACATTATGCACCCGGTGATTAATTAAGTTATCTGATTTAAATAGAGAAACACAAAAGACATCATAGGTGTGTTTATAAGGTCAGGGAATGTGATGAGATATGAGCGTAACCTTGACCAATATTCATTGATAACACAAGGTCATATTAATATCGTCGCCGTATGTCCTGATTAACGTGACCCAGTCGGAACAATTCTCTAATAAACTATTTTTTATCTTCCTTGCGGATAATGTACATTAACATGTATTGAAGTGAGACAGACAGACGACAATGTTTTTAACTGAGTGCAACAAATGACATCATCGTTAAATAATTAATTTTTAGATAAACGTCAAATATGTGGTCAAGTCGAAATATTTAAAATACGTTTCTAACTAAAAAGGAAAAAATAATATTTAATAATTTTGGTTCATAATTATTATAAAAGCGGGGGTTGCGACTAATAAACTATCATAGAGATTATAGTCCGGTCAAAATAGACAAAAAAATAGTGGTAAGCTTACAATAATTCGCATAGAGCTAAATATTGGTATATAGGTCTTTGGTACACTATTATAAGTAAAATATCAAAAGTCCCCATTGATCCCATGTATGCTAAAAAATTTATTCAAGGTCAAAGGTCGCAAATATCGGTTTTTTGCATTTTTCTCGTAAACGGTAAGTGTTATCATAAAAATAGCTTATACATTCTTGTAGAGGATACAATTCTCTACAACTTTTGTATAAACATTTTTTGTGTACGATTCAGAGTTTTGCTTATTTAAGTATCCGCGGCTTCCTCCCACTCGATTTTACATAACGGGATTATGCTGCTTTCCGATGGCTTAACATAATGATTTGTACATTAATTTTAAGTTGAACTTTGTTGAAATTGTCTGTCAGCCTGTTTCAGTGCTGTCGATTTGTATGTTTGTCTGCTTATAACTAGAGAACTACTGCTCTAATTTCAATTAAATTATTATTAATCGGTAACTTAAAGTTCAACTTAAAATTAATGTACAAATCATTATGTTAAGCCATCGGAAAGCAGCATAATCCCGTTATGTAAAATCGAGTGAGGGGAAGCCGCGGGTAGGTACTTAAATAAGTAAAACTCTGAATTGTAGACAAAAAATATTTATACAAAAGTTGTAGAGAATTGTATCCTCTACAAGCTATTTTTATGATAACACTTACCTTTTACATAAAAAATGCAAAAAACCGATATTTGCGACCTTTGACCTTGAATAAATTTTTTAGCACACATGGAATCGATGGGGACTTTTGATATTTTACTTATAATAGTGTACCAAAGACTTATACCAATATTTAGCTCTATGCAAATTATTGCAAACTGAAGTGTTTATTTTGACCGGATTATTACAACCCCCGCTTTTATAATAATTATGAGCCTAAATTATTAAATATTATTTTTTTCTTTTTAGTACATTTCATTAAAATCTTGTCTTTAAAAAGTTTCTTTTTACTAATATTTTATTTTGTTCATTTTAGTCTTTCAAATGTTATCCCATTTTGACCCCCGTCGGGGTTTAATTTTGAAAAAGTCTCACCATAAGGGTTCAAAAGAAATAAAAGGCATTATTATTATTATTATTATTACCAATTATAAGTACGAAACCTTAAAAATGAATACTGCAACAATTTTTATGTTAGTTTTTAAAGACATGTATTTTTTTGATGTCAAAAACAGACAAGTTTTTGTCTTAACGTGGGTTGAAATTTTAGAAAGCTTTAATGCAATTTTTTTAATTTATTAAAACGTCTTCGCAATTTGCATTGATAAGCGCAACAAATCTTAAATTAAATGGCTTCTTTATCGAGCAATCGCCTAAAGTCATGCCGCTCATTGGATATCGAATTGTTATACACATTAAACGCCTCGGTATAATTGATTATGGATATATTTTATTGTTTATTAATTAATCACTGTCACCTATAATTAATTTACCATGTGATTGGTTTTCGATTTGTATTCAATATTAATTTAAATGCAAATTTTTAGCAAAATTTTGTTACCTTTGTGTTTCACGCAGTTTATTGCAGTAATCTGTAAAAACGAAAAATATATTAGAACAAAATAGACTAGACTAGTATTTATTTCAAACATACAAAGTGTACAGGAAAACGTCAAAAATATATAAAAATCACAAAATTCACAAAGAAGCTATCTACGACAAATCATTTAAAAATTATTCGTAAGAATAAAAACATTTATTAATTAAAAATTCACGAATACGTTTTCAATATTAGTAATAATTGTAAAAAATTAAAAGCTTTAAAAAATAGTGTATGAGAACCCAGAAATCAGTCCTACAAAACTATTTTTTCTTTTAGTATATTTTGTAATTTTTTAATGTAATTTTTATGGGCTAGGTGGAAGAACAACGTAAGTTGAACCGTGCCTTTTGATTGATTCATTCATTCATACTTTATCCAAACAGTAGATAGATGTACTATACATAGATGAAATGGGGGCAGGAAAATATTTCCACTGCACTCAGGCCTACAAAGGCCCATTGTGCTTCCCCGACATCTAAACCAGGTCCTGAAGAGTCCTGGGCCTTCATGAGAAGTCATCCCGGTAATTCGTGATGGTCGATGGACTTGTTGTATCTCATATTAACCAAAAATTTGGTTTTCAAGGGTTAGTGTGAGGCGCTTGTGTGGCACCTCGTTATCAAAACAGTATGTGACATATCTGAAAATATAATCGGTACCTATCCAGGGGATCCAAGAAGGGAGGTGCCCGCAATGTTAAAAAGAGGAATATGCCTATTTTAGTTACATGCCTATTTTAGTTGTATTGGGTGGTAAATAATGTTTAAATCTTTTCATTCTATTTGACCTGCACCACCCTCTCCAAAAAAAGCCTCCTTGGTCAGCTATCAAAAAATCTGAATGTTGACAGGTCTCTTGATCACTTTGTTGTCCGTCGGGTCTGTCTGTCCGTCAAGACCCTTTTTCTCAGGAACAGCTAGTGATATTAATATTTAAATTAATATCAAATACTACAACCCATAGTCAGGCGAAGGTCAGCTTCGATTTTTTAATTGTAACAGTGCATTTTTATTCCAGAATACAATACAGTATTTAATAGTGAACAGTAAATTATTAAGGCACATATGAGCTAAAGTTAATAAATATTGAGATATTTACAAATTAAATAGCAAATTTAATTTGTCAATTCGGTTCTTTTATGAATTGAATTCAAGCCAAGAAGGCCGGTGCGTAATATCATATCTATCTGCTATGCCATAACTTATCTAATTGTCGTTCATTTTGGCTGTTATTTAATTTCTAAATATCTCAATATTTATTAACTGTAGCAGATACGTACCTTAATAATTTACTGTTCACTATTAAATACTGTATGGTATTCTGGAATAAAAATGCACTGTTACAATAAAAAAATCGAAGCTAACCTTCGCCTGACCTTCACAGCACCACCTATGTTAAATCTGATATCACAGTTTTCTGTCCCCCTTGACACTATAACTTTAGTGTAAACGTTTTTTTATGGTTTGTACCGTTTACGAGATATTTCACTGCATTGTTTAAGATGTGCCACCCTGTATATCGCGAGTACAGGTAATCAATATACTTTCTGTCTCTACAATCGTATATGTAGTCATATTTTCAGTTCGTGAATAAGCCACTTCCGCTCATAAATACTATGTCATAAGACAAACACTATTGGAATAATGAATGATGATGACTGATGATGATGATGTTGATGAGTCGTCTGGCGACACTGAGACTGCAGCCATTTCTATTTAATGTGGAGCGACACGACGACAGATAATGATGGTCAACTGTTACAGCGAAAAATGATTCCACGACAATACAAAAAGTTGTTCGGTTATTAATCAATAAACATGATGAACCATTAACAAGGAGGCTTTTAAATAGCCGCGATTCTCTTCAAATGATTGACCGCAGTCTTTCTGAAAAATATGTTTTGTATATATCTGTCCTTGAATTGTTTTGTCATTCAAATACGCAAGAAGTATTAAATGAAAGAAAATACGGTTGACCACAGGTATATATTTCTTGAAAATTCTTGATACAAATTCTTGATTAACGCATTAAACTGACAATCCTATACTCTTTCCCACCAACAGATATAGTAGTCGCTATATTCTTGAACAGGAATAGAAAATCATGTATTTACGTATTCATTGATATGTAAATCTATCCTTGTCCAAGAATATAGAGATTACTATATCTTTTGGTGGGAAAGAATATGTTTTTGAGACAACAGATTAGCATATTTTCCTCTGAAACTTCTTCTATCCGTATCTCCATCATTATTCAACGTATCTCTATTAACTCCCACCGTAGTTGAACTACGGACGTGGATCAAATTGAGTCAAGGAATATTCTCTTCATCCGACAGAAGTTGATTTTCAATGTGGTACAAGAAACTGATTTTGGTTCTTAATAACAAAAATGATTAAATGATGTATAATGGATCTTATTAAGCAACAGAAATATATGAAGATAGAAAACCTCCGTGGCACATGATCAATAATTTCAATACTGATATTTTAAATAAGTATCAATGTTGTCTACCTATATATGTTATAAGTATAGACGCAGAGTGCCGAAACGTCAGTAAATAAATGCAATTATTTTATGTATCAGTCGGAAGTTTTCCCTCAATCTTTATATTAATTCTAAGGATCGTATTTTGCTCTAAACTATCACACCAGGAAATTGTTAAATTAATTACTTATCAACATAAAGAAAATCAAAACGTGGATGATTTTGGTATAGAGATAGCTAAGCTTATAATCGGATGATCAGAGTTCTGACCCCGCGGTCGACTACAAGCCTACCTAAGAGGTTCTTTCATGGTCTTCCTCAATTACAGTTCAGGTTTTTCTTCCAATCTTCAATCACTTCAAGTTTTTTCACCGTTTTCCTCAGTAACTCCAGATCACTCAATTCATATGTGGGTCTGACCTAGGAACATTTGGAGAATACGTTTATATTTCTAGTAAAGCACTATCAAGGTAATTATTTTCTCGAAATCAGTCACGAACGAGTCACGAACGTATTCTCCAAATTTTCCTAAATCAAACTCAGCCCATTTGAATTTAGAATTGACAACTTTAACAAAAAAGAACAGAAATTCAAAATACCTAATCATTTTTATGTAACAGTTTATAGACCAAGAGCTAGTGACAATTTTTTGGTGTTATTTATTCAAGGCCTTATTCTTGTGAAGATGTTGAGGGAGGAATATTAAAGTGCCCTGAGTAAGGGTTTTTGCTAGATAGCGGTATGTGTGGGATGCAGAACACCCCCAACATGTAACAAAACAAATTATCACAATTATTATTGCTTCACAGCCTAAATTGTTTGTATAGCATGTCGGTGACCCAATAATTCCATTATAATATTTGCAGATCGATTGGTTAGTATTAAAGGGGTGGCAGATCACCCTAAACGTGTCATGAACCCGACGAAATTTATATTATTAGTTCAAGGTTCAAATTTTAATATGATGTTACGGCGACTGTTTCAAGCTTATATTTCAATTTGCATAACAAAATGTCGGTATTAGCCCCCTTGAAGAACGATATAAACACCTAGGCGAGCATGTTTCCCTCTAAAAGAGGGGATTAATACCGACATTTTGTTCTGCAAACTGAAATATAAGCTTAAAACAGTCGCCGTAACAACATATTAAAATTTTAACCTTGAACTAATAATATAAATTACGTCGGGTACATGACACGTTTAGGGTGACCTGCCACCCCTTTAATACTGACCGATCGATCTGCAAATATTATAATAGCATTGTTGGGTCACCGACAAGCTATACAAACAATTTAAGCTGTGAAGCAATAATAATTGTGACCATTTTTTTTTGTTACATGTTGGGGACGGTCAGCATCCCTCCCATACCGCTATTTAGCAAAACCCTTTACTCAGGGCACTTTAATAGATATGTCCCCCTCAACATCTTCATAAAAATAAGGTCTTGAATAAATAACACCAAAAAATTGTCACTAGCTCTCGGTCTATTATAGTAATCTATGTTTTTGGCTTCTAAATGGACAGTTTCATATATAGGCCACACCTTTTTCAGTTATTTGTATGTTTGTATATGTTAGGCGCAAGTTACATCATAAACATGAATAAATAAAACCATCCGTTCGCATAGAGACTTCTCTAACGGTCAGTTTGCATGGTTGTGTGTCACATTGATAAAACTCATCCACCGGGGATTTTTTTGCATTCAATTGAGTTCGTTTCCAAGAAACCGGTATAGGACTGTATAAAAAACACGTAGACGTTTATAATTACAATTATCCAGTTATCGTCGTCAACAGAAACGCGAATGTGATTTTATTTATAAACAATGAAATGATTTTATGCTGTTCAATGGAAAAATATACTAGGTGACAATTTGAAAACTTACAATGGCTATATCTGAGGAACCAAAAAAAATTTACAAAATCGCTGAAAACAATTTCTATAATAGGGAAGGGGAACCAAAATTATGTAATAACTAACCTGTTTTCAGTTACCCCCTTACCCCCAGCCACCCCAACTAAATAATCTTAATTGGCAACCCCATACTTGTGATACTTTATTTGAAAGCTCTTAAAAAATGTTAACACCTCAACTTTCAAGTTAGGAAGCCATTTTCGGATTTGTTTATTAAGCAATTTTAGCTCTAAATGACTTCAATAACACGTCCTTAAGCTATGGACCTCGAGCCATGGGACACCCTGTATAAAGACAAGACGTGTTTTGAGATAATTATCGCCAACCTTTTTTCTTCAAAATTCCCATGGGAGCGTGCTAAAAATTCCCTTTTTAGACCTAATATCCCCTTTTGTATTTGAATAAAAAGAATGTGTTCGGCAAATTAGACACGAAAAAATATACCTATTTACCATTATTAAAAATAAATTTGGTATTTTTTTTCTAGATTGAATAATTTTTCGGAAATATTCCGAATATGTTCATGATGATATAAAAATAATCCACAAAATTTCCTGAAATGTTTTTTCCCTTTCGGGTACATACTAAAATTCCCTGAAAAGGAAATATTCCCTGCAGTTGGTATTACCGGACCATATTACCGAAAATGCAATTTTAAAGATTTTAATAATTTAAATGAAAATATTAGCAACAGCGCATATCAGAAATGGATGGTTCAGAGATTGTTCTACTCAAAATCTGCTCCTTAGTCATACCAGTGTGTGGCCAAACATAGATCAAAAACTGAATGAAAACAGTTGAGTTAATTAAGACTAGGCGGGAAACCGTGTGCACAATTTATAGCCCTGTCGGACCGGTTGGTCGGTCGGTCCGCGAGCGAAAACATGCGTAATTTAGTTTTTATACCCAAGATTTGATATTTATTCATGGAATTGTTCGACTAATGTTTGGTTTGTTTGTTTCCAGGTGAGTGCTGAATATACTACATGATGGTTTTCTATATTATGATTTCACCATAACTACGTACAAGGTAAAATTTTAATTTCCTATAATTTATAAACGCGCTAACTTTTTAAAAAGGTTTCATTCATAAGAAAATATTACGTCACCGTCAGAATATCTTGTTTTATAAAAAATGGGTGTGTGCTTATGACCACACGACAGAAGTGAAAACTTCAGATTTTCTAATTTTTGTGTCATCTACGCCAAAAATTCTACGCTGCCATCGGGTTTCGAACCCAGGTTCCTGTGCATAGAACGCCAAGACGTAACCAAATGCGCTATGAGTGGGAGTGTGTAGACGTCCGTTTTTATGATATAAGTATATTGCGAATTCTTACGGTTATTTGCGAACGCTTCACGTTATTTCAATACCCAGGCAAAAAGTGTCTAACGCGCTTAAGGAAGTTTTCACTTCAAAAATATTTTAGAGGTCTAATATTCTAAATAAATAGTAATAGTACCTACTTATATTATTTAAAAGCAAAGTTCTTCAAAATTTCCAAAAAAAATACTTTTGAGAAATTACACAAAAAAACTGAAAGAATTTTTTTTTGCTTAATAAAATATTTCGTTTTTTTAAACTTAGTTTCCTTAATTTAAAATTTTAAAAACGTAAAATTTTTTGCCATACCCACAACAAAATAGCTTACTTCTGATGTATGTATGGCGGCCTTGAATGAGTCATTTAATACTAATAGGCAGGTGTGCGGAAAATGTTTTATTTTCCGCACTAGCGCAGAAAATAACGGTTGCCATAGCAACTTCTGTTTATTCGCTCTATACGTCTGCGTACTGCTGCGTGCGCCTGTCATTAGTCATTAGTTACTGGCACGAACTTCGCGGCACACTGTGGAAGGAAAGATGGCGACGCAATTGAACCGTCAGAATTTTTTTAAAATGACGTGAAAAGTAGGTATTTTGTAATGGGTATTGCAAAAAATACCATATATGTCTCGTATACGTAATGGTATACGACTCGTGTGGCTGTAAAAACTCGCTATCGCTCGTTTTTACATACTGTCAGCCGTAATAAGCCCTATTACGTATCTAGACATGCAATCTATTACAAAATAAAGAAATGGGTGCGTTGAAATTAAACGTATATATAACATGTAATCTGGTTACATGTGACCCGCAACGGTTTGATGTAACGTAACGGTTTGACTTACTCTACTGAGTTTACCGTAAAAGTGCAAAACGCAACCAAATAAGTTTCTGTTCAAAAATAATGATTACATTCATGAACTGTCGTTTTCACATAAAGATTTGCTTCCGTCATTTTTGTTGACCTATTTTTTTATGACTAGACAAATCCGAGCTGACATTTCGCACCGCAGGATGTTTCCTTGTTTGGTTTATTTTAAAAGGAACACATTTTCTTTTCCATTGCGCAACTAGGCTGGCGAACTGCCAATGTTAAGAATTGACTTTTCATTTCATACGGCAGTGACATTTATAGACGTTATCTTGTCGTAGTTTGTAACATTTCAGTTAAATAATTCATCAACATTTTTATGGTTACATTACTGATTACGCAGTTATAAGAATAGATACACAGGGTGTTCCAAAAGTAATGCTAAGGATTCTGAAAGCATATTTTTTGTGAAATTTCGATTTATCGTTGTTGTCTTCACTACGAAATCAGTTGCAACGAAATGTGATTTCAGGAATATGTCAAACGACTTCTGCGATTTCAGGTGATTTCATGAATCTTTTGAAACCACACGACAAAGAAGAATTCGTGGTCAAAAATTGCAAGATTTTTTTAAAGGTGATTTCATATACGATTTCGGGTGATTTCTTATATGATTTCAAAAGTGATTTCGTGGAATATTTAGCAAGATTTTTTAAGTGAATAACCCCCATTGGTTTTCGAAGTTGAACTACCAATAATGATTAAAATTGAAAAAAAAAACAGTGAATCCCCGAAATCCGAATAGTAGCAAGTCACTGGGTCACTCTAGCATGTATTTTTGGACGTGCACCAATTATGTTCTACATCCCTCATAATATATAATTAATAATTATAGCTACATTATCTACATAATTATGTGAACTTTATCAAAATATATAAAAAATAAAATCATAGATCAATATTTTTGATAAACGACTTTTAATTTATCAATCCAATTTTTATAATTATTGGATTCTTTATTCAATGGTTGCAAATATTCTGGATATTGGGCGAACAAAAAAATTGTTTAAAAAAATGTAAAATATAAAAAAATTAACCGTAGCTATATCTTTTAGGACACTACTGATATCTATATTTGCGCTAATTTTTACTCTCTTCATTATTATTCATTCATGTTAGCCTAATTAGGTATGAATCGTAAATTATAGACGCTCGACAACTGAGGTCATAAGCGTCTGACCTAATTAGGTATCTAATTAATTTTACGGACATATTCATAAAAAAAAATATTATTAAATTTTAGTTAAATATTTAAGTTGAAAAAAGAAAAGATAGTTTAATGCATTCACAGCAGTACAAACACTTAAAAATAAATAGTTTTGCTTTTTTACTTCCCACCTCTACTATGGTAGGGAAGTAATGGATTCAGTCCGAAAACAATATTTCGAGATTTTAACAGATTTTCACGTTTTGAGACCCTAGCAATCGTTTAAGATCATTTTCTGACTGATGTCTGTATGTGTGTGTGTATGTGTGTATGTGTGTATGTGTGTATGTGTGTGTGTGTGTGTATGTGGTCAATTTTTCGCCTTCGATATCTTAAGAACGGAACAACATACGGGCATGCCGATTGTTCTATTGTGTTTATCAGCCTTTAACTTAGATCTGATTAGATTTTGAGTCAAATCGGTTCAGTGGATCCTGAGATATTCAAAAAAACGTCCTCAATGTCACGTATTAACATAGGTAAAAAAAAATATAAATGAATTCTAGATGTTATAATATGAAAAAAATGTAAATATTTTTTTTCTCTAAAATGTATAGTTTTCGAGAAAAAAAATATTTTAGTAAAAAAATAAAAAATTGTACGTAAATCAAGGTAACCATGATTTTTGCTATATTAAGCTAGCCATCAATAGATCACCAAACAAAAAAGAGGGCCATGCTTTTTTCAAAGAATAAAAATTAAATTGTGTTTTAAAGACCACCAACAGCTAAGGTTATTTGGGCCTAGTCAAAGAATAAAAAAAAGAGTGTTTATTTTTTGCAAATATTTACTAGGTGGGAAGTATAGGACTGGTCATCAGTCGAATTTTTGGTCATGCAAATTAAGTGTTATTTAAATTTCAAAGCCTTTTAGAAGAATATTATTAAATTTTATTAATTAAACAAATTAAATTTGGAAACCGTACGGCGGCATGTAACACATTTAGTTAAATATTAATTAACATGCTCGTGCCAGCATTAAATTGTCGGGCTCTTTTTACACTGAATTTGCATAAGCACATTGTAATATTCCCAGCGCTATAATATTACCACGACGCTTAGGCAAAATACTTTACAATAATTGTATTAGGCGTGTCACTTAGAACATTATATAGCTTAATGAAATTGCCTACCTAACCTTCTGTACATCGCGCTTTGAAACTGTAGTATTTACAGTATAGAGTAAAAATTGTAAGAAATATACTGGCCCGCTGAGTTTAGTTGACGAACGTCTGTAATCTACAATAGATACTAGGTACTGGCTTAGTAAAGGATATCTTCTGATTTTTAACCGACTTCAAAAAAAAGGAGGAAGATTCTCATATCGACGCGTATATAAGAATATATATTTTTTTTATTATTTTTTATGTATGAGCAGGGATAACTTTTTACATGCGAGTAGTCCGATTTTGATGATTCTTATTTTATTGGATAGGGTATACCTCGAAGTTGGTCCCATATAAATTTTACTTAATTCGGTTCAGTAGTTTGGCTGACTTTAATAAAAGTGAGTAACGGCGTGTGATTCCTTTAAGGTAATGTCACTTTTTGACACATCACACAGCGTAAGATGTCGGTTAAATAAAAAACTTTTTAACAAGAAAAAACCTCCTTCAAAAAAGCCACTAAAAAGAGGAAAATAATAAAACTTTGAGGTCTGCGCCAATTTAATAAAATATGAAGTCGGTTAAAAAGAAGATATTAATCACTATAAGTATACTATACTTTTTAACCGACTTCATATTTTATTTTAATTGGCGCAGACCTCAAAGTTTTATTATTTTCCTCTTTTTAGTGGCTATTTTGAAGGAGGTTTTTTTTGTTATGGTCAAAATATTGCCCAGAGTAAACTTGTGTGAGAATCAAAAAATCTTGTCATAAATAACTGTTTCTTTTGCACCAAAATTATTTACCCGGGAGGGTAATATTGATGTTAATAATAATGTATCTAAGTAAAAATAATATTTTTCAGCTATTGCTACTAGAACATTGCCCATTTTACCAGGGGATGATTTAAATACTAATATTCTCAGCAGGCATTCTAGCCATACATCGATTTTTCTAATAATGTGGTGTTTTTTACTTCCCACCTCTACTGTGGTAGGGAAGTAATGGATTTAGTCCGAAAAAAATATTTCGAGATTTTAACAAATTTTCACGTTTTGAGACCCTAGCAATCGTTTAAGATCATTTTCTGACTGATGTCTGTATGTGTGTGTGTGTGTGTATGTGGTCAATTTTTCGCCTTAGATATCTTAAAAACGGAACAACATACGGCCATGCCGATTGTTCTATTGTGTTTTTCAGCTTTTAAATTAGATCTGATTAGATTTTGAGTCAAATCGGTTCAGTGGATCCTGAGATATTAAAAAAAACGTTCTCAATGTCACGTATTAACATAGGTAAAAAAAAATATAAATGAATTCTAGATGTTATAATATGAAAAAAATGTAAATTTTTTTTCTCTAAAATGTACAGTTTTCGAGAAAAAAAATAAAAATTGTACGTAAATCAAGGTAACCATGATTTTTGCTATATTAAGCTAGCCATCAGTAGATCACTAAACAAAAAATTCGACTGATGACCAGTCCTATACTTCCCACCTAGTAAATATTTGCAAAAAATAAACACTTTTTTTTTTTATTCTTTGACTAGGCCCAAATAACCTTAGCTGTTGGTGGTCTTTAAAACACAATTTAATTTTTATTCTTTGAAAAAAGCATGGCCCTCTTTTTTGTTTGGTGATCTACTGATGGCTAGCTTAATATAGCAAAAATCATGGCTACCTTGATTTACGTATAATTTTTATTTTTTTTAGTAAAATATTTTTTTTCTCGAAAACTATACATTTTAGAGAAAAAAAATATTTACATTTTTTTCATATTATAACATCTAGAATTCATTTATATTTTTTTTACCTATGTTAATACGTGACATTGAGGACGTTTTTTTGAATATCTCAGGATCTACTGAACCGATTTGACTCAAAATCTAATCAGATCTAAGTTAAAGGCTGATAAACACAATAGAACAATCGGCATGCCCGTATGTTGTTCCGTTCTTAAGATATCGAAGGCGAAAAATTGACCACACACACACACACACACATACACACACACACACACACATACAGACATCAGTCAGAAAATGATCTTAAACGATTGCTAGGGTGTCAAAACGTGAAAATCTGTTAAAATCTCGAAATATTTTTTTCGGACTAAATCCATTACTTCCCTACCATAGTAGAGGTGGGAAGTAAAAAGAGGGCCATGCTTTTATTTTTTGCAAATATTTACTAGGTGGGAAGTATAGGACTTGTCATCAGTCGAATTTTTTCTTATTGCAAAACACCTGACATTTTTGTACGCATTTCCTGTATTTTGCATGTTAAAATTGCAATATAAATTCTATAGAATTATTGCTAGGCACTTGGTAGAACATGATTGAATAAAAATTAATAAACAAACACTTGAAAAATTCTACACATTTATTCATCTCAACGATCGTTTCGGGTTTTAATGTAAACTCCTGATGATGGGTTAGAAACCCGAAACGATCGTTGAGATGAATAAATGTGTAGAATTTTTCAAGTGTTTGTTTATTAATTTTTAAAATTGCAATTTTTCATAAACGATTATCTCACATTCGGTGAGGTCAATCATTTTCTAATTGAACTAACATAAAGATACCTTCATAAATAACAAATAATTTATTTTTAAAAAATTTTCTTGATGATTTTTGTCAAGCCAACTACCCTAAATATGTTTAGTATCGACATACTTTTAACGCATTCAGCTGAAAATATCGAAACAATACAATACACACATGTGTTTATCACAGTTGGCAAGATTTTCCTTATTTCTGGTAAGTTTTAACGTCAGCTGGTGAGTTCATAAAGTCTTAATGCTGTTGAAACAGTACGTCTGCTTGAATGCGACACGGCGCGGCGACGGGATATATGCCTACTATGCTGCATAACTGCCGGTTTGGTCTAAAATAAAACTGCCAAAATTGAAATAATCAGTTTACTTCACGTTTGTGATAGTGATGGGCAGAATCGAATTCTTTTAAGAATCGAAAACCCGGTATTCGAATACTTTTAAGAATCGAATGAGTATTCGAGAACCGAGAACTGAGAATATTATGAATAATATAATACCTATATTATTCCATAATATTCTCGGTTCTCGCTTCTCATATTGTGATATTCTTATTTCTTTGCACCGCGACAATGTCATAATACCATAGTCTGTACGGACTCTACCGATTAGTACCGATTGCACTCGATTCAGAGTGAGTTGTGCTACACTGTGTGTGGGAAATAGTTTGACTTTGACTGGATGAGTACCGGAATCGAGAACCGAGAACGCCGAATCTTCGATTGCAGTTTATTTGCAATTCTTCTTACGAGAACTCGGTATTCGAATACTTTCAAAAAAGTATTCGAGAACACCGAGAACTTATGAGAATCGGATACTTCTGGATTCTAGCATTCGAATACTCCCATCATTAGTTTGTGATATCATAACTCGACTGTTCTTTGGTGCGTATACATTTGGGAGCCGAACCTTCGCGAGCCGCTAGTATACTCATGATTGGGACGCGGCGGTTTTAAGCGCCGAACGAACTGCTCGTGGCGAACCGTCTCCTGTCGCTTTTTCTGACGAACACAAAGGCGTTTTCATTTTAAATTGGGACCATCGTGTGTAGTTCGTTCATTTTTGTTTTTCTGTGCTTATGAACCTCCAAACTCCATTGTTTCATTTTGTGCATAATGATTTTGTTCTGCACTGTTTATTTTTTTTTTGATTTTGTAGTGGCTTGGACATTAAAAGATGAGGTGATTAAAAAGTTAAACGCGTTTGAAATGTGGTGTTATCGGCGAATGTTAAATATTAAATGGACGGATTATGTAACTAATGATAAAGTGATGCAAATAATGCAAGAACAGAAAAATTTAGTAAATGTTATCAAAAAAAGACAGTGCTCATACTTTGGTCATATAATGCGGTCATAAAAATATAACCTACATCAAGTTATACTAATGGGCAAATTAGAGCAGAAAAGACCCAGAGGTAGAAAAAGAATATCGTGACTAGTTAACATCACAAAATGGACGGGATTAAACTTCAGTAGCCTCATCCGTACTGTCCAGAACAGGGCTAAATGGAAGGAAGTGGTCCCCAACGTCCTCTAGGGGATAAGGAACTCATCATCATCAGTGGCTAGAGGAAAATTTACTAAAATTGATTGATATTTATAAAACCAAATCTTTACTTTGGGCCTAAACGTAAGAACCATGGTGAGTAAATCTCAGTTCCGCCTATATTGAATGCAGAATTTGTACTCATAATTCAAAAAAATCGTTTGATATAATTCGAATGAAACATCCAATTATGAAAATTATTCATACCTAAGAATCCGATTATCGAAATAATGTGATTTTGTCCATCACTACTCTAAACCTCTTTTTATTTTGAAGTCTTGCACAGTTTGGACGGAAGTTAGTTCCAAATGAGCCTATAGCGGTGCCGTATAGCTCCAGACATGATTATAGCTCACTGCCGCGCCGTCACACTGTGTGCACCGTTTTATGTATGTGTGTGTGTTGGTTCCGTCGCCGCAGAGTTGAACTTGACTATCGATCTGCCCCGCTATCATCACATTCGTGAGGTATGGAGGACAACATTTACATATTCCGGTACTGACGCGATACATTGTGCCTGGGACATATAAACCTGTTCCTGTAAGGCAAAACGACTCATGTCGAATTTGTGGTCCACTGGTAAAACTGATTTTGTGGTAAAATATATAAATGGTGATTTAATCGTCCAGTCCATTGATTGATCTAATTATACATTTTCCCCTGTTATGAAAAGAAATTGCAAAAAGCTGTTTATATTTTTTTTCTTGAATAGTGATTGTGTATCAAGGACGCCGTGAAGATGATTTTTGAGGAGTGTTGAGTTTGTTGCACGAGCGCAACGAGTGCAACAAACACGAATCAAAATCGCATTCGATCCTCACTGTAAGAAATGAGAAGGCCAATTACATAGATTATCGATGGTCCATTTGTAGCCACCGATTAATCTAGTAATAGGCACACACAGAGGCAATGGCGTCGCAAACAGGTATCGCCTGCACATCGCGTAGATTCCATAAAAACATATTGCGCATGCGTGGTTACTAATTTTACATTAATTTGTTTTGTATTCCTCCATTTTATATATGTAACTATACATTTTATTTTGTAATTTTTACACACTTTATTGGAATATTACACAAATTATGTAATTTTGATTTATTTTATGTAAAAATCACAAATTTGTTTAACTTTACAGTAAAAGTCCAAGTTTTTATGAAGTTTTCTGTGTAAAAATAAATAATAATGTAAAATCACTTAGAAAATCGAGCGAATTCTACCTTAACTTTCAAAGTATTTTTACATCCATTTTTACAGTGCTTGATACATACTGTTTTTTTTGTCCTGTACCCTATAAAATAGCGACTTTTGCCTTCGTCTGCAGTATTTTCAACATTTTCAGGACCTATTTTTGAATTTTTTGCGACATAATCCAGAACCTGGCTACACTTCTGTAGTTTTTTTTTTTGGAGGGGAATCCTTTTTTCGGACACACAGGGAAGATGACCATATAGGTAATGTGGGAATAAAGCCAGGTCCCCCTACCCACTATAACCCCCTCCATCTCACTCCTTGTCTCTGCCGCCGTACTGACGGCCTGTCATTCCTTCACCATTTGAGCTAGGCTCTCGTACTACCCTGTAAGAAACGACTGATTACGGCCTTATCAGTCGTTTCTTACAGGGTAGTACGAAGGCCTAGCCTAAATGGTTGGCCCGCAACGTGCAACAGTTCGCAGACTCGAATCCCAGCTCAGGAATATGAAAATAATATTAAATAAATTACAATAATTACTTTTCACTTTTTGCCCATTATAAGCGAACGAAAGAGTTACTTTTCCGCCCGTCTCTTTACCGGTCTGAAATCGATTATTTTGCGCATAGTAAGCTGAACGCAATTGCATTGAAGCTGAGAAGTATTTTTTCATTTCTTGCTGTTTTTTAATATCCTTTGTTTGCAGAGTTGTGTGTGTGTGATTTAAATAAAATAATCCTCATTCGATTAGTCAGTAAATTCAGCATTCGACTCTAACAAAGCCTTCAGCCTGGACGAAGCCGAATGTTTTGCCGAAAGTGATCGAAGCCGAAGATTCGGCCGGACTCTGCTCGATGCACATGACAGGGCTTTCTCTTTTCATTGCAGAGAAAATTGAGAATTGAATCATTCAATCAAGTGGATGATCCAGTCGTCATTAAGCTGAAATTAACCAGAAATTCGACATAAACTATTTTTCTTTTTGGGCACAGATAAGATAAATGTACCCCGTACTATTTATGCATGATTGTGACATTGTTCACGTGACGTAATTCATTAACTTTGTGTCAAGAATTTTAAAGCCTGAAGTTGCGTCTTAACTCCTCAAATACAGGATTTAATACAATTTATTTAATTATCCATTAACAAACTATTGTGTGAGAAGTACAAAACAAAATGTGGAAACCGGTTGATCCTACGGACCAACCCGCAAACTTCCTGCTGTTTTCGAGCTAAAACGAATCGATCTTTTCGTTCCAAAGATATCTTACGTTTACGTACATGTACACACACACGGACGTCCATCCCAAATTGGTCAGAATAGCTTCCTAGAACCTCGAAACGTAAAGATTTGTTGAAAACTCGATTTTCGAAAATCGGACTGAAACCAATAACTTCCCAAATTCTTCAATTTTCAATAGCGGGAAGTTAAAAAAATGTGAGACGCTGTAATCACAAGTTGATGTGTAAACAATATGAACTCGTATTGATTTCATTCGGAAAAAATATGGACATGCACTGGTTTTAATAATTTAGAAAGATCATTTTTATACGATTATTAATTTATACGATTTATTAATTTAAGAAACGAATAGAATTAACTAACAAATTGATAAATTATTATTTTATCTTTTATATTCACAAGATATTAAAAATAACTACAAAACACCATAACACTTAACAGCTATCGCAAAATTGACAACTTATCATATTTTTTCACAAACAGAAGAATCATGTTTGTATTAGGTATTGAAAAAACATATCACAATACCATGGTTACTGTGATTCTTATTTCCAAAAATTAGCAGCGTCCATGGTCTGATCTTTTCTAATGAAGTGAGCAAGCATGGTATATTCTGAGTGACGTCATCCCCCCACTACTATCTATCGGAATGAGGCAACCTATACTCTACTAATTTATATTAGAAATCGTGTCCATCGTGATTATAATAAAATTAAGCAAAATCGCAGGATAGTGGACAAAATAATTTGATTTATTAAATTAAATGTACGACGTTTCGTCTATAGATTTAGACTTTTTCAAGTACAATCATAAAAATAACAATATTTATGAAAATTAATATTAATTACTAACCATAGCAATTAACATAAGATAGGGTACATAAGACAAAAACATGGTAACATGGTAACAAATTATGTTGACTATAAATTTTAACAATCAATAATAATAATAATAATAATAATGTTTATTATTATTGATTGTTAAAATTTATAGTCAACATAATTTGTTACCATGTTACCATGTTTTTGTCTTATGTACCCTATCTTATGTTAATTGCTATGGTTAGTAATTAATATTAATTTTCATAAATATTGTTATTTTTATGATTGTACTTGAAAAAAGTCTAAATCTATAGACGAAACGTCGTACATTTAATTTAATAAATCAAATTATTTTGTCCACTATCCTGCGATTTTGCTTAATTTTACTCTACTAATCTTGAAAGAACATGACATTTTAACCAATGGTTACCAAGGTTACAAAAAGCGGAGCGGGTGATTTTCAAGAAGCTGCAGCGCGCTTACCATTAATACCACAAAAAAGTTGTGGGAATGAAAATTGTAGGAAATGTAATCCTCTTTAAAACATTACATAATGAAAGAATTGCTTAAGTCGACCGTTTCTGAGAGATTTCGAAAAAAGCAAGAAAGGTGGTAAAATTTCGTCGTTTTTCGGCTCCCCCCCCCATGTTAGCAAAGGGTCCTCGAGGTCGAAAACTCATATTCTACTCCACAGAGTACCCACAAACAACATAGGGCTTGAGAATAGCCGAGAGTGTAGCGGCGCTGTTGTTTACATGGCGTTGCTATGGTTCCTCTATTACAAGTCCCCAGTACCCGAGTTCTAGCCCGAGAGCTGGTAAAAGTGTCAATTGGATTTTCAATTTATTATTAAAAAAAAATAATGAATTGAAAATATGAATTGGTGCTAGGCCCAAATAACCTTAGCTGTTGGTGGTCTTTAAAATACAATTATACAATTATACACAAACAACATACCAAAATATCATTAACTTCGGAATACTTTCCAGGTAAAAAGTACCTGACTGATGGACTATAATACGTAAAGTTCGAGTTGATTTCGTTTCCACTTATTTTCTACTGTAGGACTTAAACCATAGAATAGAATAATAACTTTATTCAGTAAAATGTCACAATGACACAGAATGCATCGGTCAAGAATATACAATATTAATTAATGTGATACATAGTTCAAAAAATTTGGTACGGGCACTTGTCAATAAGATAATTTACAACTTTTTTTAAATACTTTGTAACTTTTGACGCTTACAATTTCGGCGGGTAAGCTTTCAAATAGTTTGACAGCTGAGTAACGGGGTCTCTTAAGTGTATAATGCGAGATGATGTTCCGGAACACCGTGATTGAATCGACCTCGCGTATCGTAATTGTGATCCGGCAAATGGCGGTGAAAAAGATGTTTATTTTTGAATGGAAACCAAACAGATTTTAGTATGTATATTGCATATATTGTCATAATTCTGTAATTAATGAATACAAAATAAATAAGTACACAAACACTTGAAAAATTCTAGACATATTTTATTAATCTCAACGATCGTTTCGGGTTTCTATTTCATATCATCAGGAGAGTTTTAATTTGAACTCTCCTGATGATGAGCTAGAAACCCGAAACGATCGTTGAGCTTAATAAATGCGGACAAATTTTCAAGTGTTTGTGTATTTGTTTTATTCAATCTTGTTCTGTGAACGCTGACCACCCTATAATAATATTATGTTCTCTATTGGTTGTATTTTATTAGCCATTAAAACTGTAGCTAGATACTTTTTAATAGATTTTTTACTATACATTTTTATTTCCTAATCTAGAAAGATCGTGTTGGCAGTGACATATAACAATGAATAAAATACGACCAATTATATTGCAATATATTGTTAGTGTTGTCACTGTTGACATTAAAAAAAGGCCTGGAATTACCTTCAAAGTTTAAATAGTTTTTTTTCTGAACGATTAAATTGCATTTCCTCAACTTCAATAAAAATCGTATTACATCGACTCCATTAGTTTCAGTAGATGACTTTTTTTATCACATATCAAGAGAACGGGGCAATTTTATTATACGAAAGTTATTGTAAGATTTCATCATATAGGAAATTGAGGACTTTTATATGTATTATAATTAATGACATCCTTTTACAGAAATCTATTTTTGATTAATTCTGTGGAAGCTTGAGTCCGGCCGACATAGCTTCGGTCATCTTCGGCTAAACATTGCAAAATAATCGACTTCGTCCAAAAAGAAACCAAAAGTCCCCTCTCTGGCTGCATCGCTGATTTCATGCTTCTCTAAAATTGTCTTATCAATAACTTTTATTTAATCTAAGTGTAGCAACCGGTATTCCATAAATTTATTCCATAAATTACAGCGCATAAATTGTTCGACATTTCCCATCCTTACACCATATATCATGTACATAATTCAAGATCTTGATTTGTAAAACATTACTCATAACAATATCATTATCTACTGTACCCGATATTATAGACTGGTCATTGAACCACAGACCACAATAGTATATTGATCGTTTGATCTTAATCATTAATAAAAATATATTGTATTTTATTATTTTTTATGATACACGTGTTTGGACTTAACATGGAGTTCACTCTATTTAAATATTAATAATATCATTCAAGAGATGATGAGATGATTCTTGCTTATAGTACGGGAGGCAGAGTTGCATTGTAGGTAGTGATTTCATACCGACCAATTCATATTTCTAGTAATTGCTTAAGTATCAACAGCAACCAAAGTGAGCGTCAGTCGTCGCACCCGTGGTGGGTGTAGTAGCTAAAGGGTATCGAAGTCGCTAAAAAATTAGATTTTAAAATTATTTCATACCGCACCAAATTTGGTATGGTGATTCTTTATATAATAAACAATAAGAAAATAACCGTCAGCTGCGTAGATAGTGGGGGAATGGACGTCAGTTTCGCCCTAGAACATACCGTGTCGGTAGATAATTTGGACGCCATTGTACATAGACGTCACGATGTGTTCATTTTGAAATATAGATGTCGCTCATTATAAGAATTTGTTCTCCAAACAAACAAACCCCTCTGGAACAGTTATTATTATAAATTACTATAAAAATATCAAACTTTTTATTAAAACGTCATTATTTATTCAAGAAGAAATGACAGGAAAACAAAAATGAAATTTTGAAATGACAGTCAGTGATCATTTAAAATCAAAATATGGCTATACTCCTATTTTTGCACCGTGGATATTAATCACTATAATATTGATCACATTATAGTGAATAATATCCACGGTGCAAAAGCAGGAGTATAGCCATTTTAAATGATCACTGACTGTCATTTCAAAATTTCATTTTTGTTTTCCTGTCATTTCTTCTTGAATAAATAATGACTTTTTAATAAAAAGTTTGATATTTTTATAGTAATTTATAATAATAACTGTTCCAGAGGGATTTGTTTGTTTGGAGAACAAATTCTTATAATGAGCGCCATCTATATTTCAAAATGAACACATCGTGACGTCTATGTACAATGGCGTCCAAATTATCTACCGACACGGTATGTTCTAGGGCGAAACTGACGTCCATTCCCCCACTAGCTACGCAGCTGACGGTTATTTTCTTATTGTTTATTATATAAAGAATCACCATACCAAATTTGGTGCGGTATGAAATAATTTTAAAATCCAATTTTTCTAGCGACTTTGACACCCTCTAGCTACCACCCCCACCGCTACTGGCGCAGCTGACGGTCGGATATCTCATCATGGAGATGAGAACTAACATTGGTATAATTATCAGCCGGTATGAAATAATTTACTCATTTACAACGCTGCCTCCCGTACTATTATGGCTGGTGCAAGTTTTAATTGTTCTGATTTTTTTCACGCTGATTAGTTGAAACGTAAATGTCAAATATTTTAAATATGCGTTTGCTTCTACTATGTAATTTAAACTGATACGGTCTCATAAAAGGCTATTCATAAAATAATTTATTTTATGGCCTGTTAAAGATTTGGATGTTTAATAAATAAGAATGCAGTTTTAATGGTTCTAAAATCATCTTGCAACAACATAATAACTAAAAAAACTCGGGTCGCAGTGCCAAAACCCTGCCGACAATATAGTGTATTTGCTAATACAAGCCTTGTGGCTTTAATACGTGAACTTAAGTTTGTTTTTGGAAAAAATAAAAAATTCAACCCCTTAATACATCCCTTAAAATAATATTTTTTTCTTAATTTCAATATTATTATCATTGCAGCCTCTGTACCAAATTAAATACACCCTTCAGTAAGTAAATCACTATCTGCAAAACTAGTGTTTTCATAAAATTTGTAAGTCCGGTCCTATCGGGCCGATTTTATTAAAATTTTAGCAGCATATTTTGATCTTTACTAAAAGGTTAAATTTCAATTTTGAAACAATTCTGAAATTTTTTTCGGTATTTTCGGGCCCAAAAACTTTTTTCAACCCCTAAAAACTACCCTTAAAATAGTCCGATTGGGCCCATTTTAAATAGGTTCCGTGCGGTGATGGATTCCAACATGTGTACCAAATTTCGTTGAAATCAATTAAGTCTTTCGAGAGTTATGCCGCGAACACACACACATATATATATATATATATATATATATATATATATATATATATATATATATATATAATATATATATATACATATATATATAAACATTTCTAAAAATGGTACCAAAGTGTTCAGGAGGCTATGAAACGTCGAGAAATTTTGGTCCGACCCCTAGGTCCCGCCATCCGACCGACGCCAATAGTGTATGTGCCATATGGCAAATACACTAATAATAACATAATACATCTGATAATTTAAGATATTTTAATAATAATGATAATTTGAAGATGGCTTGGCGACACTATAAGGTTATTCTATTTGTATCGTTGCCGGCAACATTGGGGAAAAAAAAATTTTTGGTAATTTCGGCTGTACCGTTCGAAATATCAACTACACGGTATCGCGTGTAAAATTTTATTTCCAACATTTCTTGTCTAAAAATTTTTTGCCTACGACCAGTAGAAAACAAGAAAAATCGATTTTTTTTTTCAAAATAGTAACTGGGGGTTTCGGTTTTTGACTTGTCTTTTGTCTCTCAACCCTTTGAGAAAAACAAATCTTAGTGGTTAATTTTTGCAAGGTAAAACTATAATTTTACTGTAGGTACTATATACAGCTGTTGAACTTCTCAGTTGAAACTTGAATCTCAAGAACATGAAAAAATCGAGATACGGAAAATTCGAGTTATGAAGAAAAACGTGCATAATATAAGTAATAAAATGATTCCAGACAGCAATTTTCATGGAAAAAATTCGAGTTATGGAAGTTCGACTTAGGGAATCGTTTGACAGTCCCCATATGATTATGTTTACATCAAACTACGTTCGCGTTTCACAGATTCTGGCGTCAGTAGTTACAGGTTAAACTCGATAAAACAATGTATTTATCTTTCAAATCAAAAATGTTGGTAAAAAAAACCTATGGATAAACTTGGGAAATTCATATTATTTTTCCAAAAATAACTACTTACTATAAATTTTATAGTAGTTATTTTTGGACAATCATTTTTTACAATTCCTGACTTTAATCAAGATTAATCATCGCCATTCAGCATATGTGTTATAAAATGACAAAATAATTCCAAATAGAATCGACATGACTTTTATTATATAAAAAAAACACTAGTTTTATCTGCATATATTATGACGAAACTAGTGTTTTTTCAAATAAAAAGTCAGGTTTGATTTTATTGGGAATTATTTTATTATTTCTGATTATATGTCCAAGCAGCAGGTAATAAATGAAGGGGGTTACCTGGAAAGTATTCCGAAGTTAATGATATTATGGTGTGTTGTTTGCGGGCACTCTGTGGAAAAGAATCTGAGTTTTCGACCTCGAAGACCCTGTGCGAACGTAAGGGGAGCCGAAAAACCACGAAATTTTACCACCTTTTTTGCTTTTTTCTAAATCTCTCAGAAACGGTCGACTTAAGCAATTCTTTCATTATGTAATGTTTTAACGAGGATTACATTTCCTGCAATTTTCATTCCCACAACTTTTCTGTAGTACTAATGGTAAGCGCGCTGTAGCTTCTTGAAAATCACCCGCTCCGCTTTTTGTAACCTTGGTAACCAATAAAATTAAGCAAAATCGCAGGATAGTGGACAAAATAATTTGATTTATTAAATTAAATGTGCGATGGACACGATTTCTTGGTAACCAATGTGTAACATGTGTATTTTCAATTTAAAGTTCGCTGAAGAAGAAAATAAATAAAACTATTGAAAAGAACATTACATTTTAACCAATGGTTACCAAGGTTATACAAAAAGCGGAGCGGGTGATTTTCAAGAAGCTGCAGCGCGCTTACCATTAGTACCACAGAAAAGTTGTGTGAATGAAAATTGTAGGAAAAGTAATCCTCTTTAAAACATTAGGTACATAATGAAAGAATTGCTTAAGTCGACCGTTTCCGAGAGATTTCGAAAAAAAAGGTGTAGGTAAGATTTCGTGGTTTTTCGGCTCCCCCCACGTTAGCACAGGGTCCTCGAGGTCGAAAACTCAGATTCTACTCCACAGAGTACCCACAAACAACATACCAAAATATCATTAACTTCGGAATACTTTCCAGGTAAAAAGTACCTGACTGCTGGACTATTATTGGACAATCATTTTTTTCAATTCCTGATACTTTAATCAGAATATGTGTTAGAAAATGACAAAATAATTCCAAATAGAATCGACATGACTTTTATTATATAAAAAAACACTTATAGTTTTATCTGCATATATTATGACGAAACTAGGGTTTTTTTTAAATAAAAAGTCAAGTTTGATTCTATTGGGAATTATTTTATTATTTCTGATTTTATTAAGTGAATATATGACTAAATTTATTACAATTTTTTGATAAAATATTAAACTAGCTTTTCCTTATTCAAATAACTTTGTTGATACAAACTTTTCCCGACATTCTTATTGCATGTTATGTAGTTTAAGACTCGTTAGGGTGAAAAGTTTTCCGGAAAGACGAGCTCTTTACATCTTTTTCCTTGTGAAAATAAACATACGAGATATTTTTGTAAAAACGTATTATAAGATTTATGTATGTAAGTACACTTTACTTTCTTTGCCTTTTGTGAAAAAAAAGAATCGTACTAAAAAATCACTTGACATTTCTACGATTTATCGATCCCAGCTTTTTTGTGCATTTTTTTTTGCAATTAAATACAAAATTTATTTTGTGCGGATGTCCTTGTTTATACTGTGAAATCAGCGCGTATGGGACTGTTGGGGAAGAAAACGATAACATAATGGGAGCCTATAATTCTCTTTATTTCTTCTTAGTCCAAAGTTTGTACGAAGAAAAAATAAAGAGTGGTTTGGACTCCAAACCACACATAGCTATTACAGGTCTCGTATAGCGTAGCTTGATGCCTAAAAAACATGGATGCACAGTGAACTCGCTGTCAAATAGTGGGGAGAGACCACTTCACAAAATGTTACCGGAGTGTTCGTATCGGTCTTGCACTAATCGCTTCTGCTGCTCTGTTATTGCGCCAATCTTGCTGTTTAGTATTTACGTATCAAACAAACATCCCCTTAACTGGAATCGTGTTGAACAATCATATGGACAAACTTCTACCGAAAATACATTTTTTTGTACTCTGGGAACTTCAAGATGTGAAAATATTGTGAAATTGCGCAAAGTTAATTTTTACCTCAATTGACTATTTAGTACTAACATTACCCTACTTGTGGAGTTGTAATGATAAAAAATATTAGTGAAAAAAAACTTTTTAGAGGCAAGCTTTTATTTAAATGCACTAAAAAGGAAAAAATAATTTTTAATAATTTAGGTTCATAATTATAAAAGCGTTGGTCGTGACTAATAAACTATCATAGAGTTCACGACCCACGCTTTTATAATTATGAACCTAAATTATTAAAAATTACTTTTTCCTTTTTAGTGCATTTAAATAAAAGTTTGTCTCTAAAAAGTTTTTTTTACTAACATTTATTTTGTTCATTTTCCATCTCACAACCATCTCACAACAGTCTTTCAAAATTTTACCCCCCTTCGACATCCAGCATGCCCTTAAATTGCCCCCAAAATGCCCTTAAATAGCCCCCAAAATATTCGCTCATCAAGCCCTTTCATTTTATACCCATATCATAGGGGTTGCTGTGGAAATGATAAATCGCCATTTTGTAACGTTCGCCATATTGGATTAAAAATGGCGGCATTTAAGTAATCGTGCATTGTCACGAGAACCAAACTTGTGTGCCAAATTTCAGCCCGATAACTTCAGTGGAAGTGGGTGAAATATTGATTACAAAATTCCAGGACATACCATACATACATACAAGTCAAGGTTAGTAGAGCATAAGGTTGCCTCATTCCGATAGATAGTAGTGGGGGGATGACGTCACTCAGAATATAGAAAAGATCAGACCATAGACGCTGCTAATTTTTGGAAATAAAAAATGGTAGTGTGATATGTTTTTTCAATACTTAATAGAAACATGATTCTTCTGTTAGTGAAAAAAATATGATAAGTTGTCAATTTTGCGATAGCTGTTAATTATTATGGTATTTTGTGGTTATTTTTAATATTTTATGAATATAAAAGATAAAATAATTAATTTATCAATTTGTTAGTTAATTCTTTTCGTTTCTTAAATTTAAAAAAATAGGTAATTAACAAGATCTGCCATTTCTTGAGCATTATTTAATTTTTTGTTTGTTTATATTATAGATATTTAAACCTAAATTTTGTAATAAAAATAAAAATTATCCTACTTTTTAACATCTATTCTTCTATTTATTGTCTACTGCCAATTTTAAGAAAAAATCTGCACGAAGCACCTAATATAAATAAGCATAATCTTCAACAATTTTTGTACTTGATTTAAACTAAATTCTAGCTGACGTCATTCCCGCGCTTATGCTGATTGGTCAGATGGAATGAGGCAACCTGTACTCTAATAACCTTGCATACAAGTGAAGTTAAATAAAAACTTGTAAAAACCAATCATCATCCTTGCCTCTTCCCGTTACGCGGAGTCAGCTTTCTTAATCATGAGGTGCCATTAAAACCAATATTAAAAGAAAATTATAACTAAACATTTTAAGATTACCTATAATAAAACATTATATTTTCAAAATTAAATAACACAGTTTCTATAGAATAATGCATACAAATACTGTGTTTACACTTAATTTATTATGGTCCATTGTTCAACAGTTATGTCATGTCTATAAAAAAACGTGGGGTCATTTAAGAGGTTTGTATAATATTATTAACATTGTATGCACAATTTTTAAAAAAACACGATTCAAGTTGAATGTCATTTAGAGGTCATGGACATATTAAAATGGCACTCTTTATTAATTATTAATAAACTGCACACGATCCTGCAGTCAAGGATTTACAGTTGATTCTTTTCAGTTTCCACTAACACTTCTGTAAACAGTAGACGTCGCTCCCTCCATGTTTTTCCATCAAGCTATTTTAACTTATCTAATTTAGTATGAATTACTTATATTAGCTTGACACTTGGTGATTAAATGATATAATTAGGTATTAAAACTTAAAAAAAATTATTAATTTTTTAATTTTTTCTAATAATTTAACATAAATAATATTGAAAAACAAAAAGAAAATTTTTATTAAAGCCATAGGTAAATTACTAAAAATTAATTAAAATGTATAAAAATTTAAAAAATATCACGTGACTTCAAAACGCGTCAGAAATGTTTGTGACGTCGTTATGTTAAAATGTGTGTGCATTTGTTGGTATTTGTTTATATGTATTACACATACTATCAAAAATAATAAATTTTTAACTTGGTAACCATGGATACAAAGGCCATAGAGAACATAATGACGTCACACGCGTTCGGATTCTTTCGGCGCGTCATCAGAACTGAGTTTAAAAATTAAATTTTATTTAAATATAACTTTTTAATTAGTAAACAAAAAAAATAAATAAAAACAGTTTTGCTATAAAATTTGTATGTGATCTTTTCATTTAAGTAAAAAAAAAAATTCATTTAAAAACCCAATTGGCAATTAAATCGAACTGTAATTTTAAAGACCACCAACAGCTAAGGTTATTTGGGCCCAGCACCAATTCATATTTTCAATTCATTAAATTTTTTTAATAATAAATTGAAAATCCAATTGACACTTTTACCAGCTCTCGGGCTAGAACCCGGGAACTGGGGACTTGTAATAGAGGAACCATAGCAACGCCATGTAAACAACAGCACTGCTACACGCTTGGCTATTCTCAAACCCTAAATCGAACTGTAGGTGGCAGCATGGGTAAAGTTCTAAGCGGGATGACATTGTAATTTTAACAACTCAATAGAGTCTTCATCCTGCTCTGTCCTTTGACTAGCTATGCTAGGCTTTACTCTGGACCCGTGTTTTGACAGAATCAACAAAACATGACATTATATACATACAATTATATCGATATATGGAAATACATGGGATTTAAGTGAAAGTGACATGCATGAAAAACGTTGAGGGAGGTGTATTGAAGAAGTTGCTAGAGTACTTCATTCTATATTTGTCCATTTCTATATCTATGGTCTAAGGCTTGAGGTATCACCTTAATAAAATTAGTGTAACGGACAACGGATCATGCCGCTTCTGTTTAGAGGCTCCTGAAACATCGGAGCATTTGCTTTACAAATGTGAAGCAGTTATGACTCAAAGATTCCGTCACCTTAACATTCCATTCCCAACGCCTGATCAAGTATGGGATATAGATTCCAGAGCGATTCTAGGATTCATCCAGAGCCTTAACCTCGCATTGGAATAAACAAGTCAGGGCCACACAATAGATCTATTAAGGTCGCGGTGTCGACGAGGCTTGCCTTACGCCCTCTTTCTAACCTAATCTAATCTAATGGTCTAAGGCTCTAATCAGCAGCAGCGGTCATATTTGTTTCGAGGTTGCCATCCGTCCTCTTTTCCCCGGAGTACCGCCCTCTTCTTTTAGGACGTCCGAAAATGTCCGGGGGTTTTTTCGAATGTATTCGGGGTAATCTGCTGATTATATTATAATATTGTTTCTATTAATTCCATGGAGAATCAAAGTCCTTCCCGATCCAAATACTTATTCAGTATTAAGAAGTTACATTACTATAATCAGTTGGACAACGTTTCGGCGTTAATTGACGCCATTTTCAAGTCAAAAACTTTATATTATGAATTATTAGAAATACCTTGTATTATGTCCGTCTTGTGACTTCTTGCAGTGATTTATCACTACGCGTTTCAGCAACGAGTTGCCTTCTTCAGGTGTGGTTAATTATTTTTAAAAAACACACATTGAGTATTCGTAACACTATATAATATTATGATGGTAAGCACTGTGTATTATGTCGTGGTTTGTGAAGTACTGATTTAAATTTCGAGATTTTATGATTTATATAGTAGGTAGACGGAATTGATATGTATGCGTGTGTATTTGTGTAGACGATTACTGAGTATTGGGTGTTTGTGTGTTGTTAATTATTGTATCGTATATTATGTTCGATTTTAGTGTTAGTTTGCCATTAAGAATGTTGGTATTGTCGAATTTTGTGGCTATATATTTCATTTCTAATACTTCATAATATTCATATAGTGACTTGGAGACCCAACACTCTAAAAATGTATCAAAAACTTTGTTTCTCTCGAATTAATCATTCACCCATCTTCACTTCTTCATCTAATTGTTTCTATTGTAGTTATCTGTTGTGAGTTCGTAGTTTGGATTGAAAATCATTGGAAATAAATGAAAATAAACCAAATCCAAATTTGATAATTATATTTACAGTTAGACGATCGTTTCGACTACATGGTTATAGTCGAAACGATTGTCTAACTATAAATATAATTATAAAATTTGGATTTGATGTATTTTCATTTATTTCCAAAAATGTATTTTATAATGTCTAGACTTTTTAGCATCCCAAGCCGTGCGCGGCTCTAGTGTTGCCTTGTTGCCAATTTTAGGCCAGATTTGCATGTATTTAAAATTTTATAGTTGCGATAACTCAGTTATTGTTTACATGAAAAAAACTGTTTTGATATGAGGTTAAAGCTGTAGAGGAAGTATAAGCGCATTTAAAAGTGAAGCCAGTCGCCATTGTAACTCGACCCTCATTTTATAATATGTGAGAAGAAGGAGAAGAGAATAATATTCCCAATCCATCCCGCGTTTTGCCGCCATGTTTACTAGGCCCTGTGACGTCAAATCTGGCTTCAATTTTGTTTAAGTAGTTGTATACGGTATGCATAGGTGCGTGAAGTTAGCCCGAAAAAAATCCGGGCTGAGGGGAAACGCCTTAATCAATTGTCCATTGTTAGACCACATTCCCCCCAATTAATTTCGTTTTCCCCCCTCTCATTTTTCATTTAATAAAAAAAAAATTCGGGCCAACTTCACAAGTCCGGGCTAGGGGGTAAAACGTCGCATTCAAAAGGCCTTCGTTAGTCCATGTTTTCCCCACAATTATTTTCGTTTTCCCCCAACCAAAAAAAAGTTATTCATTTTTTTTTTATTAAATGAAAAATGAGAGGGGGGAAAACGAAATTAATTGGGGGGAAAACAGACTAACGAGGGCCTTTTGAATGAGACGTTTTACCCCCTAGCCCGGACAATTAATTAAGACGTTCCCCCCCCCCCAGTCCGGATTTTTTCCGGGCTAACTTCACGCACCTGGTATGCGTTCTCTATAGATTCTATCTAAGCGCGTCTGAAATGAATTCTAATTACTTGTCTGTTGAACTGAGACAGCTCGTAGAAAAGAGACTTTTAATTATAACTTATTCCCGCGTTAATTTTTATTAATCTTAAAACCGTTTCTAAATTATTTAATTATTATTTTGCGCAAACACTCGGTGTTTGAACTGAGAATGTTTAAACTTGTGTTCAAGTTGTTTTGTTTATTTGTTTGCATATACGGCCAGACATAGTTTAAATACAAATATGGCGATAACTGGTTATGTACATGAATAATATGATGATTGAGTTATGAACTAAGTGCTGCCAACTTCTTTATATTTATGTATGTTTATTAGTTTGTTGCGTCTGAACGATATTAAGTGCGAAAATAAGAAATTATGTTTGCACTACTGCAGATACTTAATTTTATTATTCAGTTTTATAATACAAAGTTTTTAACAAAAAAGACCTTCAAAACAGCCACTAAAAAGAGGAAAATAATAAAATTTTGAGGTCTGCGCCAATTTAATAAAATATGAAGTCGGTTAAAAAGTAGATATTAATTACTATACTATACCGACTTCATATTTTATTAAATTGGCGCAGACCTCAAAATTTTATTATTTTCCTCTTTTTAGTGGATTTTTTGAAGGATGTTTTTTTTTGTTAAAAAGTTTTTTATTTGTTTTTACAATACGTAGTTTGCACGTTATTAACGGACTTCTGTCTTGATATTTGATTACTAAACTAAAAAAAGAGAATCACTGAACCGATTTTAGTAAAATATATATGGAACCACTCTGAAGGCATGCCCTATTAAATAAAACAAGAATCATCAAAATCGGTTCACAAATGCAGGAGAAATCGCGTAACATACACACTGCACACACACAAATACAGTCGAACTGAGAACCTTCTCCTTTTTTTGAAGTCGGTTAAAAAAGGCATGTGTTGCGGCACACACGACCGAAGTGAAACTTCTTATGTTTGAATGATTTAAAAATAATTTAAGGCTAGGAGCACTTGTAGGTACACTGTACGTCGTGCGAAGTCAGAAGTCGAATGACTTGCCACTGACTTTTTCAGGGTTTATATGTTCCGGTAGGCGGACCGACCACAACTGCCGTTCGAATGCATCTATTTATACCATATAACATATAACACAAACGCGGGGGAAGAGGGGATACATTCCAATGAAACATTCTTTTCCGTTACACATTTTTGTCATTTTTCGTTTCATCGAGCTAGCATTTTACCCTTCGGCCTTCAAATCGTCAAAGCAGTGACGCCGCATAAGAAGTTCCACTTCAAAATTATTTTGTTTGTCAACATATAGCTTGAATTTCGTTTGTTTCAGTTTCTTAAATATTTCGATTTTTTTTTATAAATAATCACTATTTTCGCTGACTTATCATCTCCCTTTTGTGCTTTTAAACAGTTAAAGGATTTTTCAAATCGGTTCAGTAGTTCCTGAGATTGCCATCGATTAGCTCTATATACGGGATTCCGGACTTGCTTCACATTTTTCGCTCGCTGATCATCCCCCTTTTGCTTTATCGTAATAATATATAGCCTATGTCACTCAGGGAATTATGCCCAATAACATTGGGCATGATTTTTACTAACATATTTTTACTTCCCACCTCTACTATGGTAGAGAAGTAATGGATTTAGTCCGAAAAAAATATTTCAAGATTTTAACAGATCTTGACGTCTTGAGACCCTAGCAATCGTTTAAGATCATTTTCTGACTGATGTCTGAATGCGTGTGTGTGTGTATGTGGTCAATTTTTCGCCTTCGATATCGTAAAAAACGGAACAACATACGGGCATGCCGATTGTTCTATTGTGTTTATCAGCCTTTAACTTAGATCTGATTAGATTTTGAGTCAAATCGGTTCAGTGGATCCTAAGATATTAAAAAAACGTTCTCAATGTCACGTATTAATATAGGTAAAAAAAATATAAATGAATTCTAGATGTTATAATATGAAAAAAAAATATTTTACAAAAAAAAATAAAAATTGTACGTAAATCAAGGTAACCATGATTTTTGCTATATTAAGCTAGCCATCAGTAGATCACTAAACAAAAAAGAGGGCCATGCTTTTTTTCAAAGAATAAAAAAAGAGTGTTTATTTTTTGCAAATATTTACTAGGTGGGAAGTATAGGACTGGTCATCAGTCGAATTTTTTTACTAACATATTATGTTAGTAAAAGCTTCATTTATATGGGATAAGTGACAATTGTGTGAAAACGTAAAAAACAATTAAACCAACAAACAAACTTTTAATCTTTATAAAATTTGTACTTATATATTAACAGTTTACAAAATTCTCGACAAAAATCTCATCTAATATAAGATCACGTTTATCTACTGAAACTGTCACATCGTTACCTACCGATTTAACGGTAACCCGTTTGATATGCCGTCTTCTACAAACTTAACTGCCGTATATCGATTTTCAATCAATAAATCTATTGGAAACAAATCTCTCTCGAAGCGGAACACTGTCAGAATTGATAATATTAAATCGTTCTATTGCATCGACGCGACGCGATAAAATGACGCTCTTCGATCTTGTTTGATGCACGCTTTCTTAACATTGGATATTTATACTGAGTGACAGGGATTGTCTGTCTCTTGTTTCCTTCCTTTCTTTTGTCAGCCGTCAGTTAACCACGGAGACGTATTTGGATAATGACTTACCCATTAGATAATAATTTGTATCTACGCCGTGTCTATTTTGTCAAAAATGATGGAAGTTTTGCATTTCTGAGATAACTTAAGGTACGTGCAGTATGGAGCTGGGATTCTAGATGGTAGCGTAGATCATAGCAGGGCTTGCTTAAATTAATGCATTGTTATATAATATGCGAGCGTACACAACGAAGCAGTGAGTGTAGCAAGTATAAGCGCTGTTACAAGAGCTGGTAGTTTAATAAATGAAATTTTGCCAGTTGTTATTTAATTTGTTTTGAGTTTTTTCTAAGACGTATTTAAAAGTGTTAGGTTCCATACGTAAATATTCAAAAAACCGGTTTGGGTAAAATTTTAATTCTTGGTATAAATGATGAAATTCGCCATGTTTAGATCGTTTTCTATTAATAGGGTGGACATGATAACTCCTACCCAAATTTGTATTTAAAATATACCACTTTGTAGCAGAAGAACACAAATATTCGTCTTCGCTATCTGACATTTCAAACGCGATTTGAACTTGTATCAATGCTAGTATCAAAGCTTCGTTGTGCAAACCTATAATAAGCGCTTATAATTTCAGCCACCATCTACCATACATGCTACCATCTAGAATCCCAGCTGCGTACTGCACGTACCTTTATCCATTAAATTATTGTATTTACGCCGTGTCTATTTTGTCAAAAATAATGGAAGTTTTGCATTTCTGAGATGACTCTGATTAAGGTGAATGCTCACCAGCTGTTCAATATGCCCCCTTATTCACCCGCATAGCTCTATATTACGAGCATATGAATGTGTGTGTGTGCATACAACTCACGTGAAAAACAGTTTCGGAAATCTCTAATTTCTATGAAAAAACTTACATTCAGTCTGTTATGGTCATGCTTTCTTCTCATATGCTGTGATCTGCAACTTCGTGAAATCTCTTCATTAGACGCTTTAAAAACTTCGCCATTTTCACGTGAAAAAAATAAATTATTTTAAAAATAATAAAACCCGACTGCGTAAAAAGCAAACTTAAAAGATGGAAACATGATCAAATGATAACATGCAGTCGAAGGGATCAGATATTTCTGTTCAAGTTGTTACTATAATATGTATGCTTTCGACTGCATTGTTATCATTTGATCTTGTTTCCGTCTTTAAGTTCGCTTTTTACGCAGTCGGGTTTTTTGGTTTTTTAAAATAATTTATTTTTATTTTCTACCTGTTAGTTGAATCTACTCATCAAGCCTTTTCATTTGATACCCCACACAAAAGGTTTTACCGAATTTTTGCGTATTGACAAAACGGCATCTAGATGGTCTAGCGTCCGCCATATTGAATTTTCCGTGACGCATATACCCAGTAGCACTCGTGAGACTATGACGAATCTATAGACACCTCATTTTTAAAAATCCGTCCGTTTAGACTATATAGAAGGCGCCGACGAAAATGAAAAGATACAGTCGGGTAAAAAACTACGAAGAAATAGGCACGAGTACATTAAATAAATTTTAGTTTTAGGTATTCCAAAATGTGCATGATTTCCTAAAAACAACAAGCAAAACTCAGGATTCCCAAAATCGATTATCGGCAACTGAATATAGTAGAATGAATGTTTTGTTGAATTTTGAGATTCGCATAAAAACAAAAGATGGCGTAGGAGTTCCTATCAGTTTTGTTAACCTCTCCACTCCTACTTAAAAACAAACATTTGTTTATTATTGAAAAACGACACGCTTTTTTCTCTTCGCTGTCAGATTATCATAAATTAACATTGGGTAAATTATATTACGTAACTGTTTTTCAACGTTAATGCGTAAACTAGACAACTTCTCTTATAGACTGAGAGCTCGTAACAAAAAAGTGCAATGTTTTTGGAAAGGCTAATATAAAGATTGTCCGAAAGCAAATCTGAACATAGAAAATTAATGAGTGCAACAAAGAAGACAAATAAAATTAGTAGCGCGACAAAGATAGAATGATACATTTTTAGAGTGTTATAGGTCTCCAAGTCACTATATGAATAAAAAGAAGTACTTATTAGAAATACCTTGTATTTTTGGTGTCCGTCTTGTGACTTCATGTGTTGTTAACACGACGCGTTTCAGTAACGTGTTGCCATCTTCAGGTGTGGTTAATTTTAACATTGGAAATGTTTATGTTCGTATATGGGGGCAGAGTTACGAGTTTTCGTTCAAGGCCAAAAGACAACGGTGTCGCGATCAAGTGAGGAGCAATCATGTAAAATTAAACAAGTGCAATTTTTTCGAAATGTGTTTTATATCATGTCTAATTAATTGAGAGGTATTTGCGACGATCTGCGGTGTTATTTTTGAGCAAATGTTAATAAATACTGTAGAAAAATCCATTTAAAAGTTAAGTAATCAAGCAAAAGTGAACGCGTATATAACAGAAGAATAATAGGGTTATTCCTGACAAAACTAAACAGTGCATTGATAAATATTGTGTGTATAATAAACAGTTAATTATGTTTCATATATGCTGTTATCATTTCCAATGTCCTCGATGGTTGCAAGGATTGCGAAATCTGTGAATTTTTTATATTATAAGACACACATTGAGTATTCGTAACACGTTATAATATTATGATGCTAAGAACTTCTCAATGTTGTGAATTTTAAATGAGTACTTCACAATCCACAACATAATAGACAAGTGCTTAGCATCATAATATTATAACGTGTTACGAATACTCAATGTGTGTTTTATAATATAAAAAATTAACCAGACCTGAAGATGGCAACTCGTTGCTGAAACGCGTCGTGTTAACAACACATGAAGTCACAAGACGGACACCAAAAATACAAGGTATTTCTAATAATTCTTATTATTATAAAGATCATAGAATGCTGTCATGGCTAGGTACAGTCGCGGACTTAAAAAAGTTTACACCTGTATCATCTAGTTACCGGTTTTTTTAATTTTTGCATATTGTAATTTGGCTTTTTATAGTAATGTATAAATTACTAAGGTTACATCCTAAAATATCAATGAAAAAATTATTATGAAAACTAGTGGTGTGCCGGATATCCGTATCCGTATCCGCGGATATCCGAGGGAAAAGAAAGATCCGTATCCGTATCCGTTAGTTTTTTGGCGGATCTTTTACGGATCTTTTACCTTATCAATTTTCAATTCATAGATAAAATTTTATATATATAGGTGATTAGGTAATAATGAAAAACAGTGAAATTCCATTCAGATTATTTTTTATTTTTTAATATCGTGGTCAATAACTTTTTCCCATAACAGATAGTCTCTTTCCAAAGGTCAATGTGCAATATTTAGTATTTACCGCCGCGTACTCTAAGAAAGTTAAGATCCGTATCCGTATTCGCGGATCTTGAGACCAAATATCCGTATTCAGATCCGTATCCGCGGATATACATTTTTAACGATCCGGCACATCACTAATCAAAACACCTCTATTGTTTAATATACAATCTAAATTACTCAATATTATTCAATTAAAACATAAAAAGATTTGATAACATTTGATACTAGCAAATTCCTTCCTCCAATCTTGAAATGATTTTTCTTTTTTGTTCATCGTTTTAATAATTTCTAGGCATTTAAACAACAATTATTTCTTTTAATTTTTGACATTTACATTTACTTTTTAAAAACTAAATTTGTTGCTAAGCTACTGTCTTTTTGTGAACTCACACTGAAAAACTCAAGTGTAAACTTTATTAAGTCCGCGACTGTACATTTAAGTAAACATCCAAAGTATTCATGGAAATGGCTAATGCATGTTTTAAAGATAGTTTAATTTTGTTTGAAATCAAAGTATCCATGGAAAATATTTTTTTTCCTCAATCACCAAATGGCTTCAGGGGGAATAGCTTTCGGACAATCTGTATATTTTAATATTAGCCTAAATACCTATTTAAGGTGTAATAAAATAACATTGCACCAAATTTCAGCCTTTTCGAATCATTCACACTGACCTGATTTTCATGACACTAATGCGGTAGTGCTTAGTTCAAACATTGCGCTATCTGACAACCTTTTTTTAATTTTTCATTACATTGACTATACTTACCTATAGATCAATTTTCAGATTTTCCAGAACACTTCAATGATGCTCGTTTTTTTAATCTTTCAAAGCGCAGCGGTGTCAGGTGTCTCCATACCTTGGGTGAAGCCTTTTTATTAAAGATGAGTTTATGTTGAATTCATTACCTAGCACTTTAACGATTTGTGAGATAACGTTAATGCTACACCGCATTTTGAGACCCTTAGGGGTTGAATTTCGAAAAATCCTTTCTTAGCGGATGCCTACGTTCTGTAAGGAACCTACCTGCCAAATTTCAAGTTTGTACGCGTTATAGTTCCTGAGATTTCGTGATAAATGAGTGAGTGATATTTCGCTTATACCTAAATAATACATACGGATCACCCTGTATACAAACGTCAGGCAGGAAGCGGTGTCTGCTTGCTGAACACACGAGTGCCTGCCGGAATGTTCTGGAGAACGCGAGAACGTACTGGGCTGGGCAGCGCTGGTATATAAACGAGTGAGTGAAGCGAACAGGCAGTCAGTCTACGGTGACTCACGCAAGTAATCAGTTCAACGGAAATCAAGCAGTCATTAGTGACTCGTGCAATCAAGTGCGTCTGATATAAATATTAGGCAGTCATTAGTGACTCGTGCAATCAAGTGCGTCTGATATAAATATTCTGCAGTCATTAGTGACTCGTGCCGTCAAGCATGGATATAAATATTAATCAGTTAATCAGTCAGTACAGTGATATAAATAGTGGAGTGGATATAAATAAATAGTACTGAAGTAACTGAGTAAATGACTGACATAAATAAACGTTAGAAATAAATCTGATATAAATACAGTGATGTAAATAGTCCTTGTAAATAGTTAATTGTTACGAATTATTGTATATAGTTGTTGCATTTATTGTTATTGTTGTGTTTTTAAATACTGTAATAAATACTGTAAATAAATATTTATTCCGCCAACTCAGAAAACAGTTTTGTAACAATATTATTATATAGAAGATTACAGCCTAACTATAAGCTAATTTTAAAATATAAGCCTTTCTAAAATTCTTGTACTTTTTTGTCACGAGCTCTTGGTCTATTATAAATATCCGTTGTGTCTGTGGCATTCAATCAAAATGGAATGTTAATCAATCTTTTAACCCATCTCTGGTCAAGCAACTATTCTATTCCCGCGTCCGCCGTCGTGACTCTTGTGTCGGTAAACCTTAATAAGCGATGTACCAGTTTACAAAACAAACGTCATCCGGATTTAATTATATTTTGTATGTTAGGCGCGCGAGAATTACACGTTTGTTAATTTAAACAGTAATCATTGTTTTAAGACGCGAATTTGTTTAAACCAATTAGCACACGTCATCATTAATCATCACTTGACTCTTATACAGTACACATTTTGATTCAAAACCTATTGAATATTACAGATTTGTTTCATCTTGGTTTAGATTTCTTAATTATTGTTGTCCGATCGAAGGCCAGTTTTTTAAGCCGAAACCGATCTTCGGCTTTTTTCTCACCTTCGGCTTAAGACGGAGGTATATACCTATTGCTAAAAATCGAGGGATACCGGATAATACTTATTATTGTACGCTAAACACAATTTTGTTGAAGTTGAGAGATATTTTTTATTTCTTGTCTTTTTTTAAATATTCTTTGTTTCAGAGTTGGTATGTCATGTAAATAAAATAATATAAGCAATGTCTCACTCCATTATTCAGTAAATACAACATTCGCCTTCGGCCCGATTTTCCGAAGGTTTGTTCAGTCTTTATTCATTGTAAAATAACAGTAGGGTAGTGCAAATTCTTGGCATTCTTAAAGTGTGGACTATGATCTTGCTTGTCAAGCGTCTATAATCAACAATATTCTCTTTTGAAATGTGGAAGAATAAGTGAGCATAGTAGAGAATAGTGAAAATTGTTATTATACAAGGTGATTCTGTAATGAGTACCATAAATGATACAGGATGTACCTACTGTCAAAATAATACGAAAACCAAGAATAACTTTTTTTCCAAAAGTGCTTCCCTAACAAGATACAGGGTGTTAAAGGGTCGATTTGGAGAACACTTATTTGCTCGTATCTTTTAACTGGGTTGAACAATTTAATTCATTTTTAGTAGACATCTACTACATAATAAGGACCGTAAACGGACAAAATTTTGTTGCATTTGAACAACCCAGTGGCGTAGAATTGGGGGTCATGTGACACTTTTTCCCCCCAAAAAAAGTTGCTGTTGGGTTTTTTCCATTTTTCTTTGTTTTTTTAGTATTATTGGTTCAAATACAACAAAAAAGGTACACTTGTTTCATTTGCCCAGAAGCGTCCGTTTCCGAGATATTCTGACTTGCGTGTCACTATGTGAAATACCAGGCTGCAAAGTTATCACAGAAAAAGTTTTATTAACAAACAAATAAAATACTTAAAGTCGAATACATCTAGGTAATAAAGTTTAATTAACAAAAAAATAAAAATTAGTAAAAATAAAATTAAAGTAAGTTTTCAAAGTGTCTTCCATTGGAACGTGACCCCCAATTCTACGCCACTGGGTTGTTCAAATGCAACAAAATTTTGTCCGTTTACGGTCCTTTTTATGTAGTAGATGTCTACTAAAAATGAATTAAATTGTTCAACCCAGTTAAAAGATACGAGCAAATAAGTGTTCTCCAAATCGACCCTTTAACACCCTGCATCTTGTTAGGGAAGCACTTTTGGAAAAAAAATTATTCTTGGTTTTCGTATTATTTTGACAGTATAGGTACATCCTGTATCATTTATGGTACTCATTACAGAATCACCTTGTATATAAATATTATGGAATAATAAATCCTTATTGAAATTACACCATCTTATCGGGAAATAAACAAGGTTATAACTCAAGTCACTTCTGCTTAGACGTCGATTTTCCCCCAAAACAATAGAGCTCTTCCTATTCGCGTGTCAAAAATCTTCCCAAAATTGGGTTTTGATCTGCTTAGGCGTTTGACCAGAATCATGTTGACAGACGAGCAAAATGTTTACACAAACATGTTTTTTACACTTCGGTGATCTCAAGAAGTGAAAATATAAAATTGCATAATGTGAATTGTGACATTATAATTACCATTCCTTTGTGGAGTTGGATAAATAAAAATTCAGATAATTCAGTTTTCAAACGCAAGGAGAAAACTTATTAGGTAATGAAATTCGTAACGAATCCTTATAAAAGACGATGGCGATGCACATTGAAGACGAGTTGGTTTAGTGAGGACTAATGTCAATTCAGATAAAACGAAAGTGAAATCGTTAGCATTTCTTCTATATCTCGTAGTATGTATATTCCTTTCCATTATCATTATCCATTCTCTTCAGGATGAAATGGATATCGAATATATTGGCGCTATGCGAAGCAGTAAACTGTAAAGCGTATTATAGATTGAAAGGTAAAGTAGATCGAACTCCCATAAATACACAAACATTGTTGCAGTATGTGCTGATGGATGAAGCCAAACATTGCTCTCACATTATTGTAATACATTGCTAATAAAAAATGGTGGAACCTTTGGTGTAAAGATACGAAATGTTACAATTACCACAAAACACCAAACCATAACAAACACTCTCGACGTACGTTTCGCCAACCAAGTTGGCATCATCAGGAGATGATTAAAACTAAAGACTAAACAAAAATTACTGCCTATTTATAGGCTACCTAATTTTAATTACCTGAAAACTAAACTAATTTACTAAATCAAAAAGCAGGCTACCTGGAATTGGGCCTTTGTCACTGTTCATAATATTATGTTTACACTTATGAATCTCTAGACTCTCTACGGCGTCTAGTTGTCTAATATTAATGACGTTTCTAATTAATTTTAAATTACTATTGTCTATTTTATGGTCATTTTCAAATGCATGTTGGGCAACACTAGATTTATCAAACCTGCCATATTTTAGATGAGCCATATGCTCTTTAAATCTTACTGAAATAGATCTTCTCGTTTGGCCAACATACTTTTTATTACAATTTTGACAACTAATTTCATAAATCCCCGACTTTTCTTTTTCTTCTACTTTTTCTTTAGGGTTCCCTAATTTTTCTTTCAAACTATTACTTGAAGAGTATACAATATTTAATCCTACTTCTTTAAAAATCTTTTTTAACCCTCTGGTGAAGCGCGATTCAAATGGAATCGATACATATCTAGAAATTTTTGTTTCATTACGAAAAGTCGAGGAATTTTCCAAAGCATTCTTAAAACTACGTTTTCTAATCATTTTATCTATTAAATCTACATTATAACCATTACACAAAGCTATGTCCTTAATTAAAGTTTTTTCTTTCTCAAACCTTTCCTTGTTGAGAGGGAAGCTGAGTAACCGGTGTATTAAAAAGTTGAAACTTGCCATTTTATGTTGAGGGCAATGATGTGAGTCTTTAGGGATATATCTTAGTGTATTGGTGTCCTTTCTGTATATATCAAATTCTAAATTATTTGTCTCATTCTTTATGACTAATACATCTAAAAATGGCAGTCTTCCGTTGTTTTCAATTTCATAAGTGAATTTTATTGAAGGGAAACAATTATTTAATTTGGAAACAAAATTGTCTACATTCTCACTTTTAGTGTCAAATACTGCGAAAATATCATCCACATACCTAAGCCATACTCTAGGGAAGTAATCAAAAGTTTCTTTTGCATCTGTTTCAAACTTATTCATGAAAAGACTGGCAATAAAAGGAGATAGAGGGTTCCCCATTGCTGTCCCTTCATGCTGTTCATAAATATTACTATTATGCAAAAAACAATTTTGTTTCATACAAATCTGAGTGAGTTTTATGTAGTCATTTACCATCTCACTACTAAATTTATTCCTATATAATAGGTCTTTTAAAATATCTAAAGTTTCTGGAATAGGGACGCTTGGAAACAACGAGCATACGTCAAAAGAAATCAAAATTTCCCCTTCCTCCAACTGAATATCCTGGGTTTTATTAATAAACTCATTCGAATTAACTACCGCAAAACCAGTTTGAGTAACAGGTAACTTTTCAAATTCTTTTGACAACCATTTTGATAAAAAGTAAGTTGGTGCTCCGATTGCCGAAACAATAGGACGCATGGACTTACCTGGTTTATGTACCTTAGGTAAACAATACAGTCGTGGTATAATTGGGTTGGATACATGTAGTTTTCGTTTCAAAGCCGGGGTGACAATTTTCTTACAGCTCTTAACCGCATCTTTGACTTCATTAATCATTTTTGTTAAAGGATTTTTCTTAAGTTTTGTATAAGGACCATTACTAATTAAGGTGTCAACTCTTTCATAATAATCTATTTTGTCTAAAATAACAACTTTGTTTCCCTTATCAGCTTTCAAATAAAAACACTCTTTCTCACGTAATCGTTTGATAACTTCCTTGTTTTTGACAACTTTTGGCTTTGTTTTCTGACTTTTTTCAATATTTACAGACAACTGGGTCTTACATGCTTTTCTGACGAAACCTTTGGAAGGCTCAGGTAAATATTGAATAGCACTCTCGATTCCTGCGACAACGTCTTCTAGAACATTGTCGGGACCTGGTAGGCTATATTTCAAACCTTTGTTTAGTAATTCAATTTCTTTTCTATCAAACGATTTCGATGATTGGTTATCAACAATGTTGATGTATTTTTGAGGAAAATTTTCTTTGGGCTTATTTGGAATTAATTTTTTGAACTTTTTGTTTAAAGATGCCATCTTTTTTATAAATTTTGCATCAACTGCAACAAACATTTTCCTCTGAAATACACTCCATTGTTCGTATTCTAAATTACTTAGTCTAAATGTTAGTTTCTAGTTCCTAAATCTAACTTAAGTCTTTATAACAATAGTTCTGAATATTCTGCTTTAAAATTTTACAACGGTCTTCCTCCAGAGCTGAAGACACTACTTTTTTCTAAATTTAAAACAGAGCTAAAGTTGCTATTGACTAAAGCTTGGACAATAAATTTATTATATTCTAGATTTGAGTAGTTGAACCAGTATACTTCCAGGAACTATGTCGTCTGTGGGAGACGTTTCTTATCTTTCCCTATAGAACGCACTTTTGTAGCTCCACATAGTTCCGGTCACTGTGTTCGTTCGCATTCTAGAGAGTGCGTCGGCGCGTGGCTGGCGCGTTCGGTTAAACTCGACGTTTTACCATTATAGTGAACTCGTTGTTGTTATGATTGTGTTTCGACGCGGAGAGATTGGGAAAGAATCCTTGCTTTCCTTCAGCGCAGAGATGCCAGTAAAACAGCGGAACTAGATAATTCCGCGGTTTAGATCCGATTAACAAAGGAAAACGTTCCATATTAAATTCGAAGTTGCTATATTTAAATAGAGCAATTTGATCCTTGAAAACAGTTTTAAGAATTGTTGGAAATGAGCACTTCCGTGGCACAAAGGATCAATATTAATTCAATCTTTGAAACTGATTTTCGAGAGCCTACTTCCCTTCACAGAACGTCTTGTCACCCATCGCAATGGATTCCTGTTTTTACGCTTTATCTTCTATCAGTTGTCTTCAATCCATAACATCCCTTACTCGATTGTAATATCTGAGATATCGAGCGTCTATAATTTACAATCAAATCTAATCTATAAGACATATCCAGGCACCAGAGCCCAGATGGCATATTTCTTGTATGTGAGAATTTGTTCCGATGATAACAATTTCCATTTTTAATTTTTTTACATTTAATCAGAGTTGAAATATTTCCAATTGCGCGGAAATAGTCAAAAGCATAGGATATAAATTCCTATACGAAATCTATTTTCATGAACTCGAGTACCAATTCATATTTTCAATATGATATTATTTTTAATAGCAAATCGAAACCCCAACTGATACTTTCACCAGAACCTGAGAAACGTCATATATCCACAATCTCGGGATCACTAAACTTTTTTCAGGGATAAATAGATTTTAAGGCCACAAACAGTCAGGGTTACTTGGGTCTAGTACCAATTCATATCTTCAATTTGTTTTTAATAATAAATTGATAATTCAACTGACATACTTACCAGCTCGAGGATTAGAACCTGGGAACTGGGGGCTTGTAATAGAGAAGCAATTGAAACGCCATATCAACAGCGACATCGCTACATGCTCGGTTATTCTTCTAATCCACAAAAATGTCGAAATTTCTAATTCAATAATCTGTTCGATATTGAGTTTCTTTGACACGACGATGTACTTGCCAGTCTGTACAATATAGGATATTGAACCTTTGTCTCACTAGTGTATTGCAGCAACGGATAGGCACATGGACTATAATAATATTGTAACTGTAAACATTCATGCATGAGATGCACTGCACACCGTCGAGCTCTCCAATTCTCAAACTGCACGAGTCTCCTGATATTTACGTATAACCTACACTACTATACACGTGTTTTGTGCTTACCGTTTTTGCGCGGCAAGTATTATGTATCTAATAAAACTTTTTATTCAACACATGCACGCTTTTAATGTTTTTTGGTGTCTGTAAAGCGGATCTTAAATGACCGTTTATTGATTGGTGATGTCATGATCCAGTATGAAACGATTTTCGATGCTATAATGAAAAACACTTGAAAAATCCGTTACATAATAAACCCTTATGTACTTAATAACTCTTTTCGGTGCTATAATGAAATATGGTTACTATGGTAATGAAGTAAATGAAGATTGTATCAAGGCCAATGTTTTTAAAATGAGAGGTACTTATGTCAGTGAATCTACGGTGTTTGACATTAATTCAAATTATCAAAGTTTAAAACAATACATGTGTTGAATAAAGTACAGCGTGCAACGCGTGTGCTAAATCATGCGTCAGACGCGATGTTTTAGCACTCGTGTACGACTCGCACATACGCACTCAGCTACTACTCGTGCTGAAAACATCACTCCTGACGCATAAGGATGTATTTAGCACACTAGTTGCACAACATACTTTTATAAAAAAAAACACGGTGCAAGTGAAACTTTATTGCCATAAGTAGGTAAACACTTTTAATCTGAAATCGCTTAAAGTGCCTATATAATTTTGTTTACGTGGTTTTGGTAATCCAATTTGAACCATGATTAGTAAGAATCCAGATTCTATCGTTGGTATGGTAGATGTCACCTTAAAAATTGTGCCAGTAGACGGTGATGAGGATACGGAAGGACATTTAATCATATTGCATACTTTTAAATGAGTGAGGTGAGTTATGCAAATTTTAAAAAATATAGGTACCTACCTACTATTTATAATGAGTGATGAGTGACTGCATATAAACGCTACGAAGCCGACTACTGTCTACATCAGTGCTTCTCAAAGTGATGATCCGCGGACCGGTGCCGATCCGTGAGGAAACTGTTGCCGGTCCGCAGGTTAGATATAGTTTACACAAGAATAATAAAAAAAATTGTTTCATTTGTTATAATTGAAAAAACTTGGACCTTCGATAAATTTTGATTTGAATTTGCGTTTTTGGGTCCTATTTTTTGAAATTTTTTTCCGGGGAAGACCCCTGGCTACTAAACTAACCGAAGGGCTAACGCTAATATACACCTGATCCTGTCCATATTGTCACCATTGTATCCGCCCCAGGGAAAAAAAGGTAACGGTCTGTCATACATTAGTAAAAATAATGCCGGTCCGTCACATTAATAACTTTGAGAAGCGCTGGTCTACATCGTGCATAAAACTTTCCATATGTTGGCGCCAATAAAATACCTGCATGGTATTTCTGGTTTTTGTATAACTTTCAAAGTAATTGATATTGAAAATATAATTCCGATGAGCAATTATGCATTCAACTAACGTGCTGTAAAAACGCGTAAGTACGTTGCTCCTATATAAGCTGCTCATTCAATATTTTAAAATAAAACGGAAATTTAAAATTTAAGAGAATGGGATAAAAGGCAAAAGAATAACAATATTTATTTGCTGAACTAGTATTTAAACCACTCGCGACGAGGCCCTGCAGTCAGAGTCGATTCTGATTGGTCGAATACCCCATCTTGATGTTGTTTGACACACGCACACACCTAAACGAACGTAACAACTAACAAGTGAACTATGTGTACTAATATGGATAGTTGATTGCGATTAAAAAATGGGTTTTGTATGTGGACAATGTTCAAATACATATTATTCAAGGCAGGCATTAATGTTAACATAAAAAACTTTTTAACAAAAAAAAAAAAACCTCCTTCAAAAAGCCACTAAAAAGAGGAAAATAATGAAATTTTGAGGTCTGCGCCAATTTAATAAAATATGAAGTCGATTAAAAAGTATAGTATAGGGATTAATATCTTCTTTTTAATCAACTTCATATTTTATTAATTAAATTGGCGCAGACCTCAAAATTTCATTATTTTCCTCTTTTTAGTGGCTTTTTGAAGGAGGTTTTTTTTTTTTGTTAAAAAGTTTTTTATTTTTTACTTTTTAGTGTCAAAAAGTGACATTTACCTTAAAGGAATCACACACCGTTACTCACTTTTTATTAAACCGACTTTCTTACGCTGTCTGATGTGTCAAAAAGTGACATTTACCTTAAGGAATCACACGCCGTTACTAACTTTTATTAAAATCAGCCGAACTGCTGAACCGATTTTGATGAAATTTCTATGGGATCAATCTGAAAGTATATCCTTTCAAATAAAAAAAAATTTTCCAAATCGGTTTATAAATGACGGAGTTCTGAGGTAACAAACATACAAAAAAAAATACAACCGAATTGAGAACCACGTCCTTTTTTTGAAGTCGGTTAAAAATTAGAATGAAAACTTCAGGTAAGGCTTGTAATAAAAATATATGAGCACTGTGGTTGGAATAAAAACAAAAATAAAGATAGTTACTTCTTACCACAACAGTTTTATTGATGGATGTACATTTCGAAAGCTATGCTTTCATCTTCAGCAAACACTATAGTGTTTGCTGAAGATGAAAGATGAAAGCACGACCCAAACTCATTGTAATCGACCATTTCATAATTTGAGACGCGGTTATAGTTGGTTTTAACTTGCTCCGCAAGTATCCCTTGTGTGACGGTGACGAACCTGAAGTTTTGGGTGCTTCTGGATACAATTTTTTAAGGAATTCTTCCTATACAACATTAATAATATTATACGTAATTTGTTTATACTTTATACGGCTGAATTTCTTAGTAAAGAAGGTAATTGAATAAGCAGCCAACCAGACCATATCATAATCAAAACTTGCATTTTTGGAAAGAAAAAATCATTTTTATAACCTATGTCACAGTCGGGTTCCCGACTGTACAATAGCTTATAAAAATGATTTTTTCTTTCCAAAAATGCACGTTTTGATATGATATGGTCTGGCTGCTTATCCAATTACCTTCTTTATTAATAATAATAATATTATTTTATTGATTAAACATCAAAAGGCAAAGTTCAGCTATAAGCTGTTTCACAACTCATCCTAACATATTTTTTTTTCCTAAAATTAGATGAGCTTTGTCGAAGTTTGTCGGTGAGATAATAAATCAGTCTGTAGCTAATACTTCGTATAATCGTATACGAGAAAGTAAAAAATAATTCAATCTAGCGAGGCCTATTTTACTTCTATTACAAATATGGATTATTAGTGTATTTGCCATATGGCACATACACTATTGGCGTCGGTCGGATGGCGGGACCTAGGGGTCGGACCAAAATTTCTCGACGTTTCATAGCCTCCTGAACACTTTGGCACCATTTTTGGAAAAGTCTGTTTATATATGTATATATATATATATATATATTTATATATTTATATATTTATATATATATATATATATATATATATATATATATATATATATATATATATATATATGTGTGTGTGCGGGCTATAACTTTCGAAAGAGTTAATTGATTTTGACGAAATTCGGTAGGCACGTTGAAATCCATCACCGCACGAAGCCTATTTAAAATGGGCCCAATCGGACTATTTTAAGGGTGGTTTTTAGGGGTTGAAAAATGTTTTTGGGCCCAAAAATGCCGAAAAAATTCTCAGAATTGTTTCAAAATTGAAATTTAACCTTTTAATAAAGATCAAAATGTGCTGCTAAAATTTTAATAAAATCGGCCCGACAGGACCGGACTTACAAATTTTATGAAAACACTAGTTTGCGGATAGTGCTTTACTTACTGAAGGGTGTATTTAATTTGGTACCGAGGTTGCATTGATAAAAATATTGAAATTAAGAAAAAAAATATTATTTTAAGGGATGTATTAAGGGGTTACATTTTTTATTTTGTTCAAAAACAAACTTAAGTTCACATAATAAAGCCACAATGCCAGTATTAGCAAATACACTATATTGTCGGCAGGGTTTTGGCACTGCGACCCGAGTTTTTTTTTATTGTGAACCTGCACAATAGTTCATTAGACTGACAGTTCAGACTTCAGACAAGAACGCCGCATATTATTATAAAATCATGTCATGTGTTGGCAGATAACTGCTAGAAGTTAAAAAGCGACTTCTTTGTAAATTAATTGCATACAAACTAGTGACTACTGACCACGGAAATGGATTCGTTTTGAGTTATTTATTTTTTTTATAAACTAGCGGAGTTACAGTCTAATGGGATTGACTCACGTATTTTTTTTTTAACTTCTTATTGGAAGTTATTGTAATGGGTCCGAAAATCGAAATCAAAATGTATAACAAATTTTTATGTTTCAAGGTCACTACACTATTTTTAGAAAGATGTCTCTGTTTGTGTACGTATGTGTGTGTGTACGTATGTACGCATGTGTCCATTTCTTTCTAAAACGAAATCTCAAGAATGAAAAATGATATCGACTACGTTAGAGTGCCAATCGATGCGTATTAACGTAAATATGGTCTGAAAGAAATTTTTTCAAAATCGGTTCAACCGTTCTTTTTTCTTAACCAAATAGACTCCAAAAAAGTAGATTTTACACAATATCTCGCGAATAAAAAATTATATCGACTTCGTAAGGGTGTCGATCGAGGCGTGTTAACGTCATTTTGATCAGACATAAATTTTATAAAAATCGGTTCAGCCGTTTTTTTTTTTTAATTATTGTTAAAAATAAATAATAATTATGTTTTAATGATTAAAATGATTAACTTTTCGTTGTAATATCTAATTTAATTATTATTTTAAATATTTATCAAACTGGGAAGTTCGTCGTGTGGACCTCAAGGGTCGCACTTTAATCCTAATAAACGATCCACCTCACGGCTTATTTATTTTTTTAATCAGCAGTGTTTTTGAAATTGAGACTATCAAATTTTTTTCGGAATTTTTAGAAACTCGAAAAGGCCTTAACAAAATAATAGAGTTGAAAATTGTTAGCCGGATGACGTTACCCCACCTAGGGTCGCGCTTGAATTCTAACAGCCAATAAGAGTAAAGTCAGCAGAAATGAAAATACACTGTTGTCGTATTTACAACTGTCAAGCGTCAAGAAGCGTGTTTTAATATTTTTGTTACTTCGTTCAAATATCTATATAGCTATTTTTACACATTATTTTCAGACATTTTTGCTGAGAAATTAATACGAGTGAGAATTACGGAATTAGACAGTTTACATCACAACGACAATAACAACGCTGTCTCAACCATATTTCGTTTTTTCCATGGCGCACGTCTTCTGATGGGCACTTTAAATAGCGGCAATTTCAAATTACTGCAGTAAAGTTAAATTATAAAAAAAAAATAATCGCTTCAAAATTCCTACTAAAAATGGATATTGATTATACACCTAGATCACAATGATATCCGTAAAAAAGTATCCACTTTCAATCACCTCAATAGAATACATGTACCTTGTGTACTTTTGTATTTTCTGGCAATAAATTGAAATGGAATTGAAATATACTGGGTCAGAACTCTAACTCTACGTACTTGAGATATATTTTATATTACAAAATAAATAAAATAATAAAAAAAGATTTTGATGAATAAGCTACTGAATTTCATAAGAGTACTTAATTGATAAAAATATTTTTTGGGGTTGGATTATTATTGTAGATTATAGATGCGTCGACAACTCAGGTCATTAGCGTCTTCAACACGACAATTAATAATCCATTTGTGTATTAGAATCTGCCAGTCGGCATACACAAACCGATGTTACGAGCTCGGGCTCGTGGGAACGCCAATTCCCAAAGAACATTGGAATGCAATTGCGAGAACAACTACATTCCAATGTTCCCCCTATGGGGGAATTGGGGGTTGTATATAGGATTACCAGGTGGCCGGGATTTCCGGGAGTGTCCCGGAATTCGTTGGTTTGTCCCGTGTCCCTAAATTTAAGTCTTCTATCCCGGAAATGCATAAGTTCAGCGAATTCGTGGTCGCGATCGCAAGAAACGACACTAAGTTACATACTAAGTAATACTTATTTATTTAGCACTATCTGCAATTTCTGTACATAATATATATATTTTTACTAGTTATTAATTGTATTTTTCGGACTTACCCTATGTCAGTAAAGACAAATTGGGAACAATAAAATGATAAATTATAGATTTACACGAAATTAAACGTGATTTACACACTCAAAAACGCGTGCCACATCTCACCGTGTACTGATGTGTGATAAATGAATAAAATTATACAAGTCTAATGATAAATACAACAAATAGTAAAATAAAAAAACATTTTTTTTTCACAATAACTCTCCCCCCCCTGAAATAAATTGTCTTCGCCTTAGAAATGTCCCGAAAATCTTGGTTTTTGATCTGGCAACCCTGCACTGAAAAAAATGGAAGTAAAAATACCTTGAAAGTTAAGGTAGAATTCGCTCGATTTTCTAAGTGATTTTACATTATTATTTATTTTTACACAGAAAACTTCATAAAAACTTGGACTTTTACTGTAAAGTTAGTGATTGTTACATAAAGTAAATTAAAATTACATAATTTGTGTAATATTCCAATAAAGTGTGTAAAAATTACAAAATAAAATGTATAGTTACATATATAAAATGGATGAATACAAAACATATTAATGTAAAATTAGTAACCACGCATGCGCAATGTGTTTTTATGGAATCTACGCGATGTGCAGGCGATACCTGTTTGCGACGCCATTGTCTCTTTGTGTGCCTATTACCAGATTAATCGCTGACTACAAATGGACCATCGATAATCTATGTAATCGGCCTTCTCATTTGTTACAGTGTAGTTGTATATCGCTTTCTATCTCCCCACTTAAAATATGCTGGTTGTACGCTCTTACGTCGTATTTGTCATAAATAAAAAATATTTTATTATTACGACAAACGATCAGATACTGCATTTAAATAAACGTCAAGAAATATTCTTTAAAAACAGGCACTTCTCGTACGTACGAGCATAAAAGTAATACTATGATAAAAGTTACAGAGAGGAAATGAAAAATTGGATGAGTTCACAGTCGATTACGTCTGAAAAATTGGCGCGTTCTCGTTACAGCACTTTACCTGAGTACTTGTACGATATACTAAACTTGCTTTGTACTACCATGGAAATAAAAATTGCATTGAGATGGCTTATATTTTTTAACTCTTTCTTTCTTAGTTGTATTTCATCAATAAACTTCGGCCTTATCTCGTCTAATCGAAACACCGTAAAACGTGTAACCAACATATTAATACAAGTCGGTCCAGTAGACCAGTGATCGCGAAAAACCAGTAGCTCGTGACAGCATTTTCGATAGATCGCGAAAAAATTAATTATTATAATAAATACATTAATTGTAATTTTAATTAGATACTTATTTGTTATTTGCAAATACTCCAAAAGCTATTTTGAGTTTTGAGGACAATGTGGTCCAATGATTAGCGTCGCGGCCTCTGGATCAGACTGTCGTGGGTTCGAATCCCACCTCCACTCATGGATGTTTTGTGATGTAATTTAGTTTCAAGTGAGTTGTTATTTAATGTAATCAAAACGTTAATAACCTAAGTTGTCGACGCGTCTATAATTTACTATATATAAATTGACATTTTGAGTTTTCTTATACAGATTATTTCCCACTTTGTATTTGATTTTGCGCGCTCAATCTCAGACATGGCCGTAGCACGACCGTAGCGCTAGTGCCCGTAAATAGATTATGAACATAGTACTATACATAACCTATAGAACGACATTTTGTGAAATTAGTATTAACCTTGCATCTTAAATAGTATATTGTGTAACTAGTGTGCTAAATACATCTTTATACGTCAGGCGCGATATTTTCAGCACAAGTAGTAGGCGAACACACACGAGCCTTGGCGAGTGTGCATCGCGAGCCGAATACGAGTGCTGAAAACATCGCGTCTGACACATAAAGATTTAGCACACGCGTTGCACACTATACTTTATATAACACATGAATGGTTTTAGACTTTAATTGAATTAAAAAAAAACAGTTACATAATGAACCATTATGTAACTAGTTACATAATGCACCATTATAGCACTGAAAAGCGTTACATAATGGTCACTAGTCAATAAACGACTATTTAAGGTCCGCAAAACAGATACGAAAAAACACTAAAAGCGTGCATGTGTTATATAAAAGTATTTTTACAAGGCTGCCCAATCGTCATTAATCTTATTTTATTAAAAATTCGACACAATCTCTTTTGGTCACAGAAATAATATCTAATTAATTGAGTCTTCAATAGTTCAGACGTTAATTGTATAAAAAGATGTCAATTATTTAAGCGAGATTAAATCTTTGCAATCCTCATTAATTAGTTTATATTAAACTGTTGCTGTTGTTTGCCTTTGAAGTAATTATATTATCAAGTAATGACAGCGAGACGTAGGTAGAATATTATGATTATCAACAAGATATTAAAATGTTTAACCAATTGTGCACTTAATTATTATTGCTAAATTTATTAATAGTTTTGTGTGGGTTTCAATTTATCCTCACTGAAAATAAACCTGACATTAATTAAATCTTCTTCAATAACTCGTAACAAATCAATAAACAAAAGGTTATCGATACCAAATGGTATATCAAACAATAAAATTAATTTCTTTCTAAGTATTAAAATTCTTTATAAAATAAATCATATAATGTGTGGAGTTCGAATAGGGTTCTTCTAGTTCCTCATTTCTAAAAAATATTAGTAAAAAAAAACTTTTTAGAGACAAGCTTTTATTTAAATGCCCTAAAAAGGAAAAAATAATTTTTAATAATTTAGGTTCATAATTATAAAAGCGTGGGTCGTAACTAATAAACTATCATAGAGTTCACGACCCACGCTTTTATAATATTATTATGAACCTAAATTATTAAAAATTATTTTTTCCTTTTTAGTGCATTTAAGTAAAAGCTTGTCTCTAAAAAGTTTTTTTTACTAATATTTTTTATTTTTTAGAAATGAGGAACTAGAAGAACTCTATTCGAACTCCACACATTGTATGATTTATTTTATAAAGAATTTTAATACTTAGAAAGAAATTAATTTTATTGTTTGATATACCATTTGGTATCGATAACCTTTAATTTATTGATTTGTTACGAGTTATTGAAGAAGATTTAATTAATCTCAGGTTTATTTTCAGTGAGGATAAATTGAAACCCACACAAAACTAATAAATTTAGCAATAATTCTAGTAAATAGTAGTAGGTAAATAGCAATTGTCCCTCCTGGATCCGCGCGTGCCTAGGTCCCTTTCGCACGATCCTGTTCGCAAGCTATATTCAGATTTATATTTTGAACAACCTTGTAATATATAATATCATTTCACATAAAACAACATTACGCACTTGCGTGAGAATCTACTGTTACACATTTTATTTATTTTTTTGCGATCTACCAGTCACATATTTTCTGTCGGCGCAGTAAATTATTTTTTTTTTCATTCCAGTGTCTAGAAAACCGTTAGCTTGTCATTTATTCTGTGTATCGATAATAAATAATTGCACGTATCGTAAATATATTTTTTTTCTCTAGTAGTTGCTTTAATATCTTGTAATTTATAGATTTTCTCTCTGAAATGACCGGGAAAATATGACCTGTAATCGATAATCAATGAGTGATCGTCGGTTTTTGTAGTCAGTAGTAAGTTAGCTTTGACACCACTAAATAAATCCTCTATTCTTGTCCAAGAATATAGGCAGGACCGTTCCATGTCGGGTGTGCAAGGGGGGCGGCGTACATGAACGCCAACTGGGAAGGGCGCTAGGTGCCGAGAAAAAACAACAAATATAATAATAAAAATTAAATGTGAAAGATAAATTAAAATTTCATAAATCCAATTTTTGTTATACAGGGTTCGGCAGAAAGGACTTTACACTTTGCTTTTTCAATTACAAGGAAACCAAATAAGAAATTGCGATGGTTCTTTTTTCATATCACATAGGGGGCTTTGGAAATTTTATTGTCGAATTTGACAGTTGTTCAAGAATGCAGTGGACAATACCACAACGTGTCTTTTGTGTAGAACAATTTATCAATACAAGCTCGATTACCGTCGTTCAAAGACGGTTCAGAGCAGAATTTAACGCCAGAGATAGTCCCTCACGTCCTGCTATTTATTCCTGGATAAAGAAATGGAAAAATGAAGGGTCACTTTGCAATAAGAAACCACCAGGCAGACTACGTTCTGTAAATAATGCAGAAAAACAAGAGATAGTCAGACAAGCAATTACTTCTTTGGGGCTACTTGAAAGAAAAAGTCTACAAGAATAAGCCCAGGAACTTAGAAGAACTTAAAGTGAACATTACTACTGAAATTCGCGTTAAGTATTTCCCCACTTGTGCTCCGGTCGCTAATGGATAATTTCGTAGGTCGTTTAGAGGAGTGTGTGGAAAAGCGAGGAGGGCATTTGCGAGATTCAATTTTTTGTCGACAAATTTCCTAAGTTTGTAGTTTATTAATGTATTTTTATTTTTTTTCTAAACATTTTCAATAAATTGTTATAGCGAAGTCAAAGTGTAAAGTCCATTCTGCCGGACACTGTATATCTATGTATTATGTGGGGGAAAGCAGTTTATCAAAAATAATATATTTTAATAGATATTTAAAAAATTCTGAATGTAAAGTTAGAATAAGTTAGGCAGTAGGTATTACGAAATGGTGGCGGAATTTTATATTATCATAATATAAGTAGATATATATTTTTTTACTTAATTTACTATATGATTATGAACAGAAATTACCTGGCTTGGGGGGCGCGCCCAATTGCTATCTTGCACACAGGCGCTGAATACCTTAGAAACGGCCCTGAATATAGCGATTATCTATACCTATCTGTTGATGGGAAAAACTATTGTAACAATGAAGTGCGGGATGGGAAGCGCTGACATCAATGGAGAGGATACTGTGTTGATAACTAATATAGATAGATATTTTTTTGGAAACTGAACATTTAATAATAAATGCCGTCCATTTAATAAATGGACAACGTTTCCATAAATTAAAAAAACAAAACAATTAGAAACATTTAGGTAGGAATCTACGATTTGGGTTATTTTAGTATAGTCCAGTAGTATTACATTTTTAAAAATTAATATACGTTTTTTCACATCCTGTGGACTGGTCTAACGTAAAATTATTCTCAAATTGTGAAGTTTAATGACAGTTGACATTAACACAAGGATAAAGTATTTCCTTTTTTTTGCTCTCCTGCTGTGTTTATATAATACAATAAAAACTATGATACATTTTTATATACTCACATCTCATTATCATCAAGTTTTTTCAGTTTCCGTTTAATTATAAATCATTTGTAATATGTTTGTATTATACTTAATACACATAATCTAACTTTTTACGTATATTTTAAATTAGCTGCTCGGTCCGACTTCGCCCGGATACAATTTTAATATATTACAGATATAGCAGCTTTTGTCCGTGATTTATTATTATTACTAATAATATATATTTTATACCGCTTTTGAAATAAACTTGATATTCAATTCAACTTGGATTCAATCCGATTTGCACCCGAGCGAAGCCGGGCCGGGCCGTGAGTTGAAAATAGCCACATTCATACGATATGTCAAGCACAATAAACTATCTTAATTTGATGGCATTAATTATAGCACGCACTGCAGCCTTTTGTAGGATGAAGACACGAGCGGCAAGGGAATAAGCTCTCCAAAATAAAATGCCGTTTCCATAGAATAATTAAAACGGCCAAAATATGCAATACGTGCAGCAGCAAAAAAAAAGTGTGTTTTTAAAGACCACCAACAGCTAAGGTTATTTGGGCCTAGCACCAATTCATATTTTCGATTCAATATTTTTTTTTTTAATTATATTGAAAATCCAATTGACACTTTTACCAGCTCTCGGGCTAGAACCCGGGAACTGGGGACTTGTAATAGAGGAACCATAGCAATTCCATGTAAACAACAGCATTGCTAAACGCTCGGCCACTCTCAAGCCCACGTGCAAAAGCAATGGTGGCAACATGTGGGTTCGCTTGATTAAGTACCTATACAATTTTAGCTAATTTTGTGCATAAAGTTGAAATATGATCATATCCCACACTTTAAAGTTGGATTCAAAATAATACCCAAAAACCGGATATTTTGATCCTTAACATAGTTTCTTAGTTTAAAGTCGATGATTTCAGTTTTATTTAAATTGAGAGCTTGTTTGCCGTGAACCAATCCAAGGCCCTTGACATAGTGTCACGCAGAGGAAGGTCGTTACATAAAAAAGTAGTGTCTTCTCCAGATAATATTTTTACTCGTCATGACTAAGGATTTTAAAGTTTAAATAGTAAAATAAATTTTCAAATCAGTTCAGTGGTTCTTGAGTTTTGAGGTAACAGAGATACAAACTTGTTCTTTTAGCTTTCCAGCTGGGTAGATTTTGATTTGGCAACCAAATAATCAAGCGCAACAAATCTCATATATATTAATTTACTGTACATATCTCTTATAGTTTAGCCAGCGTACACCAATTTAGCTCATAATTCGCGTGCGGAATTCCGACTTGCTTTACATTTTTCACCCTAAACCTATCAAACTTTACGCAAAATCCCTGGTAAGGGTTTATGCAAAATTCCTGAAATCAATCAATATACCTAATTGAAAAAAAATCTTCATATAGGAACCTACAATATTCTCAGGATTTTTGTAAAATTCCTGGAATTTTTTAGAACAATTGTGAAATTTTGTTATTACACAATATATAGACCGGTATTTTTCTAAAATCTCTGCGATTTTCTTAAAACTCGGGATTTTACAGGTACCTACATCAAGTTCGATATGCAAATAGTACTTAATATACTCCAGCAGTCAGGTACTTTTTACCTGGAAAGTATTCCGAAGATAATGATATTTTGGTATGTTGTTTGTGGTTACTCTGTGGAGTAGAATCTGAGTTTTTGACCTGTGCTAACGTGGGGGGAGCCGAAAAACCACGAAATTTTACCACCTTTTTTGCTTTGCATTGGTTACCAAGGTTACAAAAAGCGAAGCGGGTGATTTTCAAGAAGTTGCAACGCGCTTACCATTAGTACCACAGAAAAGTTGTGGGAATGAAAATTGTAGGAAATGTAATCCTCTTTAAAACATTACATAATGAAAGAATTGCTTAAGTCGACCGTTTCTGAGAGATTTCGAAAAAAGCAAAAAAGGTGGTAAAATTTCGTGGCTTTTCGGCTCCCTTCACTTTAGCACAGGGTCCTCGAGGTTGAAAACTCAGATTCCACTCCACAGAGCACCCGCAAACAACACACCAAAATATCATTAACTTCGGAATACTTTCCGGGTAACCCCCGTCATTTATTACCTGCCGCTTGGACTAATAGAAACCCACAATATTCTCAGGATTTTTGCAAAATTCCTGGAATTTTTTAGTACAATTGTGAAATTTTGTCATTACACAATACTTATATATCGGTATTTTTATAAAATCTCTGCAATTTTCTTAAAACTCGGGATTTTACAGGTACCTAGATCAAGTTCGATATGCAAATAGTATAGGTACTTAACTATAATAACATACATAAAGTAGTATTTTTTAAGCAAAAAAGCAATAAAACAAGTATAATTTAATTATTAAACAAATTATTTATAAAGACTGCTTATTAGCTGTTACAATTAAATCACGATAAAAGTCTTAATAAAATAAAATTTAATTTCCTTTAAAAAACTGGTAAATTATAATGTATTTATAGTTATATTAACGCTGCTACAAAGTTTTGAATTATTACAATTTAATTCACATATTTAGCACATATTATGTTACCTTCAAAACTAGTTAGCGCTAGAATAGAAATAATACCGGAAAAACAAAACGCGAAAAATTAAAAGCGTAATTTAAATTAATAAAATACCTACTTTCAAGTTCAATGTCACACATGTATTAATACGTACTATATTAAATTCAATATCAGGGCCACACGCATGGTTTTTTTACACCTCAAATATTGTACTCCAGTAGTAAACACAGCACCCATACCAGTTACCACACGGAGGCGATATGGTGATGGTCTGGTTTGATATAATGTCCACATTTGTAATGGATTACTTTTTGACGTGAATGCGTCCAGGGGCGCATCTAGGTTTTTCAGGGCTTAGGGATTATTGAAGTCCAATGGGGCCCCATTTTTTGTTATATTTTTTCAAAATTTTAGACTCAGGAGTTTCGGTGATAAGAGAAGAATGAGCGATTTTCGTAAATTTTCTTTAGTACCTACCTATACTTATATCTTTTAAACCATTTTAAAATTATAAAAAAAATATATTTGTATTTCTCATAACAATCCCTTTCATTTAATTTTTTTTTAATTTTCTACTTTGCCCTCCAAAATTAACCCTCAAAATAGACTTAGGATTTTCATTTAGGTTTTCCTGTAAACTATGCGTGAGGTCCTATATTCCCTATTTTTTTTCAAAACTTTAGGCTCAGTAGTTTCGGAGATAGGGGAGGGGGGAGATCGGACGGACGGACAGACTAACAGACAGACACGAGAGATCCTAAAGGGTTCCGTTTTTTCATTCTGAGGTGCGGAACCCTAAAAGTATTAAAAATTTATGATAATGATTCAATTTTTGTGGGCTCTTGACATTCAGGGGCCCAGAGCTTAAGCCCTATATTAGTTCCTATGTTATACACTGTAAAAAATGGATGTAAATATACTTTGAAAGTTAAGGTAGAATTCGCTCGATTTTCTAAGTGATTTTACATTATTATTTATTTTTACACAGAAAACTTCATAAAAACTTGGACTTTTACTGTAAAGTTAAACAAATTTGTGATTTTTACATAAAGTTAATTAAAATTACATAATTTGTGTAATATTCCAATAAAGTGTGTAAAAATTACAAAATAAAATGTATAGTTACATATATAAAATGGATGAATACAAAACAAATTAATGTAAAATTAGTAACCACGCATGCGTAATGTGTTTTTATGGAATCTACGCGATGTGGCGATACCCGTTTGCGACGCCATTGTCTCTTTGTGTGCCTATTACCAGATTAATCGCTGGCTACAAATACATCGATAATCTATGTAATCGGCCTTCTCATTTCTTACAGTGTAGATCCGCCCCTGAATACGCCTTTAGAATCGTATCAGTACTGGGTGGCATGCACGAAAAGTCGAACGTTACGAAAATAACTCGCCTTATAATTTCAAAACTAAAGGCAATATCCAAACGATAATAGAGCGTCGAGTAGACAAAGAATGTCCGTATTTGAGATGACCTAGTCCTATAGGAATTGAGTTCGCAACCGGAACAATGAAATAATCTAAAACAATATCAAGTTCCATTCCAATCCCAAAATCGAAAACTTAGATTTGGAAATTAATTAACAATAAAAGATAAACAATCAATATGATTAATTTCCCTAGACCGTAACTATAAAATACATAAGAATATCAGACGACATTATCGCCATGATATTATATAGAAGGCTATATAGGATTCGAACCCAGAACTCCCGATTTCGCGTCAGGAAAGTTTCCACTTACTACACAGTGCCCGACAGTGAACACTTAATCTTTCCTGTATAGCCTTCTATATAATATCATGTCGTCTGATATTCTTATGTATTTAGTTACGGTCTAGGGAAATTAATCATATTGATTGTTTATCTTTTATTGTCAATTATTATTAGATACCGTATTTGAAATTTCTCACATGTTGGAACATAAGTTCTGAAATAAATTTAATACAGTTCAGCTCTTCAAGGGTGACACTGCGACAAATGTGGGCGGAGTGCTTCGAGTAGGTTGTGTGGGACGGGAAGGGGAAATAAGCAGCCGTACGTAACTCCTAATTCGCATAAATCGGAGTAGTGTAAGTCGAGATATTACTGTATCTTATTACGCGAAGTGGATAGATATTTAGCAGGAAAAAGACTCCGGTCGAAGCGAGAGGGGAAAATAAGTAACCGCGTAACTCAGAGTTCGCAGAAGTCGGGTTGCGGCATCTTAGTAATCTGAATAGGGCATAGCATACACTGAAGTGAAGCCCGATTGGCCGACATTTTCCTAAGGTCTAAATCTAATCCAATATTGAATTTTACAAAATAAACATTTATGAAAAGACATTTCATTTTCGTTTCCGTGCTTACTTTATTACATAATATTGTAGTAATACAAAAAACGTGATGCTGACGCCATATTGGATTAGAATCAGACCGCACAATTGAGCTTCAACTTTTCAGATGGCATGACCTATCCAGATTATTATACAGAGTGAGTCAGACCACCCGCATCAGTCGTTTTTTTCGAAAACGGTTAGTCGTAGAGAGTTGTGTCAAAAATTTGTATTATAAAAGCCCAAATAAAGAATCGAATGGTGATAATTTTTTTCCGGGAAGGTCGCCTTCCCTATTAGTTTGCTCCAGAATGTCCAGAACTCCGGAATTATAAATGTAACGATAGATTGAAAGTGGTATTGTTGAAAAAATCTTTAATAAAAAATAAGCAAGTTTTGTAGGAATTTTTTTTATGACTGCCACCCCTCTGTTAAGTAATATTTGTTTGAAATTACTAAACTAAAATGTCATATAATAACGAACTTAATGTTAAAAATCGGCATTTAAAATCTAGTTACCTATCTATCGATCATTAAACACTGAAGAAGTACACTCACAGTATAACCAGAATAGATCAGTAGTATGTATTAAAGAGTAAATGGAAGACAGTTTCACTTGTGACATTGTCTAAGGTTGCTAGATTTTGAATGCCGACTTCGTTCGTTATTATGAAATTTTAATTTAATAATTTCAAACGAATGTTACTTAACAGGGGTGGCAGTAATTAAATAATTTTTCCTACAAAACTTGGCAATTTTTTAAAGAGTTTTTCAACAGCACCACTTTCAACCTATCGTGCTATCTAAAATTCCGGAGTTTTGAACATATAATAATTTATAATTGAAGGAAGGTTTGGTTGAGGGTCAAAAATAATGAAGCTTTACCAAAATATCGCTTGTGACCAACGTTTAGAAATATTTAATTTCATATTCAGGGCCTATGAACATGTGTATATTTTGGTAAAGCTTAATTATTTTTGACCCTCAACCAAACCTTCCTTCAATTATTAACATTCATTGGGTCAACACTACTATATACTGAAGATAATAATTTATATTTATACTTATAGAAATGTACAGGGGTGGCAGTAAAAAAAAAATTTCCTACAAAACTTGCTTATTTTTTAAAGATCTTTTCAACAATACCAATTTCAATTATCGTTACATTTATAATTCCGGAGTTCAATTCAGCATCCTGTATATTTGACCGGATACGACCGTAAAAAGCCGGACATGTCCGGCTAAAGTCAGACATCTGACAACCCTATACTCAGGTGTGAGCACGGAATTTGACATGTTCTTGTAGAATGCAAGCACATGCACAATAGTGTTACGTAAGACGTACGTTTGACATTGACGATGTAAAGCACACACAGATGCAACGTGTGCGATGCGATTTGATGTTGGATATCGAAACTCCGATCACGAATAAGGAAATAGGTCTTTGTGTATTAACTTATACTGTTTAATGGATAGCCTTAATTATATATCATTAGTGTGGCCAACAGTACTGCTGCCGATACAGTTAATCTTCGATTACATGCACGCATGCGGAGACTTGGCATGCAACGGTTTTTTTTAAACAGGCAGCATCCCTATAAAAAAAGATTTGACGTAAAAATGGAAGCCAAAAATGTTCATTTATTATCATTTAATAGCATATTGTGTGCTAAATACATCTTTATGCGGTAGCCGCAACCTTTTTAGTACGAGTCTTGGTGAGTGCGTATTTGCGAGCCGGATACGAGTGCTGAAAACATCGTGCTTGATGCATAAAGATTTAGCACATGCGTTGAACACTATTATTCAACACATGCATGATTTTAGAGCTTTATTGAATCAATGTCAAACCCCGTAGATTCACTGACAGCAGTAGGTACATCTTATACTAAAAACGTTGGCCTTGATACAATATTTATTTACTTCCTTAACATAGTAACCATATTTCATTATAGCATCGAAAAAAGAGTTACATAATGGTTCATTACAATTAACTTTAAAAATCCCCCACAGTTTGCAGAAGAATTTCCAACACATTGGCAATGCTGGTCACCATGAATAACGGATTAAACACACAACTACCCGAAATCTGTTAATTAATTACGCTCATACATTCGAAGAATCGAGGCCCCATGGTATTAAACGAGAATACCAATGAAGAATATTATTATTTCAGTATAATTTTTTAGGCAATTTACAAATGCGATTACTGCATAAAATAGCTGCAATTACTGTACAGTTATGTACAGTTTATTTATACATATTATGGCGCATATCATAAACTTTTAAATCACGTTTTTAATGACGAAAAACAAAGTTTTATTTTCTTTTGTATATTGTTTAATAACTTTTTACACGCTATTTACCACTCTTTTAGAAAAAATGTTTTTATTATTTCCGTTTATGATTATTTTTATGGAAGTGTTACATCTATTTAAAATTTTCATTAACTTTGAGAACTTTTTTTATATAAGTACGGTGTATTTAACAATGAAATTAACAATCAATATGATTAGATTCCTTACCGTAAATAAATTCACAAATTGTTGTGGGATACGGACGATGAAAAAACAAAAATTGAATTTCTAATTTAGCAACGTTTCGTTAATCAATGTTAACTTCTTCACGCATCTTATCCCACAATTTGGTTATCGTCACATATAATATGGACATTAAAAATCAACACATAAATTCACTAATTATTAGTGAATTAACATAATAATATCAGACGACCTGTCTCCATGATGATATTTTTTAGAGGGCTATATAAGAAAAATGTAAATATGCCACTCTCGGGACTCGAACCTGAAACTCGGTCGTCTATGATATTATTGTGTTAATTCACTAATAATGAGCCATTTTCCTGAGAGTAATTCTTTCAATTATCCACGAGAGGCAGCACTTGTGGTAGGTACAACCATTATTTAATCCCCATTGTCATTTTAGTGGTATAACTTGATTATTAAATTATTATTATTATTAAATGAATTAAATAATTAAGTTATACCATTAAAATGACACGACACTAATGGGGAATAAATAATGTTTGTACCAACCACAAGTGTTGCCTCTCGTGGATAATTGAAATTGTGTTTTAAAGACCACCAACAGCTAAGGTTATTTGGGCCTAGCACCAATTCATATTTTCAATTCATTATTTTTTTTTTTTAATAATAAATTGAAAATCCAATTGACATTTTTACCAGCTCTCGGGCTAGAGCCCGGGAATTGGGGACTTGTAATAGAGGAACCATATAGCAACGCTATGTAAACAACAGCATTGCTACAATCTCGGCTATTCTCAAACCCGTGGATAATTGAAAGAACTACTCTCAGGAAAATGGCTTATTAACAATTAGTGAATTTATTTACGGTAAGGAATCTTATCATACTTGTTGTATATTTAGGTAATTTAGAATAAATCTCAACGCATTAACTATGATGGTTGGTTTATTAATAATTCATTTTATCAGTGTTCGTACAATTATTACAATTCGATTACATAATATAGACACAATGAATAAATTATCTAATACTCTATATAACATCTCTCTGCTGAAATTGTGTGTAGGTACCTATATATTTTTAAAAATTAGTTAAAGTAATTATAATTATTATATTTTTAAATTGAAAGGAAAATTAAATTCATATAGTCGTACATACACATTTTTTTTAATTTTCAGGTGCATATCTGACAACAGGCAATCGTTGCCTTGTTGGATAACGAGGCTTTGGAGATAACGGTTCCTTGTGATCACTTTCTGTCAAATTCAAATTAGTTTTATTAATGTTTCCATTTGTCATATCAGAATCACTTTGGACATTTTCATCATTGGAACTGTTTATCTGCACGTTTTGCTCATTGTCAGTCAACTCAACATTATTAGAATTATTGATTATATTATCACTACTTAGAGAATATCGTCTAATTTGATCCGAATGTCTTTTTTGTAAACGATTTTCTGACTTAACTATAAATGTATATTTACCAAGTCTCTCCTCTACTACTCCTGGTGGCCAAGTTTTTTCATTATTTTTAAACTGCTCAATCATGACCTTATCCCCAATGTCTACTGGATTTACCTTTCCCGCTTTATAATTAATTAATTTTTGCTGTTTAAAAGCAATAGTTTTAGACAGTTCGGGTCTAATTAAGTCAAGTTTTGAGCGCAACTGTCTGTTTAACATTAATTTTGCCGGTGAAACTCCTGTGGTATTATGTTCGGCATTTCGATACATAAATAAAAATTTATTTATAGCTAAATTAAAATCAGTGTTTTCGATTAACGCTTTTTTGAGAACTTTTTTAATTTGCTTCACAAAAATTTCTGCCGCTCCGTTAGAAACCGGATGAAAAACTGGGGAAGTGATGTGATTAATTCCATTATTGGTTACGAAATCTTTAAATTCGCTTGAAAAAAATGGAGGACCGTTATCAGTAATTAATTGTACAGGCAACCCAAACCTAGCAAATACATTTCTAAAAGTATTTATGACATTTTTAGCGCTGGTTTGTCTGACTTCAAACACTTCAGGCCATTTCGAATGCGCATCATAAATAATCAAAAATAAATGACCCTTAAATGGTCCTGCAAAATCTGCGTGAATTCGGAACCACGGTGTCTGAGGCCACGGCCAAGGAGTGAAAACATTTTTTACAGGTGCTGAACAGACAGTTAGGCAAGCTTGACATGACTTACAAATATTATTAATATCTAAATCAATATTAGGCCACCACATATATGAACGAGCGATACTTTTCATTTTGGTCACCCCTAAGTGACCTTCATGTAGTAAATTTAATAGCGGTTTGTGAAAAATATCAGGTATCACTACCTTATACCCCCACAGAATACAACCGTGATCAATTGTTAATTGATCGCGTTTGTTAAAGTACGGTACTAATTCACTACTAACTTTAGTAGGCCACCCGTACATTATGTATCGTAAAATTTGGCTTAATTTAGAATCAGACTGAATAGCATGTTTAATATCTTTATGATTAACACAAATGTCTTCTTCTATAAAATACATATAATCAAAATGCTCACTATTATTATTTTTACCAGTTGATTCTAAAGGAAGACGCGACAAAAAATCTGCATTAAAATTTTGATGAGTTTTAATGTATTTGATGTCAAAATTATACCCTGTCAATTCTACAGCATACCGTTGAAGACGGTTTGCGGCCATTTGAGGTAAGCCCTTCTTTGGCCCGAAAATTGAAATTAACGGCTTTGCATCACAAAGTAAGGTAAAGTGTCGACCATATAGGTACTGATAAAATTTGCGCACCCTGAAAATTATGGCTAAAGCTTCTTTAGAGATTTGGCTATAATTTTTTTCAGAATCAGTTAATGTGCGACTTGCACATGCAATTATTTTTTCTTGACCATCGGGTAATTTATGCGAAATAATAGCACCAAGGCCGTAAGAACTCGCATCACATGCTAATAAAAGAGGCAAATTTTGATTATAGTGAATTAGTACTTGTGTCGAAGACATTAAATTTTTAATTTTGTTAAATGACTCGTCACGTTTTTTAGACCAAGTAAAAGGAATGTCTTTTTTCAGTAAATTATACAGAGGATACAAAATGGTACTCAAATTTGGAATAAATTTTCCATAATAATTTATCATTCCTAAAAAACTTTTTAATTCTGTCACGTTATTAGGAATTCGACATTGAGTAATAGCTTTGATTTTATTTTTAGAAGTATGTAACCCCTCTGAATCTATTACATAACCCAGATAAGATACGGATTTTTGAAACAATTTACATTTATTAGCACTTAATTTCAATCCCACATCTTGGAGTCTTTGCAATACTGCTTTCAGATTTTCATAATGTTCTTGTCGGTTACGTCCCGTGACAAGAATATCGTCTAAAAAGACAACGACATTTTTCAAACCAACGAGAACATTTTCCATAATTCTTTGAAACTGTTCAGGTATCGGTGCCAAACCATAAGGAACCCGATTGTACACAAAGAGACCACGATGCGTAGAAATAGTGGTATATTTTTTTGACTCAAGATCTAGAAGAATTTGTTGATAGGCTTGAGAGAGATCTAATTTTGAGAACTCTTCACCTTCAGATAATTTAGAAAATAGTTCTTCAATTTTAGGTAACGGGTATTTTTCAATCACTAAATGGGGATTAATTGTGACTTTATAGTCGCCACATAATCGTATTGAACCATCTGCTTTGACAACAGGTACGATAGGTGATGCCCAATCTGAGTGATCAACTTTAGTTATAATTCCCTGTTCGGTTAATTTATTCAATTCAGCGTCAACACGTTATTGCAAACGGTAACGGCCTAGCCTTGCAAAATATTGGGACTGTGTCATTTTTAACTTTTAATTTTAAATAAAATTCTTTCAAAGTCCCTAGCTTATTATCAAAAATGTCAGGAAATTGATTAATTATATATTTAATTTCTTTGTCCATATTATTTGATACGAAATTAATTTCATTAGAATTTAATTTTAATTTGTACATCCATTCCCTACCAATTATAGGAGGACCACCGTTTTCAATTATGTATAATTTTAAAGTTATGTCATCGTTATCGTTAAAAGTTACTTTTACTGTTATATAACCCATTGGTACAAATTTATGCCCTGTATACGATACAAGATTTAATGTAGATTCATTTAATTTTAAATTTGAGAAATATTTTTCATATACATTTCTAGAAATTGCCGATATAGGCGAACCCGTGTCTAATTGCATATTTAAAACTTTATTTTCGATTTTTAAATTATAAACGATTGGTTTATTTTGAAAATATTTTGAATCAGAATTTATATGAAATAAGGAATCTGAAGATTCAGGATTATCTGAAGTTACATCATTTTCCGAATTATCTGAAGTTACCTCATTTTCAGTATTATGAGAATCAATATAATTTTGTTTAGAATTATTTTTGCTATTGTGCCGATTTTGACTATTTTTATTTTTACATACGTTAGCAATGTGACCTTTTTTTTGACAAGCATTACAAATACAATTCTTAAAATAACACCTACTGTCCTGATGATTTTTTTTGCCACAATGCCGACATGGAGACTGGTTGGTTGTACCGGAGGAACTCGCAACATTCACCCTGTTGACATGATTAATGCCGCTTGGCCCCGCTTCCAATGCATTTCTTTCAGCTTGCTCCAGAGACAAAGAGATTTCCACTGCTTTTCCGTAGGTCAGAACCTTTTCTGTGAATAGTCGAGATCGAATTGCATCATTTCGCAGGCCTGAGACTAATTGGTCTCTTAAATTGGTCTCCAATTGATTTCCGAAATTACAGGTTTTTGCCAAATGCTTCAAAACTTGAACGTAATCAGCTATGCTTTCGTTACTGGACTGGTAACGTTGGCGAAATTTATATCGTTCCGCTATCTCCGACGGAGCTGGATTTATATGATCATTGACAATTTTAATTATTTCATCCCATGATTTAGTTTCAGGTTTTACAGGATCGCATAAATCACATATTAGTTCATAAGTTTCTTCTCCCACGACGGATAATAACGCTGCGATTTTTAATTCTGCTGCTATTTTATTTACTGCAATATATTGTTCTAGTCGTTGAATATAAAGCGACCATTTTCCCGATTTTAAATCAAAAGCTTCGATTTTGCCAATTGACATGATGATATTATTTAATTTTAAATTTAGATTTAATAATAATTTACTTGATTTAGAAAACGTAGTGTTCAGTTTAATAAACGACTGCGCCAATTTGTTGTATATTTAGGTAATTTAGAATAAATCTCAACGCATTAACTATGATGGTTGGTTTATTAATAATTCATTTTATCAGTGTTCGTACAATTATTACAATTCGATTACATAATATAGACACAATGAATAAATTATCTAATACTCTATATAACAATACTGATTGTTAATTTCATTATTTAAAATTTGTTATAATTTACATTTTTTCCAAAAAGTATGAAAACTAATGTTTTGTGAGAATAATCAAATGTTCTTCATAATGAAAGACCGTTCTACTAGAAAATTATAATTATAAAGTTAAAATCTTAGATATATGAGGTTTCCGTAGTTAAGCTCTATTACAAGCCCCCAGTTCCCAAGTTATAATCTGAGAAATGAAAGTATCCATTAAATTTTCAATTTATTATATAAAAATAATAAATTAAAAATTTGAATTGGTGCTAGGCCAAATAACCCTGGCTGTTGATGGTCCTAAAAAAATAGATATGTCTGTATGGCGGGTACAGACAGATGCGTGAATACCCTTAAACATTTATTTATTCATTGTCATGGAAAGAAATACATCAACATTTATTTATCTTATAAAATCAAATGTTCGTAAAATATCATAAATAAAATAATTGTAATTTTATTTTTTTTATATTTTAAATTGTTATCCAATAGCTACGATATAATTAAAAGCCTTCAGGATTCGAACCTGTGTTTGGCATTTGTACCTGTCGGTAGACTCGTACTTTTCCACACGGCCACCTAGCTTACTGTGTTTGAGACCTTAACATAGAATGATATTTTTGTTTCACATGACAACCACTTCTAACTATTTCCGTTTTAATCTAATATTTGTAGACGTTATTCACGTCAAAAATTAATAGAGCCATATTTTCCAACAATCCGTTATTTTTAATTTGATTAAAACTTACGCGGCGATAAAAGCAATTTCTATTGGCTTTTGTAATTGAATGACGTGTGATCCAGCCAATGAGCGATAGCTAATTTAAAATGTGATTGGTTGTTAATTTATTTTCACTTTATAACGAGCTTTAAAATCGAAAAAAAAAACTTAAACTAAAATGGTTTGCCTTGTAAAGAGGAAGCTAAACGGGTTTTAGCACACGTAAAAAATGAATGTTTTAATTTGTTTTATCTCAAAGGTGTTTTTAATTACATCAGAATCTTGTTTTCAATCGTTTCCAATTAATTTACATGCAAATTTTCTTCCTTTCAAATTGACAACATTTTTAACAGAAAACACGTGCTTGAAGATAATGAAAAAATGCACCGTCTTTAGAACGACAGAATTGTCTTCACTTTCGAGCGGCGAAAGGAGTGAAAAAATCTTTTTAAATGGCGAAAAAAATCTATTTCGAGATTTCTCTGTTTAAACATTTCGTGATCTCTATCAATCAAAAAAAAATTTCGGGTTTTAGATGTCCGTCCGTCCGTATTGCAGAAATCTGATTGACATACCATTCAACGGAAAGAAACCAAATAAACTTACAATTTTTATGGGATTCCTTTGATTCCCCGTAGTTCTGATATAAAATCGAAAATTGTTATTTTTTCAAAAATGACTCCGACAATTTTGTTCATATTTCATAAATCAATGACCCTACAATATGCCACCTCATTTGTTTTGGAAATGAACAAAATTTACTCTTGGACAAAATCAGCAAAACAAAATTTGTGAATAGGGTTGACCCACGTATTTTTTTTTTTTGTAAAATTAAATTATTAAAAAAGAATAATAATAAACGCTTCAAAATTCCTACCAAAAATTGATATTGATTATATACTTAGACTCTAGAACAATGGTCTCCAAATGGCGGACCGCGGCCCGTATCCGGACCGCAGGCAAGCGTGATACCTTCTCAGAAAATAATAATAATCTGAATTTCAAGAAAGATTTACTGACATTGAAAAAATTGAGAATGTTGAGCAGCTGATTAACAACAGTTTTTCACTTATGCCCAATGGTGCATGGACCAGTGAAACGGCAGATGTTTTCAAGAGCAACAAAGCTGCCCTATATACAGTTGGAAATAATCGAGTTCCAAGAAGATGTTCTTTTAAAGGACATTTATGCTCAAGTTCCAAAAACTCTTGAGAGTGACCAATTTTGGATAAAAAATGTGTGTGAAAACATGGTGGAAGGGGGCGGTAGAAGGAGTTTGTGGGGGGAGGTTAAAGTTTTCTGGACCGCGAAACTTTGACAATGTTTTGAAACGAACCTACAGGAAAAATAATTGGTGACCGCTGCTCTAGAATTAGAATACAATAATTATATCCGTAAAAAACAGCCACTTCAATGTAGTGGGTCAACCCCAATGTAACACTAAAGTATAAAATGTAGGCTATCTGAGTTAATGTAAACTGTTTTTTATTCATTAGTTAACAATAAGAACAGTAATGCTGTTGGCATAAAACAAAACCTTTGATTTATTTCTTAGAATAATATAACCCTAAGGCTAAGAAAATACATAATGTAACAATTTATATTATTTAGTCCAGTTTTTTGCATTGAACACATTTTTTGTGGTAATAATATTTATTCCACTCCAGTCGCGTGTATTTTACAATTTAACTGTTTGTATATTTTGTAAAATAAGTTGGCTCCGTTATCTGACCTACTGACTGACTCACTCATTCGTTTTTATTTTTACTTCCCACCTCTACTATGGTAGGGAAGTAATGGATTTAGTCCGAAAAAAATATTTCGAGATTTTAACAGATCTTCACGTTTTGAGACCCTAGCAATCGTTTAAGATCATTTTCTGACTGATGTCTGTATGTGTGTGTGTATGTGTGCGTGTGTGTGTGTGTGTGTATGTGGTCAATTTTTCGCCTTCGATATCTTAAGAACGGAACAACATACGGCCATGCCGATTGTTCTATTGTGTTTATCTGCCTTTAACTTAGATCTGATTAGATTTTGAGTCAAATCGGTTCAGTGGATCCTGAGATATTAAAAAAACGTTCTCAATGTCACGTATTAACATAGGTAAAAAAAATATAAATGAATTCTAGATGTTATAATATGAAAAAAATGTAAATATTTTTTCTCTAAAATGTACAGTTTTGGAGAAAAAAAATATTTTACTAAGAAAAATAAAAATTGGTACGTAAATCAAGGTAGCCATGATTTTTGCTATATTAAGCTAGCCATCAGTAGATCACTAAACAAAAAAGAGGGCCATGCTTTTTTTCAAAGAATAAAAAAAAGAGTTTATTTTTTGCAAATATTTACTAGGTGGGAAGTATAGGACTGGTCATCAGTCGAATTTTTTTTTTGCTTGCAGCCAATAAGCACACAGGTCGCCGTTATAATTTATAAATGAGCCAATAAGACGTGTTCTCACACATGCTGGCTGAGACATTGCATGAAAATACAATATTTAACAAGTTGTTTATTCCAGCTCGACTTTTAATTAATTTGCTACTAATTTATCTATTAACTCTCAAGGCTACTTGCCTCGACCGGGCACCAAAACAACTTACTGGCCTAATTTAGTTTTAACACATGCGTGTATTTATTTTGTATCAGCATAAACAACCAAAATATTGTAGCAAAACTCCAGATGTTACGCCGCTGTCGACAATAGAAGCATCGAGAACAAGTAACAATGGTGAGGCTGGCATGATATCGAAGACACGGGTAACCACCAGAATATTCTGGAAAGCGCGCGAGCGTGGGGGGTCAAGCTGCTAGCTCTATATAAGCAGGTGCAATCACCGTAGTGAGTAAGTCGTGTGACAGTGTCGATTTGAAATAAATACAGCATTCTAAATTGTTCAGTGTTATTAAAGCGCTTCAGTTCGTTTAAGAATTACTGTTCGTGTTATTATTATATAAACAGTGTTGACTGTTAGAATTCAGATATAATTGTTACATTTTATTGTTATCTATTTTTGGTACATTTTTAATTATTGTAAATAAATAATTTATTCCACCCACGTAAGAAAACGGTTTTGTTACAATATTAAAATTCCTACATTTTAAAACCATACAGACCACGGATCTCTTTGCTTACTAGCTGGATAGCTGATCCTGTAGTTCGCCAATGTCACAATTTGAACAGGTAATCAAGTCACAATATCGAGCCAGTATGTAAGAGTAAAAGTAAACTTTTACTCTTTGAAATGGAATCGTCGAGTGTTAAATAACAAAACATTTGTATAATTTTTCAAGTGTTACTATTATTTTATTTTTTTAACTACATAATTTACCTAATAACACAGATGACATACAGATTATATTAAATTAAAACTGTGCATAGGACGTTCTGTGTGTAAGATAGAGATCGATATAAAGCAATAAGTAAGAAAGAGATAAATGATCGCTAATAGGAAGTTTCTGTAGTTACTGTAAGACTACTGAAATTATTGATAAAATCACAAAACAAAAATGACGCTATGGGTATTATTTATTTACAGTAACTACAGAAACTTTCCATTAGCGATCATTTATCTCGTTCTTAGTTATTGCTTTATATATCGATCTCTATCTTACACAACATACCGCTCTATGCACAGCTTTAATTTGATACAATCTGTATATAATACAGATAAGTTGTGGCTGTGCTAACGAGCGACCCACCTTTTGAAGGTCGGATTTGACCGTCGCATCTGTTAGCACAATTCAAAAGCTTGAAATAAGTATGTGTGAGTTGTAGTTGATTCAAAACATAAGAGTGGTTCTGATCCTACACACTTAAAACAATCTCAATTCTATTAAAATGTGTATGTCGCTTTAGCCGCGGGATAATATATAGGTAATAATGTATTCTTTTGCTGGCATTTATGAAACATTCCCCCTAATTTAAACTTTACTGAATTATAGAACGAGAAAAAATTACTACGCCTATTAGGTATAATTACTTATATTAAAAAATTTGGTTGACGCATCATTTTATTAGTTAAAATTTTTACCACTAGGTTAGTGGAATGGATATTATCTATATTTATAGATAATATCCATTCCACTAATGATTTGTGTCATTTTATGAAATTAAAAACATAAACAAAATAAAGTACTAAACCTTTGGTATTTACCAAAGGTTTAGTACTTTATTTTGTTTATGTTTTTAATTCCATAAAATGACACAAATCATTCAATAAAGGCGCTCATAAGACGGTCGTTTTCTCCCGTAAGCGCAAGATCTCCCTGCTATTAATCAGATGTTAATGAAAAATACAACCTATGTATTTCGAAGTAAGATTTATTTATAACGAAGAATCGAAACCGTAACCATTAAAACCATTTCATTTCATTAACCGAAACTGAAACCACTATTTTAAGAGCATTCTCAACCGGAAGTTACCTCCTGCATTCTTCATCTCAAATTCTTTCCCCTCGCCTAAAAACGGTTACAGCTCTCCCGACGCTATTTTTAAAGCTAAAGGGTTCTGCAGGTAAACGTAAAATGAAACTACAAGTGAAAAAGTTTTGGTTACGTGTGAAAAATTACGTAATTTTTAAAAAGTTGTAAGTTCTTCTATTAAAAAGTTTTTCAATTTTTCGCCTTTAGAATCTGTAGTGCGATTCTTATGGTCGGTTTATCGTACATTTTAATCACGGTGTTTTTTTAATCACACTATTAAATTTTGACAGACACGTGTTCATTGGTTGCTGCGTTTCGTTGCCATAGCAACCGGTCATTTAACAGTGTGATTAAAAAGCATCGTGATTAAAATGTATGATAAACCGGCCATTAGTCCTCCTTCATTTGGTATTTCTGCAATACCGTTTCTGAAAAACTGACTGTAATAAATTATTGTCTAATTAATAGTAATGTCAACATTCTATATAGTCATTAACCTCAAATATTGCAATTCAGCGAGAGCAAAAAATGGCTGATAGTACTTTAAAAAAATTATAACTTCCTATGAAATTCTCACGCGAATTTCTTTTTGTGAAAACTGATACGTAATGCATACTAATCTTTTGATGTGTACAAACAACAGGGCATGTTTTGCGCAGTCAACACATTTTATATCAACACAAGATTATAAACTGTAGAGTCTAGATAGTACCGTCACTATAAATTATTATTATAACGTCACATTTCTGGTACCTATAACTAGGGAATGCAATCTCGAGCCGAGATTGGCAATTCGAGATCTCGCGAGATAAGTTTGGGTTCGAGATTAGCCATTCGAGATCTCGCGAGATTGTCTGGCGAGATCTCGCGAGATTGTCTGGCGAGATCTCGCGAGATTGTTTGGCGAGATCTCGCGAGATTGTCTGGCGAGATCTCGCGAGATTGTCTGGCGAGATCTCGCGAGATTGTCTGGCGAGATCTCGCGAGATTGTCTGGCGAGATCTCGCGAGATTGTCTGGCGAGATCTCGCGAGATTGTCTGGCGAAATCTCGCGAGATTGTCTGGCGAGATCTCGATAAATCTCGACAATATCGAGATTTCGCCTACTTTTAAAAAGAACGTATTATTTTGTATCTAAAATACTTAAACTTAATGAAAACTACTTACTTGGGACAGTGTGACTGTGTCACTGTGTATACGTGTGTGATTTATTGCGTAGTGCACTGTGTAGATGATTATTATTCATTACTTTCCTTAAATAAACGTTGATTTTTTTGTTTCAAGATTCAATTAATGTTTTGTTTTATTTTCAAAATATAACAGCAATACCCCAACTCACACAGCACACTATATGTCAATCAATTATTTTGGAAATAACTTCTTAGGAGTTAGGAAGCTATAGGGCAAGTTACTATTAGTAACGTTCACGAACATTTGGTTTGAATTGTTCTTAGACATATTCAGTATTCACTTAACTTTGAAATTTGTTAGCCATCTAATGCTTGTTATAAGTTAAATAACTGTCCATTTCACTCAAGAAAACAATAATTTTAACAATATATGCAGAGAAACAAACAGAATCAATTAGCGCGACTGTCAAAAACTATTACGTATAAGTTATAAGTTTTTTTTCAAGCGCGTTCGTTCTTGAAATCTCGTTCGAGATCTCGACCATATCAGGTCGAGATCTCGAACGAGATTGCCTGCCCACGAGATTTAATCTCGAAAAATGACTCGAGATCTCGCGAGATCGAGATTGCATTCCCTACCTATAACACGCTAGATAATATAATCTATACTAATATAGAATTTTTTTTAAATTATTGTTAATATAAATAATGTATACACGTCCAAAAAACATTCTCCTACCCTAACACTGGCTTCTGCCAAGTTGAGTAGGGCTATTCCAGTACCTATATTAATACAAATTAATATGTATACCTGTTGTGTAATTGGAAATAAACAAATAAGTAAATTATAAAGAGAGAGTGTGAGTTTGTTTGTTTGTAAGAAGTAAACTTGAAAACTACTGAACCGATTTCAAAAAAATTTCACTGTTCGATAGGTACCTAATACTTTACTTTAGGACATAGGCTGCAACAATTGGATTATCATTTTTTTAAAACGATTGTGAGGAGAATGAGGTGCAAAATGCCCCCCCCCCCTTGTTATAAAAAAATTTGATTTGATAGTGCCCCTTCATGCGGCATCTTTGAAAAACAAATTTATCTTCAAAAGATGTGATAAAATTTTACCTCAATTTTGTCCGAGCTCTTCAATTCGTTCAAAAGTTAAGATAAGGGGTCGAGGGGGCACTTTAGACGCTCAGCGTATATGGGAAAGTAAAAAGAAAACAAAATGACAGCTAGCCTGGTCGGATAAAAAAATACGCGTGAAGTGCATTTACGTACGTGTAGTCCAAGCGCTCGTGGTCAAAAATTGCAAGATTTTTGTAAAGGGCCAAAGACTAATATTTTGAGATTAACTAATGTTTAGGGCGTAAAAAATATACTATACAGTCAGCAAGTCAGCGGTCGGAACCTCTTGCGTCGGGGTGCTTTAAAAGGTGTAAAAACTAGTTTTAATAAAGCTGAAATTAGCACAGATTTAATTTATTGAATATAATTTATGAAAAAAAAAATTTCAAACCTCATTTTGATAAAACCGACCTGGTCAGCAGTCGGTAGAACTTTGGAACTTCTACCGACTGTTCACCAGGTCGGTTCAAAATGAGGTCTGACTGGTTTTTTTATACATTATTGGTATTTAATTAATAAACCCTGTTCCAAATTTCAGCTTTTACAAATTACTAGTTGTTTTTTTAGAATTTTTAAAGCACACTAGTGATGCGCGATACGAGATGTTTTAATCGATTGTTCAAACATCTCGAAGACTCTCGATGGTTGTCACTTGGACTCGATTGTTGTTGTTTCATACTTCAACGAGACCGAGTCGCACAATACTGAATGACAAAAAAGATACGAAAATTAGTTTACATATTTATAACTCTACGACAAGTACTAACGCCGACGTTAATTAAAACAGTATATTATGCACTTTGCCAGTCACTTCTTACTTATGGTATAGCTGCTTGGGGTGGAGCTTCCGAGTCTGCTCTTGTCCCCATCAAGAATGCACAAAAACTACTTATACGTGTAATAACTAAAAAACCTCCCCTATTCCCGACTAACCAATTGTTCCAAGATTTCCAGGTTTTAAATATACATCAGTTATATTTAAAATCTATCCTCACCATATATCATCATACTCCTTCATCGCATACCTTGTTTTCACATAACCATGGAACCAGATCCCAAGCCCAGTATACTGTTCAACCGCCGAGAATGTCTAAGACATTTGGCCAAAAACATATGCTATACCTTGCTCCTAAAATATACAACCGAATTCCCGTAGAACTTAAAAACATTAAAAACAAAAAAGCGTTCTGTAGGCGACTAAGTAAATGGTTAGTTACAGAAGAAGCGCAAGGAGTTACTATTGTTCTCATTTAAATTACACGCACATAGCCATACAGTGATACATCTCCGCGCGCACATACGACTAAACTCATATATACACACACACACACACACACACACGCATACATATACAAACACACACACACACATAAATACATCCCCACACATATAAAATATATATAATACATATACATTACATAATATCACAACGAAAATATACTATACAGACTTAATTATTAATACATCCACCCTAGCACTGGCTCCGCCAAGTTGGGTGGATTAATTTCACAAACCATAATATTAGTTGATATGTTTGAAACTGTAAAGTTTTTATGGAATAAATAGATATTATTATTATTATAGTATCATACACTGTCGAGAGTCACATAATATTATATACAATCGTTCATCACTCAACAACTGTGGTCGAGTCAATGGTCGATTGTGCAGTAATCGCGTAATACGAATTCAATAGTGAAGAGATATCACAGAGTAGTGAGTACCGACTGAACAGTGTGAACACTGAACTATCAACGAGTCGTGTGAATGTCAGTCGACTAGCATATAACCTTGAATCGTGAATATATTTATTCTCATTCGCTGCTTTTGCTATAACCTATGTGGCAAATAATCGACTTGAACAATCGAACATTTCGATTGTAAAATCAAACTCCGAGTCGACTGTGGACTCGATTGTTATTATGAACGATTACAATTGTTTCGATTGCAAAAACATCTCGTAATTGCCCATCACTACCCGACACCAGAGAGAGATCCCGACCGCTGACTTACTGACGAGTATATTTATTTACACCCTAAATACTAACTAATCTAAAAAATTATCCTTTACAATAATCTTGCAATTTTTGACCACGAGCTCTTGGACTAGTATTAAATCTTTGAGTAGGTATCGTATGCGATAACAAGTATGTATTTTAATTATAATCACCGCCTCGATATACCAACAAATCTTTTAGAGGAATTTATGCATAGCTATAACGAGAGAAAATAATGTGAACTGCTATTATCTTTGGCGTTACGTGACAATCAACTGACAGAGTTACCACTTACAGAAGTTTAATGAATGGACTTAAAATTTCCACTAATGACCGGAACATTTTCCGCTAACTGGACCCCACTCAACTCCACCACTTAAAGTTGAACATCCACTCATTAAATAGATTTGTGTACTTTCAACGAAAGTGGCCAGTGCCGTTATTATATTATCCTTTTTCACTCAAATTATCATCGTACATTAACTAAAGTAACTCTCATTAATTGTCCTTAGGAAAATTAAACAAAGAGTGTTTGTCCGATTCTCAAGAGATGTGTATATTGGATAAAATATGCATAAAAATAAGTATGTTCAACTTTTGTGTCTGATTTTTTGACAAGACTATAATGAAACCGAACATAATGTAAATTTAACAGGCAAACATGACGATTGATAATATGTCACCAACTACTTAAATAAATTTTTGCCATACCCATGGGCGTACCGAGGGGGGGGGGGGCAGCTCCCCTGGACTAATATGTATAACTATGTTAGGTGACAGTCCCACAAGTCGTGCTTAGCGGTGACCATCATAACATTTTACTCATGGTTCATTTAAAATCAATCAAACAAAAAAAACATTTTACATTAGTTTAATTAGTTAATTTAGTGCCTAATCGAAGTTTTTTTTTGAAAACAAACAAAATGGCGGCCTCTGATAATTTTTTCGCGGATTTTCAAGAAAAAAAGCACTAGTTTATTGTTTATAAAAAATATAAGTTAAATATAAATTATTTACCTACAGAAAATTCCTAATTTGCCCCCCCTAGGCCAAATGCACAACGAAGCTTTGATACTAGCATTGATACAAGCTTAAGTCGCGTTTGAAATGTCAGATAGTGAAAACGAATATTTGTGTTCTTCTGCTACAAAGTGGTATATTTTAAATACAAATTTGGGTAGAAGCTATCATGTCCATCCTATTAATTGAAAACGATCTAAACATGGCGAATTTCATCATTTATACCAAGAATTAAAATTTTACCCAGACCGGTTTTTTGAATATTTACGTATGGAACCTAACGCTTTTAAATACGTCTTAAAAAACTCAAAACAAATTAAATAAAAACTGGCAAAATTTCACTTATTAAACTAGTCACATCCATTGCGAAACTTGTAACGGCCATTTGACAGTTGTCACACGTTGATTGTAGTAGTCAGCGCGCTGAAAGAATGGTGAGATACATTCTTGTATCTAGCAGCTCTTGTAACAGCGCTTATACCTGCTACACTCACTGCTTCGTTGTGTAAGCTCGCATTAATTAAGCAAGCCCAGTTATGATCTACGCTACCATCTAGAATCCCAGCTCCATACTGCACGTACCTTAAGACGGTATCGTCTTTTTGACACCCTGTATTTAAACTTGGGAATTTTAATTTTGGTGGCGATATAAAATACGTCAGTTGGTTTATTGATGTATGAACGTGTTTCGCAAACACGGAAGATGTCAATTAAGTTCATGCAGACATTGTACATTAAACTGTGAGCGTCGCTACAGAAATACTGTAATGTCTATGTGCACCTCGTAATATAAATTACTTACATAGGTACTCAGGGTACATCGTACATCAGGCAGGCCCCGACATATTATTATGTCGTCGTCTTTATTAGTATACAGTAGACTAGTAGTGGTCACCAAAATTATTTTTGATGAAGGTTAATTTTAAAAACTTACCCTACTCAAGGTCCAAGCCTACCGGTCTACATTAATTCAAAAACATGATTTTCTTTATTTTTTGGTTATTTTACTGATTTACAAAACAAAAAACATAACAATTGTATTACTGATGGGGATTGTAATCCGACACGATTTTCAATCCGGCCGAATCCAGTACTTACGGTCGATTTATATTATCCGGTCAGACACGGCACGGGAACACGGTAGCGTTTCCAGCACGACAAATATTTTTATGTGCATGTCAAATATTTCAATTTACAGAACAAAATGTCGGTATTAACCCCCTTGCAGAACGATATAAACACCTAGGCGAGCAAGTTTCCCTATAAAAGAGGGGATTAATACCGACATTTTGTTCCGCAAATTGAAATATATGCTTAAAACAGTCGCCGTAACAACATATTAAAATTTGAACCTTGAACTAATAATATAAATTTCGTCGGGTACGTGACACGTTTAGAGTGATCTGCCACCCCTTTAATACTGACCAATCGATCTTCAAATATTATAATGACATTAATGGGTCACCGACAAGCTACACAAACAATTTCAGCCTTGAAGCAATAATAATTGTGATCATTTTTTTTGTTACATGTTGGGAGCGGTCTGCATCCTTCCCATACCGCGATCTAGCAAAATTCCTTACTCAGGGCACTTTAAAATGCCTCCCTCAACATCTTCACAAAAATAAGGCTTTGAATAAATAACACCAAAAAATTGTCACTAGCTCTCGGTCTATAATTCTCATCATGAAACTAGCAGCCTGTTATCATATCATTGACATAATTGCCATGGAATTATAATTATCTCCGCGAGTTTCCCATGCACGTTGCGAAATAATTAAATAGTTCCTGCAAACATTGAAGCTATTGAAGAGTAACTATTGATACATTTCTGTATCATAGATTAAGAAATAAACATTTTTGTCTCGCTTTGTCTTACGTGCTATTCAATTTGTCAGACAGTAACAAACATTTAACATTTAATATGTGTGTTGCGATTGAGAATAGGATATTTCTTGTATCAACTGTATAGTAATATGCATTTTAAGTACTCAGATTAAATGCAGAAGACGACAGAATTATATAAAGATACTAGCTGCCCGGTCCGACTTCGCCCGGGTGCTAGGAATTTCCTGGGTGCAATACACTACTCACTCGCTTCGCTCGTTTGCTTGAATATTATAATTACATTATTCACTTGCTTCGCTCGTTCGCTCGAATTTTATTAATACACTACTCACTCGCTTCGCTCGTTCGTTTGAATATTATAATTACATTACTCACTCGCTTCGCTCGTTCGCTTTTTCACTATATTAAAAGCCTCCGGGATTTGAATCTGGGTTTGGCGTTTGTACCTGTCGGTAGACTCGTACTTTTTCTCACGGCCACCTGACTTACTGTGTCTGAGACCTTAACATAGTTATACATGCTGTCTTTTGTTTCACATGTGAACCACTTCCGACGATTTCCGTTTCATCTAATATTTCTAAAATGCCACCCCAGTACCAATTATCATTGAAATCGTATTAGTTAGGTTAAAGAGTTATGGCGTAACAGACAAACAGACACACAACTTTCATTTATACAGTTTTATTATTATTAGTACTATTGACGTAGTGGCGGACTGAGAGGGGGGCTCACCCGGGACGTCTGATCCTAGGGGGCCTCCAAATCTCGAGAAATTCTTCTTAATCAAATCCCAAACAAGGTCAAAATATGTTTAGTAAAAGTAAGAGGCAGTTTGGAGTTGGAGGCCCCGTACGTATACAAAATATAAACGTAGGTAGGTCGTTTATTATAAATATTTGATTTTTACTTCCCACCTCTACTATGGTAGGGAAGTAATGGATTTAGTCCGAAAAAAATATTTCGAGATTTTAACAGATTTTCACGTTTTGAGACCCTAGCAATCGTTTAAGATCATTTTCTGACTGATGTCTGTATGTGTGTGTGTGTGTGTATGTGGTCAATTTTTCGCCTTCGATATCTTAAGAACGGAACAACATACGGGCATGCCGATTGTTCTATTGTGTTTATCAGCCTTTAACTTAGATCTGATTAGATTTTGAGTCAAATCGGTTCAGTGGATCCTGAGATATTTAAAAAAACGTCCTCAATGTCACGTATTAACATAGGTAAAAAAAAATATAAATGAATTCTAGATGTTATAATATGAAAAAAATGTAAATATTTTTTTTCTCTAAAATGTACAGTTTTCGAGAAAAAAAATATTTTACTAAAAAAAATAAAAACAAGAAATAAATCAAGGTAACCATGATTTTTGCTATAGGTATTAAGTTAGCCATCAGTAGATCGATCACCAAACAGAAAAGAGGGCCATGCTTTTTTCAAAGAATAAAAATTAAATTTTGTTTTAAAGACCACCAACAGCTAAGGTTATTTGGGCCTAGTCAAAGAATAAAAAAAAAAAAAAGTGTATTTTTTGTAAATATTTACTAGGTGGGAAGTATAGGACTGGTCATCAGTCGAATTTTTTTGTCAGCCATTACATCTATATTATTCATTTTTTACGAAATTTACACTACAAATACATCAATTTCTAAGCAGATCGGGGGCTTCATTTAGTTCTGCCGCCCTGGGCCTCCGACGGGCTTAGTCCGCCATTGACTATTGAATGAATGAATGAATTGTAAATTATAGACGCTCGACAACAGAGGTCATTAGCGTCTGAGCCACTGACTATTGATTATAGATTAACATCATTTATGAAACTTCACCCTAAAATCTTAACTTTAACTTAATAATGAATTTAATTTGAGGCAAGCCTGTCGCTTATAGTTTATGGTTACAAAAAGAGTTTGACGATGATATGTCTGTCAGTTTTCATTAGCAATGATTAATCAAATATTCGATTCGCATGTCTGCAAATGTCAAATTTGTTTTTTTTTATGAAACGTAAAGCACTAAGGATATCAAATTAGGCAAGGAAAAAACTGCGCTTTATTTTGTGGTTCATCAATAATCCTCGGCTGCTTCTTTTGTCAGTCAGGTGTCATATTATAATATATTATGTATAAATCTCATCTCATATAAAAAGCAAAGGCCACCCTTTCTTAAAGAATTCTATTGAAAGTTAGCTTTATTCTGTCTGAGGTTTTTAAGTGACTTTTGTCATTTACCTATCTAATGTTCAATGTATACAAATACATTTAGACAGGTGATTTTAAGAAAAATTATTGTGTTTATTCTCTTTGCTTAGACACTGTCAAATATTTACGTAATAAATATTAAACGTGTTTGAAAAGAATTCCAGTTTAGCGTTATTTATTCAAGATTGTCGTGAGGATAATAGAAAAATTTGTTTGTATTTTTATGCCGGTATATTAGAGTAGGTAGATTAGAATACACAATTTGGATTATTTTAACCATTAGCCGTATTTACCCGGAATAACAGCCCCCTATATTATGATAGTGTTGTGTATTTTGTTTTGGATTGAAATGAGCTATGCTTAAAGGTACGTGCAGTTCGCAGCTGGGATTCTAGATGGTAGCGTAGATCATAGCAGGGCTTGCTTAAATTAATGCATTGTTATATATGCGAGCGTAGACAACGAAGCAGTGAGTGCAGCAAGTATAAGCGCTGTTACAAGAGCTGGTAGATACAAAAATGTATCTCACCATTCTTTCAGCGCGCTGACTACTACAATCAACGTGTGCAGACAACTGTCAAATGACCGTTACAAGTTTCGCAATGGATGTGACTATATAGTTTAATAAGTGAAATTTTGCCAGTTTTTATTTCATTTGTTTTGAGTTTTTTCTAAGACGTATTTAAAAGTGTTAGGTTACATACGTAAATATTCAAAAACCGGTTTGGGTAAAATTTTAATTCTTGGTATAAATGATGAAATTCGCCATATTTAGATCGTCTTCTATTAATAGGGTGGACATGATAGCTCCTACCGAAATTTGTATTTAAAATATACCACTTTGTAGCAGAAGAACACAAATATTCGTCTTCACTATCTGACATTTCAAACGCGACTTAAGCATGTATCAATGCTAGTATCAAAGCTTCGTTGTGCAAACCATATAAGCTCTTATAATTTCAGCCACTATCTATACCATACATGCTACCATCAAGAATCCCAGCTGCGTACTGCACGTACCTTAAGAAACAAAAAAGTTTAATTCCATTTTAAATCCCGTTGTGATCGTAGTGGTTAAGTTGACTCTAAAATGGTTTAGACTTAAGAGCAAAATGCGATCCTTAAAGTTAATATGAAGATTGAACGAAAACCTTCGTGCCACAGAAACAATTGGTACCGTCGCGAAATTACGTACCTGTAGTCCTTTCAGAACAGTAGCGGCGCTAGGGTTTTTTCTAGGGTGGGCCAGTGTTGGGTATGGTGATCTGAAGGTGGACCAATAACATTTATTCTCAAAATTTCAGTGCCCGATAAAATTTTAACCCAGTTTACTTGCTATATAATTTACAAGAAAAATTGTTGAAATTTCGACGGTTAAAAACGAATTTAAAAGATAACCTAGAGATTGGGGATTATGGCAGGGTGGGCCAAGGGGTAGGTCAAGGCCATGGCTCACCTTCTGGCGCCGCCACTGTTCAGAAGACGGGAATGGACCTTCTAAACTTGAAATAATAAATAACGCACACGATGTTCGAGATATTATGTTAGTGGTGACTTTTTTAAAGGTAATCGTTAAAGGTGAAATAAGTACCAACGGTAATAAATCATAATATTGAAAGTATCTGTGACAGAAGTAAATTAAAATCAGTTTAAAAAAAACTGTTCCACTTTAAGTTATGATCTGAACAGTCAGACGGGTTAAAAATCCAATTTAAAAAGAAAAAAAATCGGTCGTTAAGATTATTCTTAAAGAAAAAGCATGCAAAATCAGTAATCACAATAGCCTATTGTGATTATTAATAGCAAGCATTTTGAATGAAATATTTTATAATATGGACTATGCCATTACAATATACATAGGTAGACTGCCGTCCTAACCTAAAAAGCAGTAATAAATTACTATACGAGGTTTTTTCATAACTTTCATCACAAAAAGTTTATTTTAGCAATTTTATTTAATTTATTTATTGTAAATTATAGACGCGTCGACAACTTAGGTCATTAGCGTCTTGATGACATTAAATAAAAACACACTTAAAACTAAATGGCATCACAAAACATCCATGAGCGGAGGCGGGATTTGAACCCACGACATCTGATTCAGAGGCCGCGACGCTAATCACTGGACCACAGTGTCCCCTTATTTTATCAAATTCGTGTACAGAAACACCATTGTTGGACGTACAACGTTACGATGCAATATTAGAAAAATGTATTTAAACCAAGCATTATATCTCCATTTCTAGTTTATTGACTTAATAGTTTATTATGAGCGTGGTATATTGCCAACTTAAATTCAACTCAAGCTCAAAGAAAATAAAAATGTATTTTATTTTAATCATTGACTATTGGTATTCATGGAAGAAATTGATTTTCGAAGTGTTTTAAGGCCACCAATCGCCAGAGTTATCTAGGCCTACTACCAATTCATATTTTTAGTTCATCATTAATAACAAATTAATAATTGTAATAATAAGTGTAAAATACTGTTTATACTTTTATAAGCACTCTATACAACCGTGAGAACCAAATTAAAATCGGTCTAGCGATTTTTAATTTTATCGCAACTTACAGACAGACATTATACTCGTTAAATTGGACTTTCGGAAAAAAAATCGACAAATCAAATAGGCTTAAACTTTCATAAAATATTAAGGAAATCGGCGGGTTCATTTTTGAGAAAAAAAATGTTAAAATTTTATTAGAAAAATTTTACCAGACACTGACGAATTAAATTTCATAGAATGCATTCGTTAAGGACATATTACTAACCTTTATTACTGATTATGTAATTGCTATAAAATTTGGATAAAATACGTAATTTTATAATCAGTTGTGTCAGGTTTGCTCTGCCGTGATATTCATAAAACAGTGTGGCATATTTTACGAATATTGAAAAAACAAACATACTTACGGGGACGCTGGTGCATATTCTGGTTTGCTAACTGTTTTCCGGGGCGTTTCATCCCTGAATTTTAATAAAACTGTGGAACATTTGTGTGAGTTTGTGAATTCCATTGTTTAATAAAGTTTCCAAAGTTTTGTGTAAGTACATATCATTGTGTATTACTTTTTCTTTTAATTTTGCGTTTCTTTTAAAATATTACAACTGAAAGTAATAGTATATAGATTGCATTACAAGGGACGAAACACAGTGTTTGTAACTAGCGTGACGTTTGCTGCCCGAGCAATTCACACGCTTTGCATTCGCTGATATTTTTTTTAACTTATTTCATGTTGTGCAGGTCATGATTGAGTTCAATTTTCCATGGTATTTCAATTTTTATATTGAGGGCAGTGTAGCCTAGTGGATAGCGTACTTGGTACCAGCCTCTAGACTAGACTGTCCTGGAGTCAAATCCTACCTGCACTCATGAATGTTTTGTGATGTTATTTAGTTTTAAGTTAGTTATCATTTAATGTATAATTTAAGACGCTAATGGCCTAAATTGTCGACGCGTCTATAATCTACAATAAATAAAATCAATTTTTATTTTCTCGCGTTTGGACAATAAAATTAGAAATGCTTTTGTTTGACACAGCCACACATCGATGACTTTGTAAATTATGAAATTACATAATTTTTAATTTAAGAATGTTATATAAAACCACGTCATCATTTCTGTTGCCGATAGAGTTTTCATAAGCGTCGGGATAGGGATGGTTTCGGGTTTTTTAATTAAAAATTAAAATAATTAAAATAATGCAATAGTAGATCGTACATCTAGTGACGTAAAGAGGTATACTACTGACGAGTAATCGCAGTCACACGAGTCATTATCATTACGCACGAGATAAATTATATGCTATTTTTTGCCATACCCACTATAAAATTGCTGCTTTTTGCTTCAATATATTTATATGCTCTAGCCATTTTAAATTTTCGTCAATATGTAAACTTAAAAACCAGATACCTAATGGCACTTTTGTTTATATTGGAGACAGCACGGACCATAATAAAGCCTATAGCGGGCCTCAAAAAAAGAGCATCATGGGCCGCAAAAAACCCGTCGATGCATTAAGGTAAATCCAGCATTTCCCAAACTATGGGTTACGAGTCACGACACACTGGTGGGTCGCGAGCGAATATTGGATGGGCCCTGAAAAGTAGGACGATACATCGACCGACCGACAAATACATCCTTCTCATTGAAATAGCACTCCTTGTATTTACTAACTATTAAATTCGATTGTAACTGAATGTTTTTTTACTTCCCACCTCTACTATGGTAGGGAAGTAATGGATTTAGTACGAAAAAAATATTTCGAGATTTTAACAAATTTTCACGTTTTGAGACCCTAGCAATCGTTTAAGATCATTTTCTGACTGATGTCTGTATGTATGTATGTGTGTGTGTGTGTGTATGTGGCAATTTTTCGCCTTCGATATCTTAAGAACGGAACAACATACGGGCATGCCGATTGTTCTATTGTGTTTATCAGCCTTTAACTTAGATCTGATTAGATTTTGAGTCAAATCGGTTCAGTGGATCCTGAGATATTCAAAAAAACGTCCTCAATGTCACGTATTAACATAGGTAAAAAAAATATAAATGAATTCTAGATGTTCTAATATGAAAAAAATGTAAATATTTTTTTCTCTAAAATGTAGTTTTCGAGAAAAAAAATATTTTACTAAAAAAAATAAAAATTGTATGTAAATCAAGGTAACCATGATTTTTGCTATATTAAGTTAGCCATCAGTAGATTACCAAACAAAAAAGAGGGCCATGCTTTTTTCAAAGAATAAAAATTAAAATGTGTTTTAAAGACCACCAACAGCTAAGGTTATTTGGGCCTAGTCAAAGAATAAAAAAAAAAAGTGTTTATTTTTTGCAAATATTTACTAGGTGGGAAGTATAGGACTGGTCATCAGTCGAATTTTTTTCTTATTTGAACAGTCCTTCATTCATATAGTTATGCCCCTTTTTTCTTCATATGACAGCCAAGGGGTGAGTCCCGAATTTGGAAGTTATTGTTAGGTGGGTCGCGGTCCAATCAACTTTGGGAACCACTGGCGTAAATCCGTATCATTTCGATGCTCCCATCTGATGTAAACAGCGGTAGATATAATATGCATATTGCATAGTCGATTGTCATTCGCCATGCATTTTTTTATCCACAGAGATAAACAAGCTACTCCGCTTGTTTTATATATAACATATCAGTGATCTCAAGGTATAATCGCTTATGTGCATTTTTAACTTCCCACTGGAAGTTATTGTAATGGGTCCGAAAATCGAAATCAAAAAGGAAAAAAAAAATTATGTTTCAAGGTCACTACACTATTTTTACACTACTTTTAGAAAGATGTCTGTGTGTGTGTGTGTGTGTGTGTGTGTGTACGTACGTACGTATGTGTCCATTTCTTTCTAAGACGAAATCTCGAGAATGAAAAATGATATCGACTACGTTAGGGTGCCAATCGACGCATATTAACGTAAATATGATCTGAAAGAAATTTTTTCAAAATCGGTTCAGCGGTTTTTTTTCTTAACCAAATAACCTCCAAAAAAGTAGATTTTACACAATATCTCGCGAATAAAAAATTATATCGACTTCGTAAGGGTGTCAATCGAGGCGTGTTAACGTCATTTTGATCCGACATAAATTTTATAAAAATCGGTTCAGCCGTTTTTTTTTTTTTTTTTTAATTATTGATGTTTTAATGATTAAAATGATTACTTTTCTGTGTAATATCCAATTTAATTATTATTATTAAATATTTATCAAACTTGGAAGTTCGTCGTGTGGACCTCAAGGGTCGCACTTTAGTCCTAATAAACGACCCATCTCACGGCTTGTTTTTTGTAATTTTTGTCTGTATTTTTACTCCATTCTGTGTAAAAACTTTTCAGTACTACGTAAATTCTAAATGTATGGCAGAGCTGGGAAATATCTTAATCGTAGGTACTGTTTTGTATCTTTTAATTCTTAAATAATTTTTGTACCTTATAGAGGACAGTGTGGTGTAACGGTTAGCGTAGGATTCGAATCCCACCTCCGCTCATGGATGTTTTGTGATGTAATTTAGTTTTAAGGAAGTTGTTATTTAATGTAATTAAGACGCTAATGACCTAAGTTGTCAGCGCGTCTATAATCTACAATAAATAAATAAAATTTGTATATTATATGTAGTAGAAATTATTTAAAAAGACTAGAACGGCAATAAAACGTGCAACAAAGAAAGTTACAACTTTTATTCATCTTTCTTCGTTCTAAACTAATCATAGGCTTATATGCTTATGATTTGTTTAGACCGAAGAAAGATGATTTAAAACTGTAGTTTTCTTTATTGCACGTTTTATGGCCGTTCTGTTATTTTAAAATAATTTCTACTTATAGATAGTTTAATATAATTATCTGTATTTGAAAATAAAGATTCTGATCAAAAGTGTCTGGTATCTCAAATACACTTTAATTTTAAAAAATGGGCCGTGCATTTTAAACTACACCGTGCTAGATATTTTATGAAAAATCGGACGTACACCATTTTTCCTTGCAGTCATAGATATATAAGTGTAGTAGTAATTCTGCGGTAGTAGTATGTTACGTTACATGTAGGTAGGTACTATCTGTATCCTTTTTAACGATGTCGGTAATTTATTACAACACAATTATTCATGGTCAAGTTCATCAGTACACCGCATACAAGCAACTAGGTAACTGGTTAATGTAAATGCTACAGGCTGTTTCGGTAGAAAAAAAATACTTAGTTGCTGTTATCTCGCCTTTGGTTAAGAAATTCCTAAATGAAACGAAATGTAAATTGGGAGAGTTGGCAAACCTGCATCTCATTAACGGATTAAGAGATTTAAATTACATTAACGATAATGTAGTTCACTAAGGCCACATGTGTGGAGAAAAAATTCGACTTGATAGCCAGTCCTATGCTTCCGACCTAGTAAACTGAAAATTTTCCCAACAAAACAATTCTCTTTTCATATTTTTACTTCCCAACTCTACTATGGTAGGAAAGTAATGGATTTAGTCCGAAAAAAATATTTCGAGATTTTAACAGATTTTCACGTTTTGAGACCCTAGCAATCGTTTAAGATCATTTTCTGACTGATGTCTGTATGTGTGTGTATGTATGTGTGGGTGTGTGTGTGTGTGTAAAAACGGAACAACATACGGCCATGCCGATTGTTCTATTATGTTTATCAGCCTTTAACTTAGATCTGATTAGATTTTGAGACAAATCGGTTCAGTGGATCCTGAGATATTAAAAAAACGTGATAATTGTAAATAATTGATACTTCTCTATAATCTGTATATCAGACGCTAATGACCTCTGTTGTCAAGCGTCTATAATCCACAATTCTTTTTCTATAATCTGTATAAAATGTTGATCCCTATTCGAGATACTGACAACAAAGGATGATAAAAAAATTGAAATTAATCTGCCACTGACATGATGTTTTCCATCATATTATCTGTTAAATTCAATAATAAAAGATGTATGTTTATAATGTTTATTATGTACCTAGGTATGTATATTGTATATGTGCCTTTAAGAATGTATTTGTATGTTCTCGTGCATAATATAGCCAGAGTTGCTGAGCACGTTATTTTAAAAAAAAACAATAATAATAAAATTTTAGCGGCTATTACTCATGATAGAAAAGTTCACCTGTATCTTGCATATTATATCAAATTATTGTCAAGGTCATATTTGTTTGATTTGCATAGATGTTTGTCAAGGTTAACTATTAAAGCGATTGGGCGGATTTAAATCTGGGTACGATCTAGATATCCTTGTTTCGGCCACAAAAATGACCAAATTAAAGAAATTAAAGAGTTTTTGTCAATCTTCATTATACTCAATTAACATAGAAAACTATTTCTAGGTTTCACGAAAAATTATCAGAAAATCAGAGCTGATGGCTTACCTTCGATTGTTCATAAAAGAAAATTTTAAATCAATAATTAATAAGAACTGATAAAAACGCAAAACGTACTTTCAGATATTTTTTGTCAAAACTTTTTCTTCGAAACATATTTAGACATTTTTGTTAAAATGAAACTATTTTTTTTGTGTGCAGATTTATCATTTGAAGGGGCAAGAACCAAAACAGTACAAGTGCAAAGAAATTTACTTCAAAGCTCTTACATTTTCTAAGAATTTGGAAGCATGTTAATTTTTTTTTTTTTTTTGAGAGTTGCTAGATGAATAATTATATTTAATTTAAGGTCAGTTAATGACATTTTGAAAATTACTAGAACTTGAACCGTTTTAACTCAAAAAAAATGTACCTGTACTCTTTTGCTTCATTTTTCATTTATTTTTGTGTACCTACACTATATAGTGAAAAGTTTAATAACAACCTCATAGTCCAAGCTTCCACCGTACAAAAGTCTACTGGACAACGCTACTAAAATTTTATTAGTGAATTTAATAGATAATTAATACCTATGGAGTGTGGAGAACATCAAATCGGTCGCAGTGACTAACTAATATTGTTTTAAATCCTTCTTTATCGTCAGTATCTCATATATTGGTCAACACGTGATGACATTTATACAGATTGTAGAAAAATATTGATTATTTACAATTATCATTGTCTACTCTGCAATTTTTTTACATATACCTGACAGACCTCACTCTGGACATTTATCCGTTTGGGGAGAGGTCTGCCAGGTATGCAAAAAATGCGTAAAGCAGACAATGATAATTAACTCACCTAGCCGGAAACTGGGGGTTTCGGGTTCAAGTCCCGACAGTGGTCATTTGATTTTTTCTTAGATATAGCTCAAAAATCATGGCAGCCTAGCTGTCTGAGATATTTATTATTTTCACCTCTAATTGTTATGTGAATAATATGGTGTGGATATAAGGGGTTTTAAATCGATTGATTTTATCATATACCAATTAATTACTGTCCACAGAAACTCAAAACGTTGTTTATCTATAGGTAAAACCTAAGGCTTCCCGGCCTAACGAGTTTATTAAGTTGTTAAAACTTATAAAAAACGTTAACTCTCGCATGTATAATGATTCGACTGTTTAATAGCTGTACTATGCTTTGCAGTTTATTTAAATAGTCGACTCTCGCATGTAGTGTGTTTTCAACGTGAAATTGCTATATATAAGAAGAGATCGGTTTCCACTCTCGGGCACTGTGGAGAAATCGGTAACTCACCTAGCCGGAAACTGGGGGTTTCGGGTTCAAGTCCCGACAGTGGTCATTTGATTTTTTCTTAGATATAGCTCAAAAATCATGGCAGCCTAGCTGTCTGAGATATTTATTATTTTCACCTCTAATTGTTATGTGAATAATATGGTGTGGAAATAAGGGGTTTTAAATCGATTGATTTTATCATAATATACCAAATAATTATTATTGTAAATAATTGATATTTCTCTACAATCTGTATACATTTCGTCAAATAGTGCTGAGCCGTATTCGAGATACTAACAACAAAAAATGATTTAAATTAAGACAAATCGATTGACGTAAAAATCATCAAAATCGGCCCACACGTTTGATCTCTAGAGTGTCACAAAAGAACAAACATACATACATACATACCGTAGCAATTTGCTGTTGCGAGCCCCTAAAAATAAAATTATTTCGAGCCTATGGAGTATTATTTCATTTATAGGATTTTAACAGGTAGACCTTTGCGACGATAGATGACGTCAAGGCATACTGACCAGCAACTGAGGACACGAGTCTTACAAACTTGAACAGAAATTAACAAGACTGTGTGGATATGATCTCTATAAGTGCGTGAGATGAGAGTGTGTTTTTTTGATGTATAAAAGGGAGAACGCAAATCGTTCTGCGAAGAAAGATACTGATTATTTGGTACACTTTTGTACGTCGACAGACTAGGTACGGGGACCGTGTCATACACATCGGTCTGTGAAAGAAACAAAATGAAATGATTGAATATCTGGCGAATAAAATACTTTTATTTTGGGATTTTGGATTTTGATTTGTGCTTTTCGTTTTGGAGCTGTATTTTTTTAGTCTTGGATTTTGGATTCGGCGTTGTTTCCTGCTTCGATTCCTGTATTGGTCGACCCTCCTAGTTTTCCTAATTCCCGAAAATTGATTTATTTTCCGTATTTCCATTGTTGGATTATTGATTCGATTTAGTTAGCTTACCGTGCAAACAATAAACCATAAAGAAGTCAAGCGCTTCTCCACGTTTAGGGATTATAGGTTGCTGCTGTTGGATTTCCGTGTGGTTGTGATGATTCTGGAATACAGGAATAATTTAATTTATTCCAGAAATTTTGAAGATTTTGCAATTATCCCGAAATTTTAACATTCGCTATCATAAGTGACGACTTAAAGTATCCCAGAATATTATGAAGTGTTTATTCCAGTAGGATAGATATTGTACTACAGTATCCCGAAAATATTAAAGGATAAAATCTAATATTTTATGAACGTCTTACATTTCTGAATGTCTACCACTCTGCGTAGTACTGAGTCAATTTAGATATTTACGTCAGAATGAAAATGATTAATGTTGCGTCGATTGTATTCCTGTAGGATTTCTTGCACTACATTGGGAATTTTCCGGAATATTTTGAATCTTATAATGAATTAAGTTTAGATTCCCCGTCGCCAGTTTCGCCGATTTTAAAATGTTTATGTCCCGAATCTTATGCAATGTATTTTTTAGGCACAGGAATTTCCGTACAGGCACGGATTAAGTGTGAAATGGATGTGTTGAGAGTTGTGAGGATGTGTTGAGGGTTGTGAGGATGTGTTGAGAGTTGTGAAGATTTTGTGTTGAGAATTATGAAGATGTGTTGAGAATTATGAAGATTTGTGTTGAGAATTCCGCTTAGCGTTTTGCGATGGAATAAGTAGGTTGTTGTGAGGCTTCGAGGCCTGTTGAATTGGGATTTTTGTCTCGATTGTTGAAAGTTTCGTGGGGCCTGTGATGGCAGTGCCGCTTTTATTTTTTTTGGTGTCTCGAATACTGTGTGTCCCGATATTGTGTTCGGATTCTGATGTGTTTGGCCTTTTGGGTTGAGTTGTCGTGTGGTATTGGCCTTTGAAATCGCCTAGGATTTTATTCTGGTTGTCTTGCTAGGGAGGTAACAGCGTTGGGCCTGGGATTAATATAACTGTGATTGTGGTTCTGGACTCTGTTCCGGAATATTTTTCGGATCTCTTTTGGCCAACGTGGTTATCCTTTTCGAATTATCCCTAACTGTGACCACTCTCGCTGTCTCAGTTTGGACGACCTGAGACTTACGCAGTGTGGCCCTATAAGTTCTGGCGCCCTTTGATCTCTCGGTCGGTATCTGGCCCACTAAGTAATCTTCCAACGAGGTCCGTCTCTGGTTAGGTGATACTGAGTGTAGAGGTGACTTCAAATTTAAATAATTATTGTGACGCACGATTTATTGTGTGCGTTCACATTTTGTGTTGTCCTAAGTGTCGAGTGGTAGGTGGTTGGGTTTTTTATTGCCCATTAAGGGCTTTTCCTTTACTGGAATCTAGGGCTGCTTCCCAAAAACAAGTGCGATTATATAACAGGATAGTAATTTTTGTTCTCAGACCCATGACCCCGCGCCTGCTGTAGCTAGCCGCGCAGCCGATTAAATTCGGGTCAGATGAGGAATAGCACATGCTACAATACATACGACTGATAAACACAATACCCTCCTTTGCGTCGCGCAGTCGAGTAAAAATGGAATTAGCCTGCCACCGATTTGATGTTCTCCATCATATAATCTATTAAATTCACTAATAAAATTTTAGTAGTACTATCCAGTAAGACTTTTGTATGGTAGGAGCTCGGACTATTAAATTATTATTTTATAAAAAATATAGTCAACCTAAGGTCATTGTCAACGCAGATTTGTGAAAATATTTTGTGAAACCCACTTACTTGCATTCTTGTACGTAAAGTATGTTTAAAATAAGAGAACATTATCATCCTGCGATGTTCTTCGATTCGTCTGTGCAGATACCTGATATACCGACATAACATAATTATATTTATATATTTATCTTAGCGAGTAAATCTTTTAGCCGCTCACAAAGGTGTAATTACCGAAATATGAATCTGGTTTGGCAACTTAGCGCAATTACCTTTTCTCTACAGTCTACACACACGATAAATTGTATTGTGTGTGATTATTTAGTACTTTCAATAAGCAGCTATTAATTTTACACAAGTCGGTTGAAAATTTAAACTTGGTCTTTTTATAATTCTCCGAATTTTTATGGCATTTGTTTTTTTTGGTTTGCATCTGGCCGAAGCCGGGCCAGTAATTCATAACTTTCAAGCGAACGAGCGAAGCGAGTGAGTAGTGTATTGCACCCGGGAAATTCCTAGCACTCGGGCTTTCTTAGCACCCAGGCGAAGCCCGACCGGGTCCGCTAGTACCTAATATAAATGTTTAGATTCACAAATTCGTCAGAAGACAAGGAAAATAAAACGTTTGTGCGCTAATGGCCTGAGTTGTCGACGCGTCTATAATCTACAATAAAACGGTTGTTCCATCTTTGAAATTACTGTTTTGCGGAAGCCTGTCTAAAAAGACTTAGAGTCCTTTGAAATATACTCGAGTACCCCACATTGTGTTTAGAATAAATTCTGTAGTAACCCAATTGCTGTTTGTCTATATACAAATGGGTCATTAAATTTTATTGCAATCACCAGTTCATTTACAACAATGCCATAGACTATAGAGTATAGACACTTATGCATGTGTGGGGTTGTGCAGCATCATAAACCTGATGTGTTTTATTATTATTGCAAACTCATAGAATCCGGTGGGTAAGGGTTTCCCCGCATTTCTAGCATGCGCTAGAATAACAGATGCAATTACGATAACGGCTCGTACCAAAAGTATTGTACTGCATACACCGCCACCGCTTACCATAAATAATGGGTTGGACTTAGAGGGACACCGAGGTCCGATCTTTGCTATTGTGTCAGTGTATGATGCTTCAGACTATAGTCTAAGTGTAGGAATTCGACAAGAGGTGACACTCAAACAAGGAAGTTGTGTGTTTTTTAAAGACCATCAACAGCTAAGGTTATTTGAGCCTAGCACCAATTCATATTTTCAATTCATTATTTTTTTTAATAATAAATTGAAAATCCAGTTGATACTTTTACAAGCTCTCGGGCTAGAACCCGAGAACTGGGGACTTGTGATAGAGGAACTATAGCAACGACATATAAACAACAGCATTACAACACTCTCGGCTATTCTCAAGCCCAACAAAGGAAGCTAATTGAAGTTATACTTCTTTAGCGAGGATAGTGAAATGGAATGACCTCGATTTAAAAATTAATGAAACGCTGTAATGTAACGCCGACAGGGATAAAACTGCTCAAACGATTTGAATGAAATGTACTGAAAAGGGGTTTTGGGCGGCAAAAAATCGATCTACCTAGGACTCATCCCAAGAAAAATTCGTTTTCTTATAGATTTCATAATTTTAAAAACAGTTTTTTGACGTTTTAAAATAGTGTAATATTGTAAGCAGGCTTTGGAATACTTATGCATAGATTGTTATGACATCCATGGATTTTATTAATAATTTTAAAAATCCCGAGGGGAAAAACAAAAATGTAAATGTATGAAGTATAACTTCGACCGTGCGTTTATCTGGGTGAGACACACACTCTTTTTTTCAACAAAGAACGATGATCAATTAACTTAAGGTTTGTTTTCGGCCACATTCGGTCCGATACGTAATCTGACACATTTTTATTGGACAAGAAGTTTCTACCATTACTTAGAGAAACGGTAGTATGTAAGACTTCTTAAATATTTTACTCTGAAAGCGTCATCTTGATCTTCTTATAGTATAACATTTAAAATTCACACGCTTTATACACAATCAATTTTTTAAAGGCGCTAGACATTTCAAAGTAGACTTGGGTATAGGTAGTTCTAGAGACTATGTTGTCTGTCGATGTTTTCTAATTTCCCCCAGAATTCACACGCTTTATGTACAACCAATTTTTTAAAGGCGCTAGACGTTTCAAAGTAGACTTGGGTATAGGTAGTTCAAGAGACTATCTTGTCTGTCGGAGATATTTTCTAATTTTCCCTAGAATGCACCTTCAGCATGTCCATAATATAGTTCCGATTGCATCATGAGATCATTTTAAAAATCTATAACTTAAGTATAACAATACACATAACTTCAGGGATCAATAATTAAATCTAGTTTGAAACACTTCTATAAAAACGTGATCAGAGAAAGAAAGAATTGAAATATTCCCTATTACAATTAGAACTAAAGAAAGATTAGGAAAGATTTCATTTTTTTCTTTCCTGCAACGCAAAAAGGTGCAAGTGAAAAAATGAAATTATAATATAGTTCCGCAGACATGTTTCGTCATGACTTCCGCAGCCTATTTCGAAGGGATCGCTTAGACTGTCGTCTCTTATAGAATTTACCTACTATTTTTTAGTCGTTTGTAAAGGCGGTTGATTTGACCAATGACCATTATTGCGTTCCCACATTATATAACATACAATAGTACGGCCCCAGTGCTCTCTGTATGTAGAAGTACGGAGTACAGAGAAGGTAACGACGAGGTGTGAAATAGTCAATTGAGGGGGTTGAAACTGATTAATGATCAGAGAAAAACTGCGCGTGTTTCATCTGCTGTATTTTACGACTTCATCCTTTTATTTGCTGATTTGAAAATTGTTTGTTTTTTTTACAATGGGTATAAATGTTGGGTTCATTACATAGCATGATTAATCATTTTTAGTAAGTTTTTCACTGATGAAAAAATAAAATGTTTATAAAAATTAAACTAGTGAACGCATTTCATTAAATTTAAATAGGATTCTAGTCTGATAGTAAACAAAGCGAATAAAACATAAACCAAAGCGATTCGTCAAGAATTGCGAGCTGTAGAGCTCGGACGTACGTACGGGGCGTAATTTGATTTAGCATTTAACAAGTTTCTTTTTGGAAGATGTTACGGATACTCAATGTGTAATTTTTAAAAAAATTTAACCACACCTAAAGATAGCAACTTGTTGCTGAAACGCGTCGTGTTAAAACACAGGAAGTCACAAGACGGACATCAAAAAATACAAGGTATTTCTAATACTTCATAATATTCATATAGTGACATGGAGACCCAACACTAAAAATGTATCACTATAACTCTCGCTAACGAAGTATAAATTCCGAAATTGCCAAATTTTTTATCCGCTACTGGGTATAACAGAGCTATCGAACTGAATTAAAATAATTTCTTACAGACGAGGGTAAACTTAACGTAACAAGAAGGCAATACACTCTCTTAACAGTTATATATTATACAACCTTCGGATACTACACGTAAGTCTCTTACGATATGTTTGGCCACGCTTCGCTGACGCAATTTTCCCCTCGTTCAAACGTAGTCGAGTTAGCGTAAACAATAACGGCCACGCGATATACCTGTAAAAAGAAGAAAATATATATCAGCATTTTAAATCCCACATCGGTTAAAAAATATAATATATATAGGTACCTATACAACATGGCTTAGCGAAGAGACAAAAGAATGTATGTGTAAAGCTGCAGTCACACGAATTCAAATCAAGAAGATACAATTTTTAACAGACTTCAAAAAAAGAACGAGGTTCTCAATTCAACTGTACTTTTTTAATATTATGTATGTCACCTCATACCTCCTGCATTTGTCAACCGATTTTGATGATTCTTGTTTTGTTTAATAGGGCATATATTTAGGGTGGTTCCACACAAATTTTACTAAAGTCGGATCAGTGGTTTTCTTTTTTTAGTTTAGTAATCAAATGTCAAGACAGAAGTCGGTTAATAACATAAAAAAAACCTTCAAGAAAGCTACTAAAAAGAGGGAA